>JAAIXI010000225.1:2207634-2405313 GCA_013403645.1 Heliconius nattereri
TTAAAAGATACGAATATGCTGTCGCGGACTTTTTTGTAGATCTTATTAAGAGGAACAATACTCCAGTACATTATTTTCATGTATTACTTACCATTAAAGCAGCGCATGCGCGAAAGTGTCTCAACGGGTAGGACTTTATACACATTTATCGTATTTATGTTAATTTACGTAAGAATGTACAAATAATAAACTATATATAAACCTTCCCTGAAAAATACTCGAACTGATGGTGAAAACCGCATCAAAATCCGTTGGGTGGTTTAGAAGAAGAAGAGTTAGAAACAACAGACAGACACGAAAAGCGACTTTGTTTTATAAGATATAGGATACTTTTTATCTTTATATATTATATTATATAAAAAGATATAAATTGCCATTTTTTTTATTTACGTCCTTTATTTTTTGGTTGTTTCTTTTACTACAAGTTCTCACGTTTTGCAAAATTTGATAGTTGTAGGTCCACGGAAAATATCTGGTTTGGTATTTCATACAAAATTCACTATAGACTATGTATAAAAGCTCGTATAATAAGGTGTAATCTAAAAGTCCAATATCTAAATTGGATCGCTGAGAGAGTAGATGCTAAAAACGAAGCCAACGCTGATAAAGCTGCAGTCACCATCTTTATAATTAAATTGAATTAAATCACCTTCACGTTGCATCCCACACCGTCCCCACTTTGCTGGAGGCTGCGTGTTGTGGGGCGGAACTTAACTCCGCCCTTTTCCTTGACACCGGAGAGAAGAAATGAGAATATTAATTAAAATAAATATTTCATTTCGAGTGGGGATCGAACTTCAAAAAATAAAATATTGTCGTTCAATTAATAATCTAAATTATTAAGCAAATGTAGATATAATCATAGATGAATTAGTAATGTAAGACTTTCACATAAAAAGCTTAACAACGTTTAGTAATACTCTTGCGAGAGGAATATTTCACAAATACCTGTGGATCTGTCGGTGGGACTTAATAGTGTGGATCTAATATTGTGGACTTGGAACACGAGGCTAATACAAATTTCAATTTCCCACAAAGAATCGGCTCATTCTTCTTGAGTTCCTTCTGATGTGTTTTGTATGGATTTATGAGTACTAAAATGTGGTTTACTTTGTTATTCTCTTTTGTGTTTATATATGTTTATTAACTTTAAACTTTTATAGCTTCTTAAAATAAAATGTTGTGAATAATTTATACTATAATTTTGTAGTTCCGTTTTTTTATCGTCTGAGAAATAATCTTTAAAACTAAAACTATCTCCTTAGTGCGAAAGTAAAGCTAAAATATTAAAATTATATCATATTGTAATATAGCGTCAGTTCTTTAATAAATTCAAATAAATAGAAGTTCAAATGTAAAGTCACACAATAGCAGCGACAAGAATAGAATTTGAAACCAGAAGGATTATAATAACTAAAACTACTTCACCATCAAAGCTTTGCCAAGAGCAAATCCTATACGATTCGCCTAACTCAGATATAGGTCATAATAAAATAAACCTGAGGACGTCGTGGCGCAGCGGCACAAAAGTGTGATTGTAACGCGAGGGTTACGGGTTCGATCCCCACTCGAGGAAGTGAAATATAATAAATATTTACGTTTATATTTCATAACATAACATAACATAACATAACAGAACAGAACAGAATAGAATATACTTACACACACTCATAAAAGAAATATATAGAAAGAACAACATACAAAAAAATGAAAGAAAAACACGTATGCAAAAGCGGTCTTATTGCTTTAAGCTATCTCTACCAGACAACCTTTGAAACATTAGAATTGTAATGAAAACATTATAAATTGTAATGAAGAGAAGGGGGACAACGTCTCAGTGCAAATTTTATTAAATGTAATTAAATATTATATAATATATTATATAATATATAATAAAACAAGTCAATATAAAATAAACTTACATAAAATGTTATTAATGTACATACATACATATATTGAAAAACAATATATCCTTACACATATATATATATATATACAGACATAAACGTGTTCAAAAATATATACATAATATTAAAAAAGATAAGGATAAACTACCATACTAAATTAAATAAATACTCTTTTAGACGATTTTTTAAACTGTATAGAGATTTGAAATGTCGAACTTTTGTAGGAAGTTAATTCCAAAGAATCGCAAATTTCATAGTAAAAGACTTGGAATAAAATGGGTGGGTAAATATGATCTTTTAAATATGAGGGAGAGAGAGAGTTGTAGTGATAGAATAGAGCAGAGTCAGCATGCGGAAATTTCGGCGATGTCAGATAGGAAGCCATCCAAGCTGACGACGATGATCAGATCCTGATCAAATTTACGTAAACCGAAGATAAATCTAATACATAGATTTTGTAACCGCTCTAGTTTATTTAATTGCTCCTCAGATAAGTCTGGGTAACACGAGTCAGCATAGTCTAAAATCGGTAACAGTAGTGAATGGGCAGTTTTGATCTGTACAGTTAGGTAATATTTTTATCGTTTGAGCGATCCGATCGTGGCCAATAATTTACGGCTAACCTCAGCTATCTGTACTGACCTAGATAGGGAATTGTCTTTCCCTATCTAGGTCAGTCCACTCAAAGAAATAATACAGTAACAATATTTACAAAAAGACAATAAAAAAGTGCAATGGCAGGCCATATCATTAAAAGCGATTTCTTACATGCAACCATTTGAAAGAAAAAAAGATAGCATAAAGGTGTAAATAGCAATAATAAATATTAGAGATGCGCCGAATGGTGGTTTGACCGAATAACCGAATACCGAATACTATTCGGTTTAAACTTTACCGAACCGAATATTCGGCTGAATTATTCGGTTTACGATTTCTTTGTTATTTTGTCGCGTAAACAGGTTTGAACATCTATGCCACCTGTCATCGCCGGCTAGATAACGAGCGGGCCGTACCTCACCGCCTCCCGAAACCACGAAAGTTTAAGAATCATCCAAATTTACTAGAAACTGCCTATTAACATTGTTGGACCCTCTATTTCGAATGAGATTTTCTGCTCCAGAAAATTGTGAGATGGAACTATGACAAACAGGAAAGACAGGAAACACACTACACACGCACGACACATACACCGTCGTCGCCGGAAACGACGACATGAACCAGCTTATTCCTCGGCTCGGCCGCGTCTCGGCGCGGTTGGGTCCAGCGGTTAGGGACCGTTAGCTCCCTTAGATTAGTCTAATTTTATCCCCCAGTCGCGGCTTCAGTGTCGCGGCTGGATTTGCTTAGAATAGGGAAACTCCCAGTCCGCTCGACGGCGCAAGCCGAAGTTCGAGCCCCGCAGGGGGCGCCCTTGCGTCGTCGGCACTCCCACAGGCAGCCACACAATGCCTGCATACTTTCAGGGATAGAGTACCCTCTTCCCTACCCACCCGGTGTCGCTGTAAAGGCCAATAGGGCTAACAGCATAACCCTAAACCCAAAAAAAAAAAAGCTGAAAAACACAAATTCTACTCATTTGACTTATAATAAATAATAACTTAAATCTTACACAAGACGTTTTATATTTCATTTCTACTGTGTCGTGCAGCCAAGTAAATAAAATTACTCGAACCGAATATATTCGGCGCCATAGCCGAATAATTTGGCCGAATATTGAATATTGAAAAACATGCCGAATACACCGAATACCGAATACGAAACGCATATTCGGCGCATCTCTAATAAATATGATATTATTAAATATAACTAAGTTATTTTTCATATAAACATACATACACTGATAAAAACCCAATATACGTACAAAAAAATACACACACACACAGACACACACACATATATATATATATATACATGCATATATACTATATATATTTTGGTAGAGTAAAGTGATTGTAATAAACCAACTAAAGTAAAAAATGAAAATAAGTATTACCCTATATTACGCACTATTTTTATGTTTAAAAGTTATGTAGGTACATTAGTTTTGTACTTTTTACACAATAAGTGATTAAACATACCGTTTTTATGTTAATTTTCTCTTAACATAAAATAATATTAATCGTAAACGATGTTTTGCTTTTTTTGATGTGTTAAAAATAAAATTTAAAATAATAATATTCATTCCGACGTAATAAATGTTTAGCAAATAATAACGCGACAATGTTTTACGCGTTATCAACATTCATTACAGTACTTATGTGTATGTAGTCAACAGATATCGTTACGTATGTTTCTCCTTTCTCAAACATAAACTTGAAAACTTTAAGTACATAATGTTTTAATAGTGTGCCCTTTACAGACTATTTAATTTTCTTTATATTTTATTCAGTAGTTTTTACTATAAACAAACTTGCTTAAAAAATACATATTTTTTATCAACAGTCATGTAATTAAAACGTTTCCAAATTCTTTTTTTTCTAGAAAAATCTTGCCAGAGCGCTATCTATTGTGCTAATAGTTAAACTGTCATTGTTTGATCATAGTTAAAACATACCGTTTTCTCAGTATAAATAATCAAAAACTATATTTTGCTAAAGTTTTAAAATTAATAATATTTCTTCCGAAATAATTAATGCTTAACAAATAATAACTTGTTGAGATTACAATGAAATAAAAACTAAGACCTACTCTGATTTACTTGTAATTTTTATATATAAAAGTTGCTTAAATTTGTTGTGTACTTTTTACGTGATACGTGTTCACATAAACAGACAAACAGAAAAACAGACAAAAATTCCAAAAATGCTGGAAATGGATTCTGTTAATTGTCCTTTAACACCCTAGCAATTTTTTTTGAATATGCAAAGACCTTAGAATTTAATGTATTCAGTCAATGTATTCAAAGAATTCAATGTACAGAAATGACTTTTCTACAGATTTATTATAAGTATAGATATAGATATATTAAATATGCTATATACTGTATATACAAAATATTTTTTTAGCTACACGCTGTATCCCACATGTGGGGGAATGTTGAGATATTCCGCTCACAACTTTCTTCTCAATTCTGGATGCATTGTGTGTTGAGGGGCGGAACTCAACGCCGCGCTTTGTCTGGACATCAGAGCGAAAAAACTGAAATATTTCATTTCCTCGATTGAGAATCGAACTCACAACATAGTTAATTTAGGTGATTTTGTTAGATCTCTCTATTGCAACAGTGTCTTTGTATGTAAAATCGAACAATTAATATTGTATAAAATGTGTAATTTTAGTTTTACTATATTAGTTTGCATTATAAATACATTTTAAATAAAAAAACCAAGTTCCTATAGATTAAAATTTCCATTTATTTCATATTCAGTAGTAGTTTTATTTGAAACATTGCCTCATCTCTATACATTACTAATGTACGCCGAGCAGAGCACTAAATGTACATTCAATTATGTATATATCCATTATATTAAGTGGTGTATGTATGTCTAACATGTGTTATTTACCCAGCCATGTTTTTCTTGACTCTCTTGATAGTTTTATGAAAATATTTTAATTACTTAATATAATAAAAATCAGTCAAGTGTGAGTCGACGTAAAATGCGTAAATGTACGTACACTCTGTTTTAGGAGTCCCGTGGGAGTGAATCCTAAAAATCTTTTGAAATGCCAACGTTACATGTAACTGCACAATTTCGATTCGTTAGTTAGATAGTGTGAAATCTATTTCTTTCTCAGGTCCTTCCGATTCGTACAGTAGATGACTGTAATAATAGGAACATAGAAAATAACTTAAAAATATTTTAATACTAACATTTAATAGGGACAGTTTTAATATTAAAGATATTTCTTCTAAAATATTTCTAATTTTTGTGTTTTATTATGCATTGTGCATTTAGAATTTTATAAAGATTGGGACAGCGGAGATGATTTCGGTAATTAATGAATAGTGTATACATAAATATTTAAGAAAGGGCTTAAATCTTAAATAATAATTATTATAATGAAAATTAACATACACTCACAAGATTTTCCCTTAAAGTTTTTATAACAACCCTTAAATCAATACAATGTTTTCAAAGCGAAGACGTTAACTAAAGATTAATGGTCTTGGCCTTTTACGGAGGTCGGAGGTAGCAAATACAAAACAAATATGCCGATACAACGCGGTCTACGATAAGATGAGCAGCTTACCCGAAGCTCGCTAATGTCACCTATTGAAAAATTGGTTCGGCGATGTAACGAGTGCGAACAAAGAAAATACGAAGAGTTTTTCCTTATACAAACAATATGTCTACTACAAATGAAGGCAGTATGTATGTATTAAATTTAAATCTTCTATACATTGCACCGTTATGGCCGTTCATCAAAGCAATCGCCTGCAAGTATGCCCCCCCCCCCCCCCCCCCNACAGCAAGCGCCTGCAAGTACTCCGGTGTGTGCCCCCTTGACCGACCCCTTGTGTGACAGCCTTCATAATAATAGTAGTAGGAGGTTCAGGTCATAGCAGTCATTTGGTGGATCAATTCATGAACCTAGTTCATTAGTTAATGCACAAAACATAGTTTTATTTAGTGATGATATTGGAAGTAATATGGGTTCAATTTTGAATTCTTGTTTACCGGGACAGTCAGCTGTTAGTTTTTGTTATCCGTCAGCATCCTTTGAAGTTCTCATGCAAATAACTTTAAGTTACAAAATTTATAAGTGTGATAAACTTGTAATATTATCAAGTAATAGGGGAAATTTAAACAAACAACAGTTAAATGACTATTGTGAGTCATTATTAAAGTTCGTTGTAAGTAAAATAATTTTGTTTACATTTCCTTCTTGTAAAAATCAGTCAGAAGAGGAAAATAATAATAGATTTAAGCTAAGCTCTACTCTGCACACCATAAGCACATATAATGACAAAGTACATTTAATTGACACTAATAAAATAGTTAGTAAAACTTTATTTTTGACTCAAAGTAAATATTATTTTAGTCATTGGTTTAAGAGACAGATAGCTTTTGTGCTATCCTATTGTTTTGACTTATCAGCCAAGAACTTGGCTACTACTTCAACTGCTTCTATTGAGCAGACAACATTGCAATTCATTCCGATATTATACGTAATAATTTACAATCTGTTGACATTTCTCAACATTTAAATTAATTTCCAGCGGACAATTAATTTAGAGGTAGCAACCTCTAGCTCTAATTTATTATTAAATATTCCATTGATCCAGCTAGCTGTACAATTAAATAACAATAATAACACACACTGCACATCATCACAATATCCATGCAAAAATAATAATAAAAATGTTAAGTCTATTAGATTAGTCCATCAGAACATCCGTTGCTTGACGGGGTGCAAGCAGCTAGAGCTGGAATTATTCATGAACTCGGAAGAAATTAGTATAATGTGTATTACTGAACATTGGTTAAAGGGGAACAAGCTCATGTTTAATTTCAGAAACCACCGGGTAGGAAGCTCATTCTGCAGACTCAATACAATACATGGGGGGTCGCTTATTATATTAAACAAGAACCTTAAGTTCAAGGAACGGAAAGATATTGTGTCCCTTTATGTAGAATGTTCTATCGAATTAGCGTGTGTTCAACTAGAGAAATTCATTGTTATATGTGCATACAGACCTCCCTCCGCCAATTTAAAATTATTTTTGAAGTAATGGATGAGGCCTTAAGCAAACTTACCAAGTCAGGTAAGCCTTTGTTAGTGTGTGGGGACTTTAATGTTAATATTTTGGATAGTTTAAGTCCCTCCATTAATTTATTAAGCGTTTTTAAGTCACACAATTTACTTAATTTATTTATGGAGCCAACAAGAATAAATCCTACGACTACTACTTGTATAGATACCATATTTACTGACATTATTCCATGCTACAAAAGCATTATTAATAAATTGGATTCTGACCACTCTGGTCAGCTAGTAGAATTCTATAGAAAGAAAAAACAAGAGGCTAAGAAAAAAATTGCTTTTGTACCTGTGACAGCTAGTCGTTTGGAACGTATGAGAGTTAGTTTACTAACTAATTTACTAGTTTAAGATAAAACTTTACATCCCAATTGTACAATTCTTTTTTTTACTCTTTTATTAATAAATTTCATTCAATATTTACTCCCAAAGAGATTACAATTACTGATAGTCCTAACTTTGGTGACTGGGCCACAGCAGGTATTTATAAGAGTAGGGAGACGCTGTTTATGTTCTATTATGAAAAACAGTTTAATAGTGGTGAAGAGTTTAAAGAGTACTTAAAATCTTACTCTAGTATTTTCAAAAGAGTTTGCAAAATTGCAAAATCTTTATTTATAAAGACAAAAATTAGAAATAGTAGTAATAAAATTGAAGCCTTTTGGAAGGTGGTTAATGCCGAGACTGGGAGAACTAGGGTGAAAGATTCTAATTTTAAACTTAGTATTGACGGTCACATTGTTGATTCCGATTTGGAAGTGGCCATTGTATTTGAAAAGTTTTTCTCTACTTTCCCAGTCAGTCTAACAAACGATTTAGGTTCTTCCACCACTATTGCAGAATCGTTAATTAAAGACAATGTTCCCGAATTTTATAATGGTTTCGTTTTCCGTCATGTAAATTATTCAGACATTAGTGTAGCTTTCAAATTAACTAGTATGAAAAAGACAGCCGACTTGTGGGGTGTCTCAGTTAATATCATAAATTTTTTAATTGATATTTTGATTCCTGATTTAGTTATAATTTTAAATAGATGTATTGATTGTTGAGTGTTTCCTGATTTGATGAAATATAGTAAAATAACTCCATTGTTTAAATCAGGTCGTACGCAATTTCAGACCGATTTCAGTAATACCTGCGTTTAGTAAAATTTTTGAAAAGTTGATGCTCAGTCAGCTTCTTACTTATTTTAATAATAATAAATTACTGCACACAGGTCAATTTGGTTTCACTCGTGGAAGGTCAACATCTGATGCTGGGGTCAAATTATTAGAGAGTGTATTCGGGGCTTGGGAGGAGTCCCCTGATGCTTTTGGGGTGTTTTGTGACCTACCCAAAGCATTTGATTGTGTGCAGCATAAAACTCTTATCAGGAAGCTACACCACTATGGTATAAGAAGCATTGCTTGGGATCTTCTCACTTCTTATTTAAGTGATAGGATTCAAAAGGTAAATGTGAACGGGAAAATATCACACGGGTCACCTGTAGCATTGGGGGTACCACAAGGCTCTATTATGGGTCCGTTTTTGTGCCTTTTGTACATTAATGACTTATCTCACCTTATGAGAGATATCTTTGAAATGGTGTTGTTTGCAGATGATACATCTTTAGTTTTTAAGGTTAATAGACGGTAATTGGAAATTGATGATGTAAACAATGCTCTTTCTAGGATATTACACTGGTTTAATGCCAATAACTTGCTTTTAAATCGTAGTAAACCTAAATGTATCAGGTTCTTTACTAAGAATGTGCAACAAGTAGAAACCAGGGTTTTGAGGAACAATGAGGAACTTAAAGTAGTTAATGAAACTGTTTTCTTAGGTGTAACATTAGATGCTAAGTTACAATGGGGTCCGAATATAGAAACTTTATCTGGTAGACTTAGTTCGGCAGCATATGCTGCCCGTAAGATTCGTCAACTGACCGATGTTGACACCGCGCGTTTAGTATACTTCAGCTATTTTCATAGCATTATGTCTTAAGGCCTATTACTTTGGGGCAATGCCGCTGACATAGATACCATTTTTGTGCTCCAAAAACGGGCTGTACGAGCAGTCTATAAAATAGGTCCACGGGAGTCACTAAGGAATAAATTCAAAGACGTTAACATCCTCACACTACACTCCCAATATTTTTACGACAACTTAGTATATGTGCATAAAAATATTAATAAATTTAATAAAAACATTGATCTCCATCAACGTAATTTAAGAAATAAAAATAAGCTTGCTTTGCCCTTCTTAGGCTCCATAAAGTGTCTCACTCATTCGTAGGTCAAAGTATACACTTTTATAACACTTTTCCAAACGACGTGGTTAATTTATCACTGAACTAATTTAAAAAAGTGGTTATGCACAGGCTCTGCCAAAAAGCATATTATTCTGTTAAAGATTATGTTTGCGATAAAGATGTTTGGAAATGAGTTCCTCTATTTCTAAGTTTTTGGGGGTTAGTGTTGTCCGCGTCCGTAGGCAAAGCCCTTTAAGGGCTACATGACTCTAGATACCCTACACATGACCCCTGGGCAGTGCCAAATGGACAACAATCTTTCCGGTGGTAGGCTTTGGCCGTGGCTGGTTACCACCCTACTAACTAAATCGTGCCGCCAAACGGTATTACCGCGTTCCGGTACGCAGCTAGTAGTAGCCTATGTGGAGGTTGGGTCTGTGACTGACATCTTGACAGCAAGCGATTTGGGGCGGCTGACTGTCGCGGCACCGGGTTTCTGGCTCTGGAGGCTAGCGGGATCTGAAGCACGGTGCACCGCTGGCCGACCGTAGGCAGTTGGGGGCCCAAGTAGCGGGAAAGCCACCCGTGAAAGGCTGCCCCGCCACCTGACGAAAAATCCCGGGTTGTTCCACCTTGCCGGTTGGCGACCGGATGGGAGGACCAGGTGAGCATCCCCGGGGGTTCGGGCGTCCCCGCGGTCTCCAAGTCAGCCTTTTCTGGGTGTGAGTTCAGTCAGCCCGCTCCTTTGGCTAAACGAGTCAGGATGCCTCGCGCAACTGCCTTCCTCCTGCCTATTCACTTCTTCTCTCGTCTCAAATAATAAAATTATGAAGCACAGAAACAGAAACAAGGTTAAATTGTGGTTGCACGTCCTTCCACAGAAAGTGCACCTCACCAATATTCGAGGCTTGCACTCTAATATCAACGCCGTCCACATCCACCTAGAGACCGAAAGACCGCATCTTCTATTTCTGATTGAGACGCAGATCAAATGTCCAGCTGACGCTTCGTATCTCAACTACCATGGCTACTTCTTGGAACACAGGTTCGAACTGCGAGCGAGTGTACGTTCGCGATGACATCTGCATTAAGCGTCTCAAAAACCTTGAGATAGCAGGTTTATCTGTACTTTGGGTACTGGTCGATACTGGAGCAACACAAAATGTGTATGCTGGTGTCTACCGCTCGCACAGTGGAGATTCGGAGACAACCAGGCTCTTTGGTCATCTCAACGAAGCTGCTGAGGAGGCTCAGCAGAGGTATCCAGCCGCACAGCTATTCGTTCTGGGGGACTTCAATGCTCACCACAAAGAGTGGCTGTTCCCATACCAGACGACTGATCACGCTGGACGTGAAGCGCGCAAATTTTCACTAATTGCTTAGACCTTCTGTTGACTACAGACCCAGGCCGATGCTCTGTGGCAGTTATGCCCCGTTGGCCTCCTCTGACCACTGTCTTGTGAAGTCTGTATTCGTGTACTCGCCACCCGATCAGGGCCCTTGCGGTATAAGACGGGTGTGACGATACAAGTCAGCAGACTGGGATGAGATGCGCCACTTCTTTTCGGCTTATCCTTGGAGATCTTGTTTTTCCTCAGGAGAATCGTCGAGCTGCGCAGAAGCCATAACCGAAGTCTTACGGCAGGGCATGGAGTATTTCATACCATACTCTGATATTCCTTCTGGTAGTAAATCTCGCCCATGGTTTGACGCTGACTGTGACCGTGCAGAAGCGCGGAAACAGGAGGCGTACACTACCTGGGTTGATTCTCGCACGCGCAAAGACAAAGTGAACTTGTTCACTTCTATGTTCGCGGATAACTCGCGTCTAGATGATGCTGGTAAAACACCACCATCATTACCCCGCGCTAAGTGCTCTATGGCAGCTGTCCGCATTCGCCAAAAAGAGGTACGCGTAGCCCTGCAAAATCTAGACTAAGGAGTGGAACTCCCTACCTGCTCGACTATTCCCCGATAAATACAACTTGGCCGTCTTCAAGGAAAGAGTGAATAGGCATTTTCTGGGTAAGCATGCTCCACCATCGTTCGCATCGTCACTTACAACCAGGTGAGATAGCGGATAAATGCTTACCCATCTTCAATAAAAAAAAAGTTAAAATTGTTAATTGTAATTTGTAACAAAAATTGGCAGTTAAAAAGAGTGGCAATGAGTTTCTTTGCCTGGATCTTCTCATGAGCTCAACTATTTGAACGGGCTTTTATCAAGTCAAAATTGCACATTTTTTTTGGTTATTTTGTTTTTCATTTTTTTTACTTTTTTAACATGTCCAAGTAAATGTTAAGCATTTTTATGGAATAAAGATATTTTGACTTTGACTTTGACTTTGAATATGATATTTGTAGGTTGAGTTCACGTTACGGCATTTTTTGACTGCGTTAATGGTAATAATCTGTATTAATATTATAAAACTTAATTTTTTGTTTGGTTACGTCAGTAATTATGATTTATGTTGGATTAAACATTTATAGAAGGCTAAAGTAGGCTCTGTTGGCAGATAGAACCTGGGAACCTAGTGTTAAGTTACTCTGTTTTCCATTCTGACATTTCCGTTTCTTAACGCCGTGCTTTGCCTGGCTACTAAAGCGAAGACATTAAAACATTCAGTATTTCATTCCCTTCAGTTGAAATAGAACCCACAGCTGTCACGTTTACAGTCGCACGCTTGTGTCCCTGCACCTCAACGACAACTTTAATTCATAATTTGTTAGGCAATACAATATTATAATTGCAAATTCTTACTTCGTTTTAAAATGGGCGCAATAGGAAAAATAAACTTACTAAATCAAATGCAGGGCAAACAAAATGGAGAGCTGAAAGTTCTTCAAATAAAAATGGAAGAGGAAGTTGCGGCATTCGATTCCGCCTCATTCTATAATAACTCGGGTCTTGTATCTTGATTTTTTTTACACTTTGATCTAGGCACGACTGCTTGAATACCTATATAATTGCATGGTAGAGTTTCAAATTATTTCATTGAAATTTCATGTTGGATTTGACTGTCGCCCTTATGGTCCCACGTTTAAGTCCCTTACCACGACTGGCCTCAAGGCTTTTATCAACTATGACATTTTATGAAACAATTTGAAAGGGCATTAGTGGGCGTGAATTCAAATCTACTCAGGAAAATTTTTGTTGTGTATTAATAATTATTTTAGGCAAAAATTATACCCTAAAAGATTTGTATATTGGATAAAAATAACCGCAAATTTAATTATTCATCTTTTCTTTAAATTGAAATTATTGTATAATTTCAAATTATATTATCATTTCATTTCGTACAATTCAGTTCACATGTATTAAAAGATATACATACATATACATATTTTTTTTTTATGGAAAAAGGACAAGGCAAACGAGCGTACGGGTCACCTGGCGGTGATCACCGCCGCCCACGACCGCCCGCAGCACCAGAGGTGCTACAGGTGCGTTGCCGGCCTTTGAGGTGGAGATAGACGCGCTTCTTGAAGGCACCCATATCGTACCGACCTGGAAACACTGACGCGGGTAGGCCATTCCACAGTTCGGTGGCGCGTGGAAGGAAATTTCTACGAAACCGCACAGTAGTGGAGTGCCACATATCCAGATGGTGTGGATGATATTTAAGTTTGTGACGTGCTGTGCGGTTAGAAAATTCGGCGGCAGGTAACAGGTCAAACAGTTCCTCAGAACACTCACCATGATAAATGCGATAGAGAACGCACAGCGAGGAGACGTCTCTACGCAGAGCCAAAGTGTCAAGCCTTTCACAGCTTACTGGGTCCTTAATGATTCGAACAGCTCTACGTTGTATGCGATCAAATGGGTCAAGCTGATACTAGGGTGCACCAGCCCAGAGATGAGAACAGTACTCCATGTGTGGCCGAACCTGGGCCCTATATAGTGCCAATCGGTGTTTTGGCGTGAAGTACCGTCTCGCTCTATTAATGACCCCCAGTTTCTTCGAGGCCAACTTGGCCTTGCTTTCCAGATGATCGCGATACTGGCAGTCACTCGAAACATTAAGGCCCAATATGCTGATACTGGGCGCGGCTGAAAAGGGAGTGTTCTGAAAGACTGGCGATACGATAAATGGGGTTTTTTTAGTGGTTAACGCGCAAACCTGTGTCTTCAGGAGGTTAAATTGGACCAGGTTCTTTTCACCCCATGAAAAGACATTCTCGAGAGACGCCTCAACAGAAGACACAAGTTTATTTCGGCTCTGTTCAGCGTTTTCCCGAGAAAGACTTGCGCGGCCGGAGTAAACAGCGTCCACCATTCTGTCATCTGCATAGCAATGAATGCTAGAATCTTCCAGCATGTCATTGATATGCAGAAGAAACAGCGTGGGGGACAGCTCGCAGCCTTGGGGAACGCCTGCGTTCACGGGCATATGATTGGCGCAAAAACCGTCGACAGCGACCTTGATGCTGCGCCCAGTGAGAAAGCTGGCGATCCACCTGCATAAGTTCTCGGGAAGCCCATAGGATGAAAGTTTAGCAAGTGTTTTGCTCGTAAACTTTGCGTAGTACACTACATAAATGTAGGCAACTTAGGGTCAAACTGTTAGACGTATCTTTATCACCGTATATACATATATATTATAATATAGACGTACAGTTCGCAAGCTTTTAAGCTGAGCTTTGAATTTGTGTTGGAAAATTATAAAGTATATCGATGTATGTATGGATGGATGGATGGATGGATGTATTATAAAGTATATGGATATGAAGAAAAAGAAAAGAGAAATAAAATATTTAATATTTTTATATTTTTTTAGGATTTAACCACAAATGCATAGTTTTTAGATTTTTTCCTGAACTAGTTACTATCTGTAGATGCTAGCTGCCAAAATTCATAATTCTAGTCACCCAGAAGTACCCTATTAATTTTGATTCCCTTTATAGTGGTAGAAATACGATTTTTCAGGAAATCAAGGGAAGAAAGATTGCATATTTTAGAATGAATGAATTTCAACTGGATATCTCCAAGCGTTCTTGAGATAAAGACAGGCAGACAGACAGAGAGATGGGCGGACGGTCAACAAAGTGATCTTATAAGGGTTTCTTTTTTTCCTTAAAAAGTACGGAACCCTAAAAACATGATTTTGGTCCTTTAAACAAGTCCAAGTAAATATCAGGTATATATTTTCTTGCTACAAAAACATTTGACTTAGAACCAATGTCTTGGTCAAAATTGCCGTATAGAGAAACAAAATTAGATATAATTAACCAAATTGTTAATTAAGTGAATTACCACGAGAACTCCGAGCTTTTACAACGTAAGAATAAAACACAACAAACAGGGAAAATGGCGGCTTTGTTAAGATTCTCACCATTAAAATAACATTCCGGTGAAGTTCCACTTTGCATTTGTTAAATGTAGAGCGGAGCGAGCTTTGATTATTTTCTCAAATTCCTTTGCACATCATCTGGTGAGATTTTATTACGGGGAAATCGTGTTATTTAGTCTGTGCTGATAGAAATTTATTTTGTTTATTTGATCTGTAATAGCAATATTATTTTTTGTATGTGAAAATGTTGTTCATATTTGTGAAAATTTGGGATAGATGATATTTGGTAACGCAGCATGTAGCAGCAGGCAGAGGTTCGCCACATTCGGGAGACGTTGCGTTTTGAGTGGCGGAACTCAACGCCGCGTTTTATCTCGACAACAGAGCAAAGAACAAAATATTAAATTTCTCCGAGTAACTTAAATTTCTCTATCGAACCCACTGGCCTCTAGTGTTATATGAATATTCGATTTCCGGCCGTAACGGAATTTAACTCTTCGCCTCGGTATCAATGGTAAAGAAAAAAAATTTAAACTAAAGTATCATCTGTGGGCAATATTTTCTAATTATTCTATAAATTATGCTATTATATAATAAATACTATTATTGAAATTATAACATCAATCCATAGGAAGGTTAATGGCTACCGAATGTAAGTCAAAGGGATAATTTGTTTCGTTCTAAACATACACAGCGAGGTGCTATTCTCAATATGTGGGAGATTTGTATATTATTTCAATCTACCCTCTGTTGCTTAAAATATATGGATTATATTTTATCCATATATTTTCCCCGGATATTATGGCCGGACATAATAACACCCTATAAGGCTGTTTCAATCTTTTTAAGGTTTGAAAACTGATTTAAAATAAAACATTCGGAAAGCGTATATGTTTAGATTTCAGTTAGGGTAATAAATTATCATAAAGAATATGTCGAGGCAAAGCGCGGCGTTAGGTTCCGAAACTCAACACGCAACGGCTGAAAATGTCAGAGTGTCTTAAAAGTAGGTTCCGTCTGGCCACCCTGCTACCTGATTTTTTTATATAGAATATATCTCACAAAGTAAGTACGTAGATAAAATAGATTCGTAATATTATTTAAGAGGCTTAAAAAAGATATAAAGCCCCTTTGACCAACCATTAGCTATGCTTAATTTAATATCGGATATGTGGGCTCAGGTAAGCCAGCCTCATCGCGTCCTTTACTTTAAATATTAATTTTGATTTGTTTATCATATAATATAGAGAATATCGTTTGTTATGAGGCCTTCGTGACGGACGCGACGATTGTGGGTTCTATTACCATTGGGGAAAAGAAGTATTTAATATTTTCTATCGTTGTGCTTCTTGTTCCGCCACTCATCACTGAACTGAAGTAGTAGAACTGCCTTTAAAAATACGTTCAGTTCAGCTCTTTGATTATAACGTTCTAAGCATGTCTTGCAAAAGTTTATTCAAATAAAGAACATTTGGAGTTTGAATTTGTGTTGCTAGAACAAATAATAGGTTCATTTCCTAATACTATTTCTTTTTCACCCTAAATATTTTTTTTCCTAATATACTACTATATGCATTTCTATGTACGATTTTAATATAATATACAAGATAAATAAATTAAAAAAAACGCTAAAAAATATTATAAACTTTATTAAAAATATGCATTTAACATACAATAGAAGAAAAAAAGTAAAGTTAATTTTTCCTTTGCTAGAGGACATTTATGTAGTAAGACGAAACATTAACGGTGCAGTTTATTCAAGTCCTTCATTAAGTGTATTAAAAATGTTTGAACTCGCTTCCAAAAGAGCAAATAAAATAGAAATTCTTTTAGTCTGGATTTGCTAGCTGCCTTTTCAGATGTAATTTTTTATTTCTATAAGAGTACCTTAATGAAAATTTTCTTAGGGTTGCCCGATTTTAATATAAACATATCTATTGGACGTTGCTGTTGAGATATTATAATATACTTAATTGACTTTATTGATGGTGTTGCACTTATAATTATTTTTTTAGGTTCGCGCTGTATCCCGCACGAGTAGACAGCAGGGAACCTGGGAACCTAGTGTTAAAACAATCGGTTCTCATTAAGGCAATTGTGTTCTCCACTTTCTGCCGAATTCTGGAAGCATTGGGTGTTGAGTGGCGGAACTCAGCTCCGCGCTTTTGCGGCGTTACCGGAGCGAGGGAAATTAAATGATTACATATTTATTTTTCACGAAGGGATATTGCTTGGGCCCCTGCACCACGACTGGCCTGTAGACTTTAAAATTAATGTCGACTATATAGTATAGCATTTATTAGAAAAAAAAGTCTACCATAGCAAGCAATTACTTTCACCATTTCACCACAGGGTTTTCGATTCTAATTCAGTTGTACTTTCATGCTTTTTATATTAGTGTGAGCGGTTTATTGCAGGTAGCACTCGGTTGTAAATGAGATGGGCTTCGTAAACGTTCAGTTTATGGTCTCAAATGGAATGGCTGATTTACAACTTAAGTATAGACTCGGGAACACATTCAAAGCACTAAATGAACGCAGTCTAAAAGCATTTGTTGGTATAATTTTATATATAATAAACTTGATTTAATCGATTTAGTTAAGTATGTCGCATAAGAAATGATTTAGTGTGTTGAGTTCCGCTGCTCAATATGCAATGTCTCGAATTCTAGACGAACGTGGAGTATTGAGTATCTTGACACTATTTTCACTCTCTCTCTCTCTCTCTCTCTCTTTCACGTAAAAATGTATATTAAGTGTGGCATTGTGCATGAACAGAACACGGATGTTATAGGTTTGAATTCTGTTAGGGGAACATTTGTTTATTGCAACTAGTTAGTCTGTGATTGAGTTGTTTATGCCATAGTAATTGCTTATTTATTCGCTGTTCTATTCGTATATCTTTTTTCCTATATTCATGTATAATATGAATAAAAATAACATCTTATACGGAATCATAAAAAAATTATTTAGGGTAGACAAGTCATTTTGGGGTAGCAAACTTTTTTACAAAGATTTCAATATGAATCCTTAAGAAAAAGTTTTGAAAGAATATATTCACGTATTTTCTGGTTACCTTTAGATTTCAGAAGTCAGTTTTGCATTTATTTTCAGTTCTCAAAGGAATATTTCGTAAAATGATAAAAGGAACAGATTTTAAAAGTAGAAAAATTGTAAGATGTATATTATAATTATTGAATTTACGATGCTTGTTACTTTTATTAACATAAAAGTTTCGACTTTGCATACTAGTTTATATTCAACGGTACCACACAAAAAAACAAGATTTATTATGTAATAAAAATAAAAATTATTAACTATTATACCGAAAAAATACCTTTAGTTATATAATTATTTCATTAAATAAAATAAACTCGAAACACGAAGTGAAAACTTTTTATACTAAAATTTATTTTTTTGTTATTATTAGTATGCATGATGTTTTTTGATTTTAATTAACATTAGATTGTATATTATCTTATGTAAAGTATAGAAAAACGTTCTTAAAAATGTAAATTAAAAATAGAATCATATAAGATATTTTTATATTTCTTTAGCTTTACGCTATATCATAAACTTAGCAGGGGGAACCTAGGAACCTAGTATCAAGACCCACTTCTGTCCCCACCTTCTGCCTAATTTTGGAGGTTTTACGCGTTGAATGGCAGAACGCCGTGCTTTGCCAAAGCGAAGCAATGAAAATGTAAAATATTTCATTTTCTCGAGTAGAAATCGAACTTACGGCCTTTCGTGTTTACAATCATATGCGCCTGATCCGCCATGAATGCGCCAGAAATTTTGTTACGCATAAAATAAGATACGTAGCCCGTAGTCACGTAGCACTAGCGCTACGCTAGACCGAGCTGGGCTCCTTTCAGTAAGATACGAACAATCGCTTGTTTGAATGAGAGAAAAGTAATACCAACTAATATTTTGGTTAAAAAAGTCTATTGTTAGAAACTTTGTTTCAAGTTCTTACTATTATTTGAGCTTAGTGCTTTTAAAACTGTATACTTATTAGTTTTTATTTAAGTTTCTTGTATTACTTACATTCGTACCTCGGTTTGGAAAATTGGGTCAGTGTTGTTAATAATTAAAATTGAGAAATCCAATTATGAAAAGGTTTTACTATTTGTGAAAATAACACCAAAATGTGATTTCATATGAAATTATTTCTTATTACAGTTATTATGTTTACATTCAAACACAGTATCGTTACCTCTCTTTGAAGCTAGTCGAGGTATAGGGGCACAAGCGTGTGACTATAAGCGCCACAGGTTGTGAATTTGATTCCCATTCGAGGAAATTAAATACGTGTTTTATGTTTTCTTTCCTTGCTACGATGTCGAGGTATAGCGCGGCGTTGAGTTCCGCCACTGAAGACCACTCCTCCAGAATTCGTCGGAAAATGGGTGTCCATGGGTGAAAATCCGTAGTGTCTTAATACTAGGGTCCTTCTACTTTTACCCGGTTTTGCAGGCTTCTACCCCGTTTTGTGGGGGTGTAATATGAAGCTAATAAATAAATAATCCTTCACTCAAAGTCTCAAACCAAAATATTAAGGTAATACATTCTGAATATAGATAATTACAAGATACAGGCGCGTCAAATAGCACTTTAGTAATCAATCACGTTATCTACGCGCGCACAGTCGCAGCTGTTTTATTTAAAAGAAAACTTTTTGTGCCATTACCCTTTTGACACAGTGGATATTATTATTATTTTTGTATATGAAGTTGGTAGTTCGAATCGTATAAAAATATAAGTATTTTTAATTTCCTCTTTTTATGTTGTAGTGCATCCTATCTTTTAGATTTTATTACCAAGCACACAACACTAGCGCAAATCCAATAATTCTTTAATTTTCCATTCGTTTTACTGCTTTAAAAAATATATAAAACTTATACATATATAAATACTATTGCCAGATGCAATTTATTCTATAAGAAAAATATTTTTTGGTCAAATTCTATATTAATATAATGAATCATGGAATATTGAAATTACCCTTGCCCTCTATAATAGAGAAAGTTTATGCTGCTTATCGGTCGGCACAATCTTGGAATAATGGAATTTGTTCGACACCAATATCTTAGAAATTAAATTATGATTTCTATGTATACTTAGGCTTAGATTAAAAGGATTTTCATTTCAATTATATTAGAAAAACACTGGATGGTAATCTATTGCAATATATTTTCTTTGTAATTGTTTTTTTTATAATTATTTTTGTTTCTTTTTTATACCACAAAATACATAAAAAACCGACTAGCTTTAAAAGCAACATAAAAATTAATTTAATAAATAAAAAAGATTTTAATTTCCAGACAAATTTATATATAAGAAAAATATATTATTTCTATAGAAATCTGAAGAGAAGCAACAGTTATAGGAAGAGAAGGTGTGAGGAAAACTGCGCGGAGGCGTCCCGGCCAGTGAGTGACGCGATTTATTATCGTTAGGACGTTCCCAGCCCGTACAGTGCTGCGCGAAGTGAATTGTGGATAACCGTTGTAGGTTTTTTATATGAGTTTATGTTTAAAATTATAATACTTTTAAGTGTTTTTATAATGGTGTGATCGTTTATATATATGGATTTATTTAAAATATATTCATAGAAAAGGTTAGTATATTATAATTGTATTTTTTTTAATAAGTATTAATAAGTTTTGTACGTATTAAAGAAGATGGGTAGTTTTAAAGATATTTTCGTTTCTTTTTTATTAATCAATCGTTATTTGAAATTCTATTTTTCTAATTATTAAGATGGCTGATGCTGTTAAGTCAAGCCATAAAAAATTATGAATAATTTTAATATTTATTGTAACGATTGAAGTATAATATTTATAGATATTAATCGAATTTAACTTAACTTATAAACATTACTTATGCCATAGTCTACAATGATTTCTTTAATCGATCGACGGTTGGTGTACAATTCCTTTTGATAGGAATTCCTTTACCAAAATATAATGTGAACATAAATTAACTTTATGAGCTAAAGTATTGGATAATATAATTTAACTTGGCTTACTTTACTTATTTTCTACAATTAATACTGTAGCGGAATTTGTAGAGAAATATATATATTTTTTACAGAATTGCTGTATAAATTTCTTAATATACGAGTATACTTGCGAAATAAAATTTAAAAAAAAACGTATACTCGTATATTGTAGTAGCTTCACGCTGTCCCAGAAGAAGCAGGGTAGACAGAGGGAGCCTTGCCAGACACTCCGCTTTTCATTTTCGGAATTCTGGAAGGCGTTGAGTTCCGCCACTCAACACGCAATGCCTCTAGAATTCGGTGGAACATTTTACTGAGTGTCTTAACACTAGGTTCCCTCTGCCTATCTGTATGCGGGATTTATTGAATCAAATTTGAACTTCTAGCCTAATAAGGTGGGTGAAAGTTTTTAATTAAAATTATATCATCATTATCATCATCATCATCATCATCGACAGCCATCTTTTGGACATAGGCCTTCCTCGATTCTCGCCACCACACTCGATCCTCAGCTCTTCCAACCCATCCGCTTCCTGCTTAATTTTAATTATAAATTGTGATAAAATACACTAAATTGTTTATAAAATTTTACATGCACAAGACTATTTTTCATTTTCATGCATATTTTGACTGCTTACGCCGGATAAAATAGGTCAGTAATTCATAAGTTTAACTAAGGTATTTGACATCGTGTTTATTTGAAAGTGGGGAATACTTGTATCTGTATACATTTTTTATTTTCTCACTTTAGCTCTCGAATGGTAAAGTGATTACAAAATTTATCTTTTTTAATTTCCATTAAGAATGTTAATATTATTGGATAGAAGTAGAGCAAGTTAATATATTACTTGTATGCTGGACATATATTATTATTATCCTTCCGCCGAATTCTGGAGGCGTTGTGTGTTGAGTGGCGGAACTCAACACCGCGTTTTATCTCGACACCAGAAGGAAGAAACAAAAATATTCAATATTTAATTTCCCCTAGTTGAAATCGAACCCACAGCCTATCGCGTTTATAGTCACATGCTTGTGCCCCTGTCATGTGCTAGCCCCCGCCACGAATGGCCTCAAAGAAAGTCCAAGTCTAGAAAATTTAAATTAATGTGTAATACATTAGTTTTTATTTTCTTTTTCTTAGACTTTATTTGATTTAAATCCATTTTGGTTCTTAACATACTTATTTATTTTTCTAAAGCAATGCTGTGAAAAGTTTTAAATAGATTAACAAGATCTTTTCCGCTTACAAACTTCACACGGCTTACGTACTTGTAGAATATGTTAGTTCAACTACTTAGCACGTCACATTTCACGTCCCATTAAGCAATTTATAGACGTAGGAGTTTGGGGAAGTACATTTTATTTTGTAGCTTTACGTTGTATCCCGCACATGGCTTAGGGAACCTTTGGACCTAGTCTTAAGACTCTTTCATTTCCCATTTATCGCCTAAGTCTGGAAACATTGTTGAATGGCGTAACTCAACGCAGCACGTTGTCTTGTTAGCAGACTTGTGACTGACCGAAAGATTATAATTTTGAATATATACGGAGTAGGAGGAGGAGGAGGAGAATATCTATATATATATATATATATATATATATATATATAAATTCAAATTTAAATTCAAAATATTCTTTATTCAAATAGGTAATTATTATAAGCACTTTTGAATCGTCGAGCACAGAGTATAAAATCGAAAGGTCACTCACTTATTCATCACGAAATCTTCAAAAACTACCAGAGCTAGGGGTTTCAAATTTTGCACGGAGGTTATTTATAGGACGTAGGTGCTCGCTAAGACGGGAATTTGCAATATTCGACTCCTAAGGGGTTGTTTTCGGGGTTGATAGTTTGTATGAAGCTTCGTGATTACAAGTGCTAGGAATCTCAAATTTTGCACAGGGGTTTAGGACATAGGTACTCTTGGAGACAGATATTAATAATAACGTAGTTCACGCAGGCGAATCCGCGGGCGGGCCGCTAGTATTATATATCATGAAACTTAAAATTAAGTAATTATTGATAAACATAATAATTTAAGTATGAATCTTAATCTTCAAACTTAATATGTATATAATGTAAAAAATGATAGCATATAAGACATTTTACGATCGTTTTAAACGAGGCTGTTTGGGGAATGAGACAATTATGTACTTCTTAAGTCTTAAAATATACTTCCAACTTTTCTAATACGTCTTTGTTCCACAGCTCAAAAATAAAAATATTTACAAATATATTACAAATGGTATTTATTTAAAATACTAAGTTTTTTTTATTATTCAATATTGACGCCGTCGTGGCGCGGGGCCAAAAGAATGTGACTATAAGGCGATGGTTGTGGGTTCGATCCCCACTTGGGTAATGGATTATTATTTACAAATATTTTCATTTCTTCACTCTGGCACCAAGGTAAAAAAGTTCTGCGTTGGATTTCGTCTCTCAACAAGCAATGCGTTGAAAAATTCGGTGGAAAGTAGAGAGCGGAGATTCTTAACACTACGTTCTCTACCTACCCTAATATATGTGGTATTTTATTTTTTATTATTCAATGTTGAAAGTTTACAAATCTACAATTAATTTATTTTAGCCACGTTAACGAAATTGATAAAAAAAAAGTTATAAGGCTGCTATTAATGGTAGGCTCTTAAGCAGATTAAGGTGCCTAAATATGTATGTATATAAATTATGTAAGCCCCTTCCCTTCTACTACAGTTATCAGATAACATCAAATAGTGATGGGTTTCATTTTATGAAAACACATTTTCATAGTTTATGTTCTTTTAAGACATATGGAGGCCAGTCATGTGTCAGTCGCAGTGGTACAAGCTGTGGGTTCGATTACCACCGATTACCATCGAGGAAATGAGATATTTAATTTGAAACATTTCTTCGCTCTGGTGTCGAGGCAAAATTCAATGCCTCCATAATTCGGCGGGAAGTGGGGAGCGGTATTAAAAATGGGCTTCCTCTACCTATCCTATTATATGCAGGAACAGCGTGAAGCTGAATCAAAAAGAAAAATAAATAAGATAAGATTAACACAGACGTAAGACGTAATAGCTACAAAAGTAATGTTTCCTATACATATATATACTAACACTAATTTTATTATTTTATATATATATAATATATATATAGTAATTCTTACTTTTTCATATCTAATTTTAGAAGCACATTCGTTTCAATATTTCAATATAGATTTAGGTACAAGCAAACAAGTAAAACAAAAGCATGTTTAATATGAAACATCCGCCGTATAAATGATGATTAACGAACTCGCCCGGTGCGAATGGAAGTTTTTCGATTAAGCAAGACAGACAAGTCTTGAGACGCAACGTAATATAGAACGACACACCTCTGTCATTTGGGGGAAGTAAATTACGGTGGTTACCGAGTTTTGTTTGTGTTATTGAAAAATATAACTAGTTCCGGCAAAAAGAACGTGTGGATTCGATTCCCAGTCGGAGGAATAAATTATTATTTATGATTTTTTTCACATTTTCACTGGTACCAAGGCAAAGCGTTGCGTTGAGTTCCGCGCTTCAACGTGCAATGCCTCTAAAATTTGGCGGAAAGTGGGGAACGGAGTCTCTTAACACAAGTTTCCCTCTGCCTAACCCGCTATGTGCGGGATACAGCGTGAAGCTGATTTAATTTAATTTTAGATTTTTTTAAATTTTAATTGTACCAGTAATAGAATAAGGATATAATACATATATATAAGCAAGCACTACGTCATAGAAATAGAAGAATTTAAGTTTAACATTTTAAAGAGGACGACATAAAACTCAATGAAACTTAAGAATTTTCTGTGTAGCAATTAACAAATACTTTGCAAAAGCTTTTAAACTAGTTTTCTACCGACTGAGATATACATTTTGTTCTAGTATACTAGCTATTTCCTTCCAAGAGCTTATAAGGCGTAGTATACAGTAAGCATTTATTGCAATATTTCAGGATGTGACCACACAATCAGCTGGTATTATAAGAAACATGAAATATTTTAGTGGTTTTGTTTTTGATTATCAGAAAATTAACTTCTGAGCAGAGGCCGTAGTTGGTGCATGGGTTCCATCCCCACTCGGGCAAATAAATCATTATTTATTAATATTTTAATTTCTTCGCTCTGGTACTAAGCCAAAAAGCGCAGTGTTGGGTGAACCCAACATGCGGACACCTGTTGAACACATGTCTCTACCTGCTACATACATCGTGAAGATGAAAAAGCTAAGCAGCTAAGCTGATAAAGCTTCTTTGGAGGGTATCAGATCAATGAATATTCTACTTTTGCCAAGCTATAATATTATTATAAGGCAGCAGTGGCGGAGGAGAAGCGTGCAGCTGTAAGCGTGACGGCTGTGGGTTCGAATCCGGTCAGGTGCATAAAACATTTAATATTCATCCCTTCTCACCCAACAACCAATGCTTCGAGAATTAGGTAAAAAGTGGGAAACAGAAGTGTTTTACAATAAAGTTCCTAGGTTCCCTCTGTTCACCCTATTATGTGCGGAATACAGGTTAAAGCTAAAAAAATATATGACTATACTAGTGGGACTTTCATCCACAATCATTATATTTAGTCGGGAAAGCCAACCTGCGCTATAAAAGCATCCAACTACTACTTTTATTTTACTTTATAAAAATATTAGAAAGAACAATGAAAGTAACAAAGCTGTACAATCGTGACTTCAAATATAAAGTTAAATAGCCTTTTCGGGGACAAATTTCAGCTTATAGAAATAATACCCTATAAATATTTACACGTATATGCTTTCACTTTAACAAGGAATAAATACAAGTAAATGTATTTGAAAGACGTCGTTTTACGAATTCAACTGACTCTTCGGGGCCGTACGATCGTGAGCTTTTTGACGTGTTTTATACATGTAGGCAATTTTTGTCTAATGTATCGAAATGAGTATTAAAATAATAAAAACACATATAAATTACGTACGCACTGAGGCTTGTATGGCGCAGGGGTACAAGTTCGATTATTATACTCATAAAATTAAATATTTAATATTGTCATTCGCTCTGGTAACGAGCTAAAGTGCGGCGTTGACTTCTCCCAGTCAATATGCAATGAAACGGAAGTGTCTTAGTGGGAACGGAGTGTTTTAACGCTATTTTCCCTACCTATACGTTCTGGAAGTCAACGTTGCGTCGATATTAGAGATATGTGTAGAGATCGATAATACAGATAATAATAACATTGATATTTTCATATGTTAACTTTTATATTTAACATCGTAGTTGCGTAATAATACTAAAAGAATATGATAGAATTACATAGTTAAATCATATATGTATTAAATTTTTGTACAGGCAGTCAAATAATTTTCATAATAAAGGCCTACATGATTTCACTATTACTTAATATAAAAGGACCTCAGCTTCACAGCATAAGTTGCCAGAGTCTTAAGCTGTAAAACCTCAAGTGCTTACCAGCTAATTAATTATATCACCAGTAGAATAATCTGAGATTTTGCAACATATTAACACTTTACTCACGTACTTAGCCGTAATGGTGATTGACGCACTAAAACCGGTGTCAATCGAAGTTTTTCGATTAAATGCCATTGGTAATAAATGGTGTACGGACACTCCCTCGTCGTTCCGTGCGACAGTAATTGTGCTCATTCTTGCTGTGACGGCGTTTTATAAGCTTCTTAATATTGAATAATTATAAGGATTATTAAAATATAAAAATGTAATTTATTAATTTTATATGTAATTACATACATTAGTCCATTTATGTAACGTGTGTTTAATGAAGAGGTCTGTACATATTGTAAAAATGTCATAATTTTACTTTATGTATACTTATAATACCCCTTCCTTAGCAGTTGGGAATAAAATCGTAACATTGTAGGTACATGGAAGATATACAAGAAAACATTGTGTTGAGCACAAAAACAATAATTCCTAATTGTTCTATAATAATTAAAAACTTACTAATAATTTATGTGCATATTTGAAGGTACAATAATTTTCAACACACCACCATCGAGGCATCAGATGAAATCTACCGTAGAATATATTAAGTTCGAAACGATTTAATAAATTCGCTCCCAACATTACTAGTCACGAATAGAATTTTTTTAAAGTACTAAGTGTTTTCAAGAAATTTAATTCACTTCCAAAGGAGCTTTGTTCATACAAAGTTTATGTAAGATTCATTTTAATATAGTGTAAGGTTAAAAAGTAGTTTTATGTAAGAAATGTTTCTTGATTAAAAAATAAGCTATTAAAACCAATCTCACCAATCTCGATGTGACTCATAAACATAGTATATTTTTTAAGTACCAATATGTCTTTTATTTTTCGTCATTCACACATTTAGATTCCATTTGTATGTTCAAATAAAACCGGTGAAGTGACAGTCAGACTCGTCCACCGAGGATTGCGTACCAATTTCAGGATTGTAGGTCAACAGGAACAAACTTAAGTTTGCGGGCGTAGGCTGACTGCCTTTTTTTATGAATTTTATGTTATAATTACACTTTCCAGATTTTTTCTTCATTTGTATTGATTGTAAGTTCTCACTAAATGCTAAATTTCGTAACTGCACGCCCACGGGAAGTAAGAGATTTGATTACTCGGCGAATTTCATGCAAAATGCAGTAAAATCGATGTATAAATGCTAGTTGGTATCTTTAAACTAAGTTGATTTAGAAAACTTATTTTTTTTCATTTGCTTGATACGTCGACATGACCTTGAGATAAATGGTTTTGACAGACTGACAGACGGGCAATCCGTTTTTACCTATTGAGGTGTGGTACCCTAAAAAATGATAAATAATTACAGAAACTCCGTACTCTTAGGTAAAATTTTCAAAGCCTTGAGATATTTTAAGGTATCTACAATTATCATACAAGTGTACTCTGCGAAGCATTATAACCTAATTACATTGAAAGTTTCAAACCTTCTACGAAATTAAAGAGAAAGTTTGACTATGCTTTAGACGTTCACTTCATATTGACTAAATAGCTTTAAAAAGATATAATTTATACGAAAAATATGTTTTTTTTTCCTTAAGATATCTCTTTTAAATAAAATAATATAAAAAAAAAAATATAAACCGGTATGGCAAAGACTTTCTCATTTTGTTTCGAAAGATTCTTTAGGTCAAACAAATAAAACTAAGAAAGACAGTGCTCTCTTTACTATCGCAAATAAATATTATAAACGAAATATGAAAATAATAAACATTTCAAAGGGGATGTCTCTATGTATTTGTATTTTACACTATCTGTGTCCACTCACACAAATGTAAAGCTCAGCTTACATCTCGCGAACTATATGTGAAAATCTCTCTGTAACTTCTAGCTTTTAATGATAAAATCAGTCAATTGCTACATTCGTTCATAGATACTATTTTTATTATAAGTAATAAAATACTAAACTGTTTCACTTATAAATCGTTATTTGTCTTGGTTCTGGTCAAAGTCTGGCACAGTACCGGGGGATGGCGCTAATGATCGCGGGCGGGACACGCAACGGCTAGATTAGATCGGCCCAATTCTTGGGGAGTAATTTCCGTTGTACAGTTCGATGGCCCCCCTTGATAGAAAAACCTTTAAGAAGCCGAGCTTGGGCCTCGGAAGTAGCTATATTGTTTGTTTTATATGTATAGCTGCTGAAACAACTTTTACTGATTAAATTGTTTATGTATATGTAAATTCTTATAAGTTGTTGAAATTTTTCAATATTTTGAAATTGTCTATAAATTTGTCATTATATGACATTGTTGTAAAATATTATTTCAGGTACTTCTTATGTACATAGTTTGATTTTATATAATGTCTACAAAGATTTAAACTTACGATTTCTTAGCATCAAATGATACAATTTTTTTTATTTATATATACTTTATTTGTACACCACTATAGGAACCAACATACATATAGGTAGGTACATATTAAATACAAAATGCACAAAAGGTGGTCTTATGGCTAAGTAGCCATCTCTTCCAGACAACCTTTATTTACATACTTATATATATATATATATATATATATTTATTTATATTTATTAATATACTTTTATATGTATATATTTTTTAATAATGTAGAAATTAGTGTGCTATGTTAAATTCAATATTGTCAGAAATCCAGAAAATGTTTTATATATAACTAAACAAATGCTAAATGAACAAATAACATAAATGATATAAATCAATATAATTTACTGAAGTTTTTAATACACCAAAGTGAAATGGGCATAGCTTTATGGTATTGAGATGCCGAAAGAGAGAAAGCGCGGGTGAATCGATTTCTACCTGCTTGTTTTGAATTTTAAGGAGTTGTGACCTTTTACCTCGATCCCAAGCTTCACTTTCATTAGAATTACATCAAATCCAAAAATAAGGTGGAGGAATACAAGCATGTGACTGTAATGTGAGAAATGTAAGTTCGGTTCTTGTTCATATAAATGAATTATTCGGCGAAAAATAGTGAACGGAGTAATTGAATACTAGGTTTCCTCTG
Source organism: Heliconius nattereri (assembly GCA_013403645.1). Taxonomy (NCBI): domain Eukaryota; kingdom Metazoa; phylum Arthropoda; class Insecta; order Lepidoptera; family Nymphalidae; genus Heliconius; species Heliconius nattereri. The sequence continues at coordinate 2,237,263 of JAAIXI010000225.1, forward strand.
ATAGATTTTATGCCGTGTACATGTGGTAGAGTCACGTTGCCAGCAATGGCAACACGCATGGGTAGGCTCGACCGGATCATTACTACCCCCGGCATTCATAACCGGCGTTAAGTAGTGGCTTTACGCCAATGCGTTGCGCACCAGATAATGCCAGGCTCCGGAGCCCAACTCCCACCCCTCCCTAGAATATGAAAGCGGCACTTAATGAGAAACTACCCCAGGAGGGTACCAGCACCTCCGATGCTGGAGGCTCCCTCCCTGAGTCCTCAAGCTCAGGCTGCCCTTCGAATTTTGGGGAGGGCAGAGTACCGCGAACAAGACAAATTCGCAAACAAGGCAAGCGAGACGTACGCTCCACGGCAACCCCTTCCACACTAAACGTGGACTTCTGTAACATCAGGGGTCTTCATTCCAACCTGAATGCCGTCCACCACCATCTTGAGACGGCACGGCCGGCCTTGTTGTTTCTGACGGAGACTCAAATTATTCGACCGAGCGACACAGCCTACCTCCAATACCCCGGCTACAAAATAGAACACAACTTTCTGCCTCATGACACGGTCGCTGTGTTCGTAAGAGAGGACCTAAGTTTCCGTCGTCTTGCTAATTTTGAAGGTGGGGACCTGTCAACTATCTGGCTCCGCGTTGACTCGGACGATCGTACCCGAGTCTACGCATGCCTTTACAGGTCCCACAGTGGCAATGCGGAAACGGATCGGCTCATGGAGCACATGCAATCGGCCATCGACGATATGCTCTCACAGATTCCCTCTGCGGAACTTTATATTCCTAGCACTGTAGTGCCAATCGGAGGCAAGTCACAGCCTTGGTTTGATACGTCTTACAAACTTGCTGCCCTTAGCAAACGCGAGGCATATCAAATCTGGGCCGAAGCACTGGATACTAAGGATCCGAAGGTGAAAACCTCGAAAAGAGAGTATAACAGGGCCTCTAAGTTCTTGAAGCGGCAAATACCCAAGGCAAGGTCCGAGCATATCGCCAAAATCGGCGAGAAGTTTGAGAGCTACCCGTCTGGAACTCACCAGTTTTGGGCGCTCTCAAAGGCGGCATTCGGCAACTTCAGCCAGCCTTCGCTTCCGCCTTTACGCAAGGGGAATGACATCTTGGTCCATACGGCGAAAGAGAAAGCCGATCTCCTGGGCGCTCTCTTTGCCTCAAATTTGACTTTGGATGACCAAGGATCAACGCCACCGACCATTACGCGGTGCCAGAGCTCAATGCCTGGGGTTAAGTTCAACCATAAAGCTGTAAGGCGAGGTCTGTCCTCTTTGGACATCCACAAGTCGAGTGGGCCAGATGGCATCTCTCCCTTAGTGCTCCGTTCTTGTGCTCCGTTCTTGTGCTCCTGAGCTGACACCGGTGCTAACGCGTTTGTTTCGGCTCTCTTACTCAGTCGGCGTAGTCCCAGATTCATGGAAGAGCGCTCTTATCCACCCGATCCCTAAAAAGGGCGATGGTTCCGATCCATCTAACTACAGGCCTATTGCCATCACCTCCCTGCTCTCAAAAGTCATGGAGAGCATCATCAATAGCCAGCTCTTGGTTTATCTAGAGGATCAGCGATTGATTAATGACCGTCAATATGGCTTCCGCAATGGTCGCTCTACCGGTGATTTTCTGGTTTACCTAACCCACCATTGGGCTGCAGCTATCGAAAGCAAGGGAGAGGGCCTGGCAATTAGTTTGGTCATGGCGAAAGCCTTTATCTTTTTTCTTTTTCTTCTGCATATCAATGACATGCTGGAGGATTCTAGCATTTATTGCTATGCAGATGATAGCACGGTGGACGCTGTTTACTCCGGCCGCGCAAGTCTCTTTCGGGAAAACGCTGAACAGTGCCGAAATAAACTTGTGTCTTCTGTTGAGGCATCCCTCGAGAATGTCTCTTCATGGGGTAAAAAGAACCTGGTCCAATTTAACCCCCTGAAGACACAAGTTTGCGCGTTAACCACAAAAAATCCCCATTTATCGTATCGCCAGTCTTTCAGAAAGGGGAGTGCTTTCAGCCGCGCCCAGTATCAGCATATTGGGTCTTAATGTTTCAAGTGACTGCCAGTATCGCGATTATCTGGAAAGCAAGGCCAAGTCGGCCTCGAAGAAACTGGGGGTCATCTATTGATGCTCTATTGAGCGAGACGGTACTTCACGCCAAAAAACCGATTGGCCCTATATAGGACCCAGGTTCGGCCACACATGGAGTACTGTTCTCATCTCTGGGCTGGTGCACCCCAGTATCAGCTTGACCCATTTGATCGCATACAACGTAGAGCTGTTCGGATCATTAAGGATCCAGTAAGCTGTGAAAGGCTTGACACTTTGGCTCTGCGTAGAGACGTCTCCTCGCTGTGCGTTCTCTATCGAATTTATCATGGTGAGTGTTCTGAAGAACTGTTTGACATGGTACTTGCCGCCATTTTCCAACCGCACAGCACGTCACAAACTTAAATATCATCCACACCATCTGGATACATGGTACTCCACTACTGTGCAGTTTCGTAGAAATTTCCTTCCACGCGCCACCGAACTGTGGAACAGTCTACCCGCGGCAGTGTTTCCAGATCGGTACGATATGGGTACCTCCAAAAAACGCGTCTATCGGGGTCGCACGGGGTTGTGGGCGGCGGTGATCACCATCAGGTGATCAGAACGCTCGTTTGCCTTCTCCTTTTACCATAAAAAAAAATAGATTCATCGAAAACCTAAAAAAAAAACAAACATGGATTTGAATGTAACGTTGCTCCTTTGAATAAGTAACTGCATATTCCACCATCAGCTATTAGCAATAACATGACAGCAGTCAGTCAGCATATGACAGCCGTCAGTCACAGAACTAACTAAATATTTTAGGCACACAGATATATAAATATCTGTTTCACTTACATTTAAATATTTATTACAAAAATAACAAAAAAATATATGTACCGCCATAAATTTAAAAAAAACAGGTCGATTATATGACATACATTTATTTAACTGGATTCTATCCAGTGCTCTTTGATTGATTGGAAGGTTAATATGGAAATGTATTGGTTTCGGTCTCTTGTATCGACGTTATAAACCTTTGTAATTGACTATTGATTTCCTCATTTGCATAGTTCACTGTAATACAACTGTTGGATTCTGTGAAACCAATGTTATCTCTTCATGTTTGTGTCTTAATATGTAGAATTGAATTACTTTACATTTGAGTCTGTATAAACGCTAGGTATTGGTTCGATATCCGCTTAAAGGAATAATTTTATTTGAATTATATCTCTCTCCATCTCCTTAGTTTGGAAAGAAAATCTTGGCAATGAGTTTCGATAGGTACTTAACACGAAATGTCTTTATAAGAATTGATAAGAGTAAAACGCAGATTTTCACTCTTGGCCCGATATATGAAAGAGATGTTGGAAGTTTATTTTTTTCAAGAATAAGTTTCGCTTCCAGATTCTATGCTGTTTCATTTGAATATTCTTTATTATAAAGTTCAACTTTATATTTTTGTAAATTAAGTTTTAATCTACATATTATGGTGTAAAGTGATGCATAAAATATTTTTATAGTTTTGTTTAGCTTCACGCTATATCATGTAGGAAACCTGGGAACCTAATGTTAAGAGACCTCGTTCCCATTAAGACACTTTCGTTCCCCACTCTCCACCGAATTATTGAGGCATTGCGCGTTAAGTGGCGGAAGAAGAAAATGAGACCCAAAAGCTTTAACGTTACCAGTCGCACGCTTGTGTCCCTTCGTACTTAATTACTTGTTATATTTGTATGATTAATTAACTTTTCAAGTTTTCATTTTGAACGTTTGAGTTAACAAGTAATCATATTCTTGCTGATTTAACATATTAGAATGAAATATGTATGTAATATATGTACATATATTGAGGCAGTTTTGGTCCAAGGGCACAAGCGACTGTGCTGCGACGGCTGTGGGTTCGAATATCACGAGAAAATGAATTATCCATTTCTTCGCTATTCTTCGGTACCACGGCAAAAGCTCACTGAGTTCCGCCACTCCATACACAATGCCTCGAAAAATTTGACGAAACGTGGTGAATGGAGTGTCTTAACGCTTGGTTCCCTCCGTCTCCCCTGCTGTGTGCAGAATACTAATTTGTTTTAAATTTTTATGTATATTCTAATTTTATAAATATCTCATCAGATTAAGATTTTAGTGCTAAACAAAAAACCTAATAAACACCCACGCTCATAGTTTGTCGGCTAATTTATCATACTGTTGGATTTTGTTCCTCTGACGTTTGTAGCCAATGTTCCTATCGTGTAATGTAATAAAACTGCTAAGAATATAATGATAATGGTGAAATTTTCTCTTAAACTAATTAGAGAAGTGGATCTAGTGTCGCAAATGGTTAGTGTCTGAATTGCACTGAGGTTGCATTGGTAACGGGTTTAAGCGGGAAAAAGCTCAGGCTTAAAACATAATAAAAATATTACTGAAATCATATTTCAGGGATAAAATTAAATTCAATCATCCACCATGTTATTTTTTTAGTTTCACGCACTTAGTGTTAAGACTCTCCATTTCTCAGTTCATTAAGATATGAAAATATTAAATATTCCATTTCCTCAAGTCCATCCAGAATTCGGAGTGTCTAAGGTTCCCTCTGCCCACCCGGTTGTGTGCGGGATACAGCATGAAGCTGATTTCCTGAAGTGATAATTGAACCCACAACCTGTAGCGATTATAGCCGCACACTTGTGACTATACCTAATTGCACCAAATAAAATTTCCCTAATTTCTCATGAAGAAACATGAAAAGCAATTCCTCTTATATTTACTTCATATTTTGATGATTAGTGATGTTATTAATTCCATAGCGCGTACCGTAGTGATGTTCCGAGAGCGTTACGTGCGAAAGGGCAATCAATCAGAGGTGTTGAACCGTTAGCAGCGAGCGTGAGTAAGCCCATTCGACTGGTGTAAAGTCATAAGTAACGCTACGGTTTTGGCATGTTTTGAAGGGAGATTCTATAGAAATGAATGGAAACTTTCTTTTTGATTTCTATTTCAAAGATTGGTAGAGTAAGAGATATATATGGTTTTAGGTAGAAATGATTTTTTATAATTTAACAAATTGGTTTAACTTGAAAATAGCTGAATGCTTCAAAATAGAAATTTTCTTTTTTTTACAGTTTTTGGTGAATATTAGATTAGAAACTAAGTTTCTAGTGGTAAAGCTGGGGCTTTACGCTATATCTGACATGTAGCGGGATAGGTACGGGGAGCCTAGTGTAATGACACTCCGCTTTCCACGTTTCCGCCGGATTCTGGAGGCATTGCATGTTGAGTGACGAAATCCAACTTAAAATATAATATATTTCATTTACTCGAGTGGGGATTGAAGTCACAACCTGGCGCTGTTACAGTCACGACTGGTCTCTGGAAACTTAAGTAATTTTAATTATTAAATTTTTAATAACACCATGCCATAAACAAAATATATTACACATAAACGTACTGTAATGAAATTGTAGCTCCCATTACCCATATCCTGGTAAGTAGATTTTTACGAGCGTTATCGGTTTTTCCCCTGAGAGTCATATGAACATATACAAATAAAATTAGCCAAAAATATACCTACTTTGAGAGTAAAATAAGGATTTTTCGTTTTTCAACCTTCTAAGAGCATAATGACAAATCATTTTTCTCTCTCTGCCCATTTGATACAGTTTTGATGTCGGAAGCTGCCGTCGTGATAAGGCTTGGCCAAATCGAGATAAAATATTATATCTTTAACGCGTATTCGTGCTAGATTTTAATGTATGGCATCCGCTTCCTATAGACTTTGCCAGACACGCTATCCGGTGATACAGACTTTTTATAATGTTCTTATCATAGATTCATGCCGATGTTGTTATCAAGATAGGTTTTTAATATACTTCAGGCCAGTCGTGATGCAGGGGTACAAACGTGACAGTAATCGCCATTGGCTGTGGGTTCGATCAACTCAAGGAAATGAAATGTTCAATATAATCATTTCTTCGCTAAGGTTGCAAGGCAAAATATTTATGTAGAGTAATAAACAAAATAATTTAAGAAACTTACATTTTGTTTTAATGAAATTAACCAATATATGAAAAATTTTTTTGTTTCTATTTTTTTTATTCAATTTTTTAAGTCATTCTATGGTCCGTTTAAGAAATATACGGATAAGTGTAAGATATATTAATGAAATATAATATAATATATAAATAACATTAAATAGCTTGCAATACATTCACGGAGCTCTAAAAAATGGAGAAGTTTATTTAAAAAAACTAAATCACAAACCTCAAACGTTCATTGTAATCCAACATATGACAAATCAAATTCTATTCATCGTAGGCGATAATGAAGTACCAGGGAAAGCCATTTTCCAATACCACGGTCAATGGGAAGTCCTTCTGGAGTATTATTTTTGGCGCGAGCGCGCTCGGGACGCTGGTGGCCAGTGCGGGATGCGACCTGTTGAAGTGAGGTTGCGACGTCACAGCTCTCGGGATAAGCGTTGAATTTGAATTTGGAACGCTATATTGTGTGGCCAGTTACAAGTGTCGTGCTTTGGTTTGGAATTTTTGTGCTGTCTGTGGAGGTAAATTGGTGTTTTATTTTTTAAATTAATATATAATTAAGTATAACTTAATTTTTTGTAATATATTTAGTATTATTAATTTAATTATCTTATTCTACTTTTTATTAACGAGTATATATATATTTAATTTTTTTACACTTTTTTTTTCCTTTTATTTTAACAATGAAAATTGCAAAGAAATTCTGTCTATATTTTTATCTTTAGAACAAAGCGACTCTTAGCGCAGCTTACTAATACCATTGTTTTTTTGAAGAGGAAAATTTATTAATGCCAGCGTTAAGAAGAATGATAAGTAGACGCGTATTTGTGCGTAGGCGAGGATAAGAAGGATGTCGTGTAGGTTGTGAGATAAACTGGTTTCTTTTTCTAATTGGGTTAATTATTTAAATATATATTTTAGTTTATGAATAAAGTAAATTAATATTCAATATAAGGATTTCAAGAAAATATCCACAAAACGTTAATTGATGTTGAAGTACGTTTCCACCTGTAGGTATATATGTGAAAAATATTTTTTTCATTGGGTGTATATTGCGAGTTTGGTTTCATTCGGATTCGATTTTAATCACATCACATAATCGATTATGAGATTTTAACTTTAACTTTAATTGAGAAAAATCTTATAAGTGTGTCTCTTTTATATCGATAACCATTTTCAATAGTTTACAATCAAGTCAAAATTCAATTTTGGAGCGCCTACACAGTTTATGCTATCTAAAGGTTAGGCACCAAAATAACTTATTGAAATATTATTTTATATTTCTATGTTAGCAACTTAAAGCCCTTAATATATGTTATAGAAGCTAATAGATACCAAATTAGGTAGAATGAGAGAGATTGTGAATTATTGATAAGCAAACAAAAAAAAGATAATAAAATTTGGAACAGTTATCGTTTTTGGTATTTAATAATCTATGTAACGTAAAGGTTACGACTATACCAGGGAGGATTGAGGTAAGGAGGTCCGTCGCCGTTTTTGGAAAAGTCGATTAAAACAGACACCATAGAATACAAAAAAAAAATAACGATTCAAATAACTAGAGTCATTAAAAATTTCCTATTATTGCTCAGTCCATATCATACCTTTCTTGTTATTAGCCATTTCAGTAGAATTTTGAACTATAATTTATTGTTTACTAGCGGACTCTTCATACCCTATCCTACCTGTACTCTACTCTCCATAATAACAAGAAAGCATCATCAGAAAGAAGCAAATCATGCAAGAATCTGTAACTTCTATGAAATATGTAGTTAGTCATTGTTATTTGTTGTATACATAATAATTTTTTACTGCAAATGCAATATGGCGGCTATCAAAAACTATGAACATAATAGCATTTTAGTATTATTGGTGAGAGTAGAACGTTAAATATAATTGCTCTGATAACCATCAAAATCTTGATGGGTAAGAAATGAAATGCGGCACTTAAGATATTGGTGGATGGGTGACGTTTAGATAATTACTTTTTAATATTATTCAACGCTATTGATATTTATATTATTAAAAAAACAAAGCGCGGCGTTGAGTTCCGCCACACAAATTCGGTCGAGGATGGGGAACGGAGTGTCTTAACACTTGACACTCACTATGAGGGCTACAGCGTGTCGATGAAAAAAATAAAATGTTTTATGAAATTGATTCTACTGCCTAATTTTGTTAAAAAAAACGATTATTTATTAATTATTATTATACGATATCAAATTTCATGACTGTTGATTTGCTCGTTATAAACAAGAAAATACGCTTACAGCTTTCATAAAACTTTTGCCTTATAAAGTTATTAACCATGCACGGTATTTTGCATATAAAAGTTCTTTAGATTATATGATCATAGCACCAAAAAGGTCCAACGAGGTCGTTCTGGGGAATTGGTACAAGGGTGAGACGTGGTTCCCCCGAGTTGGAATCGAACCCCCAATTGTCGCGTTTACTGTCCCACTTGAGCCATGACGGACTTAAAAAACAGAACAAATAATAAAACACTCCGCTATAAACTATTTACTTTATAGCTAAACACGACTCTATCTAAAGCTGAACTAAAATCAGACGACGATATAACAGCACCTGAATACATTACTGGCACTTAAAACTCAGATAAGGGTAATCTATGGAGTGCGTGTACTAGCGTCACGATAGTGTTAGCTATTCTATGCTGACTTGTTTTTGTTAACTATATTATAGCGTGAACCTGAAGAGAGAGTCTAGTGTTAAGACACTACGCTTCCAAATTTTCGTTGAATTCTGGAGGCATTGTGTGGTTAAACTCAATACAGCGCTTTGCCTCGAGACCAGAGCGAAGAAATGGAAATATAAACGTAAAAAAGAAAAAAAGAATTGAATCCACTAACTATCGCGTTATATTATCTGTTTCTATAAATATACAGAGGTACAACGCATATTTTTTTATATAAGGGAATGATATTGAAATATTTATTTAATTTATAAATTAAATAAATTAAAATATTTTTAAATTGTATTGATTGATTGAATGTGGTTTTCTTAGACGTCATAGCACAGGTTGCCAATAGTTCTATCAGTTACATAATGAGCTTGCTTATAATGTAGGAAAGTTTTAAACTTATACGATATTCTCATAGACGACATTATTAGAACTAGACCAAATAAATGGGACCACATGGGAAGCAATATCTTTCAATATTGTTTCACCCAGTCGAAGGTTCTGAGATAACAAACATAAAAAATACTGTAAAAAATACAGTCAAATTGAGAACCTCCTTTTACAATAGTGGGTTAAAAAAGGGCAACTAAATGTTAGCCCATTAATTACAAAAAAAACGTATTACTCGAAGTTCGGAAAAGTAATTTAATTTAAAATGGTTCTCGTTCAACCTTCATAACTTTTGGAAAGCGAATGGCAAAGCCAGTGTGTAAAACTGGAATAAAAGTCAAATTCTTTCTTCGAGTATAACGTGTCATTATCGCAAAAAATCAATTTCAAGCTTCACGCTGTATCCCGCACACAGCAGGATAAGTAGAGGGAACCTAGTGTTAAGACATTCAACCTACCCTACCCTCAACCTACTCCACTTTGCACAGTCTTTTGCGTCCTCGGTGGTTAGATCATTCATTGGCTGCATCACGACATCAAACCAGTGCTTTCTTAGGCGTCCGGGAAGTCGCGCTCCAGGAACTGGTATAGCAAGGCACTTGCATCAACATAGTTCTTAGGCCGACGTGTAACGAGGCCAAACCATCCTAGGCGATGCTCTAGGAGCTTATGTAATGTATAAACAGATATTTCTGCTAACTGCATATAATTTGTTTCAGGTTCAAAGTGTAGTGCGGTGTAAATGACTGTGATAGTGACATATCAAAGTGGCATGTGGTGAAGTGAAGTGAAGTGGTGGCGGTGGCAGTGGTCGCGAGTTCGTTCCGCGTCGCCGGCCGCCGCGGCGGTAGCAATGCCGCCGAGTTGACGACGGCGGCCGGCCGCGCCTCCCGCCGCTCGACCACTCGCTATACAAGTAAGTTTTAATATAAAACTATAGTATGGTTGACGAGTCTGGTTGATGTAAGGTTAGCTGTGGATGGATGTGAAGATTTGATTCTTTTTGATTGTAAAATTGTAATGTTCAGAGCGACCACGACTCCTTTAACGTACTCTACAGTATGCTCCTATTACTATGTATCTTTACTTTATTATAAAAAATATTAAATTTAGTAATTGTTAAAATTGAAGAAAAAAAAGTAAATTGCCATTATATGATATTATAAGTATATTATCAAGATAATATATTTTCTAAACAAAGTTTTATACTAATAAAAGATTTAATACATAAAATATCATTAATCGTTATTAAGTTTTTGTCTTAAAATATGAATACAAAACACGACTATATATATGACTTCGATGATTAAAATATTTTTTCTTAGGAAATCTTAAATCAATTTTAACTGTACGGAAATCCAATTGTAAACCTATGAATATGTTTTTTATGTGGCAACATTTCTCAAAAAGCTCTTCGAGGTTAGACCGACCGTAAATATTATTTTATCCGTACGTAGTGATTACAATTTATTTTGGGAATGGCTCATACGGACAATTCAAACAAATCTCTCCAGTTCTCTGTACAAATATTATCTATTGTGCTTTAAATATGTTCTTTTTAGGCAAAACCTTGCGACTGTAAGCTCGAGAGGTAGTGGGTTCTATTCCAACTAGAGAAAGTTATATATTTCATATTTTCATTTCCCTCGCTCTGGTAATAAAACAAAGCAGTGTTGAGTCTCGCTTTGCAACACGCAATGCCTCCAGAATTCCGCGAAAAGCGGAGAATGGAAGTTAATGGTAACGGAGTGTCTTAGCACTACGTTACCAGCTATTATTATAGTAGTCTCAGAGACTGCGTGAAGCTATAAATATATAGGTATCATATATTGTTCCAGTTCAAATGACAGAATTCACCAGTGAATGAAATTTAACTTAATTAGTATATTAATTCAATAGTTAATTTATTGAAATTTAAACTCAACTGCTATTTACGCTTACTTGATTTTGAAGCTTTGGACTTTGGCAAATAAATTTTAGTGGTTCGCTCCAGCCCGTGGCAAATAAATGATGTGTACTATTTTTTTCATGTTGGCATATTTCTTTAGTTGTAAAATATTTTTTTGTATTTGTTCGTGCGTATATTTCTCCAGTGTTTTAGTGAAACGATAACAGCAGTCTATTTTTCAATTTGTTTAGATTTATATATTTCTTTCTTTAGTATGAATTTATTTTATTTATAAAGTAAGCTGATATTTTTTTTTGTAGTGAGGCCAATCGTAGCACAAGGCACAAGCGTGTGACTCTTTATGTGACGGGTTGTGGGTTCCTTTATCAATCTAAGAAATGAAATTAAAAAAATAAATATTTTCTTTTTTCATTCTGGTATCGAGGCAAAGCGTGGCCTTGATTCAGCCACTCAACAAATGCCTCCAGAATTTGTCGGAAATTGAGGAACGGAGTGTCTTAACACTGGATTCCTCCTTACAATCCTGTTACATGCGGGATGCAGTGTAAAGCTGCAAAAATATGTATTTATTCAAATGTAATTTTATGTTTATTAAAACAAAAGATATGTTTAGTATATAAATATCGCGTTATATTAGGTTATAAAAATATAATAAAAAAAATAGACGAGTATATGATAGAAATCATTCGTCCTATTTAATTTTCTAGCAATTTAAAAATTCAATTAAACTCAGATCCTGCAGTATAGGTACTTGATTGCTTTGTGAAAATCTAGATTGAGATTTGAGAGTGCAATTAGAGGAATAATTCTATGTCACTATGTCTATATATACATATATATATATTCACATTCATATGTTTTGATAATATTTTTTTGTTAAAAAAATATTATTTAAATTTAGAAATTCTCTATTGTAACCGTAACTTTACAACAATAAAGGAATGGGTTCGATCGCCAATTGGGGGAATTGAGTTATTTTCACTTCCCCTCTTCGATAAGTCAAAGTGCGGCGTTAAAATCCGCTATACAACATGTGACAAGCAGGAAGCAGTACGGACTCTCTGTCAACCCTGGTATATGGGAGATATAGTGAAGCTGAAATGAAACCAAATAATTATTTTGGAAGCATGCATCCATTATGCTTAAATTACGTTAATGAATCATTATTAATTTTATATCATTATTTGACTTGCTAATGAATATTGAAAACTAAAGTGCTTAAAATTCTATCCACTGTATAATTCTATTTAATTAGTTTTGAACTGAACGGTCGTGGCATACCAGAGTTTGTTTGGTAATATAATAATTTCATACGTTGTATGGTTAAGTATAGGTAGTTAAATATATACTGTGAGCTTGTGAATATGAACGAAAGGAGGAAAATCTTGTTAAATTGTTAGCGTACAAGTGTAAAAGTGGGTAGATTTAGGTGAAAAAGACAATAAGAGCAGTGGAATTGTATCAAACGGGCACAGTTGCTTGTAGGCGGAAGCTCTGGTTGGAAGGTATCTAGTGTATTTAGTAGTGTTATTATTGAGTGATACATGTCACTTATTGTAATTACGTGGAACCTCTATCCGAGTACGTTAAAAACATATAGACGGTATGTATTTTTATCGTGTTATTTTAAAAACGCTAACCGTTGCCGTTTTCTAACAAAATACATATTTTTATCGCCACATGCATGTAGTAGGGGAGGCAGAGGGAGTCAGTTGTTTACTAAGCCTACCAGTGATTAGTTCATACACATTGATGTAATATCCATGTTGCTCTTGCCAGAATAAAACATAAACGATGTAGATTTGACTTTAATTATACTAACATTTCTATCTCGACGTATGATTTTATGAAATAAATTTGTAGAATTGGATGAGTAAATGTTTGGTGGAGTTGTATATTTTAGTGGCACCAAAGGACGATATTTGAAGGAGAAATAAATTTACCTGTCTTTTATAAAAATAATTTCAAATGATCTCGCCAGGAAGTAGTGATTTTAGAGGTTCCAGTGGGATAGTACCTATGGGTCATACACAAATCGCGACCTGAATGTGTACAAAAAAAAAGTGAAATATTTGTCCAAAATCACTCTCATTTAATTCTTATAGATTAACCTAATACAGATAAAAATATGAGACCAGATCATTATTCGTTTTTGAGAAAGATATTCGATGCATAATTTTTTTGATGACCACAGAAGGGACACAGTTCTACAGAAAAGTATAAAGTATTAGTGCATTAACCGGCGACCATCTCTGGGCAATTACCTGTCGTGGCCCAGCGATGGATCCCGGCTGATGCGTCACAGTAAAACATTTGAATATTCTCTTAGGGGCCTCTACGTGTTGGACCTGTATCCCCACGCAAGCCTTCCAAAGGACCGGGTTCTTTTGAACCCGTGAATATTAAGAGAGAAACATAATAATAATAATAATATTTATTATTATATCATATATAATCGGGCGTGTCATCGACCTGGGGAGACCTTCAGACATATTGTCTCTGGTTGTTCTCACTTGCTAATGGTGAGTATTTGCATAGACACAATCAAGTAGCCAAGATAATACACCAGCAACTTGCTCTTCAATATGGCCTTGTAGAATTGGAGGTGCCTTACTACAGGTACAATCCCATGTCTGTTCTTGAAAATAGCTGTGCTTTGCTCTACTGGGATCGGTCTATTATTACTGACAGGTATATTGTTGCCAATAGACCTGATATAGTACTAGTAGACCGAGTGGCGCGCCGCGCAGTGATTGTTGACGTTACTATCCCACATGATGACAATCTCGTGAAGGCCGAAAAAGAAAAACTATCTAAATATTTGGACCTAGCCCATGAGATTACCGCCATGTGGGATGTCAATGCGACTATCATTGTGCCGATAGTGGTTTCGGTTAACGGTTTAATAGCGAAAAGCCTCGACCAACACCTTAAGAGGCTATCGCTTAGCTGTTGGATCAAGAACCGGATACAGAAGGCAGTGTTACTTGAGACGGCGCGTATTGTGCGGAGGTTCCTCTCTCTGGAGCCCTAGCCACCGATGGCTTGGACCCTTGTCCCGCCCTCGGAAGAGTGGTTTTTTTATATTTTTAAATGTATCTTTTTTATAATAATTTATATTTAAAAATGTAAAATTAATTAACTAATTTAATAAAAGAATATAACTAATTTATTAAATTAATATTTCATACATAACAATAGCGACTTTAATCGGTAATAACTTCAGTAGTATTAACTGTGTTGCAGTTATTAGCTCCCGCCTCGCAGCCGGTGATGATTCAGAAGCTAATGTGTAAATCATCAGCTAGTGATGATGATCAATGTTTTGTTTTATAGATATCATGGCACGATATAAGTTAATAATAGCATCTTGTTTAGCTCTACTTGCCCCACGTCTTCGTTTTTTCTTCTCTTCATTGCTTTAGTGCTCCCCAGATCTATTTGAATGGGGCAATGTGGCTGGAACAATGTAATAAAAGCTATCTAAGCTAAGATTTTGTTATTTAAGCTAATAACTTACACTACTTGACACTTATAAAATGCTATATTGATTTTATTTTGGTCATTATAAAATAGCAAAAAAGCTGTTATTTTAGTTTTACAAGCGCAAGCATAAACAAATAAACAAAAAAATGATTTTGACATTACAACATATATTTTTATTATTAATAGTATGTTATGTGGGCATACATCTTTCATGTGGACACCTAGAGAAACAGAAAATATGTCTTAAGAAAAGATTTTCCAATCGAAAATCAGCGACGGTCTTTAGTTTTCAAGGATAAAGAAATGGCGAGTAAGATTTCAAAAATACTTCTTTAAAGCCATTGTGCCTATATAATTACAAATATAAGTAGCACATACTTACCAAAATACACAAAAAAAAGGAAAGATTCATTGATCCTTTACAAAATGAACATAATACACGATTATAACAGACGATCTTTATTGGAATATAAAAATACACATCCGTCTTGCGTAGTGGGTGTAAGCAAATTATAGCTGTCTAATATTACCAAATTAAAAGATATTATATTTATGGTAACTTTAGTAGACATTTTTTAAATGCAGTTTTTTTGGATCACAGAAAAGAGTCATATTCGTGTAAAGGCTAGTTTATTAGAAATTATAGTAAAAAGGCTGAAGCATATTTTGGAAATTATCAATAAAAAATTAACTCAAGTATATTGTACGCTGAAAATATGTGTGATTTCGATGACTCGGACGTAATAACATAAATTACATATTTTTGAAACTATGAACTACGAATCTGAACAGTCCACAGAAGGGAACAAATGATGGAATTTGATTAATTCTTTACATTTTTTTAAAATTTTGATGTGTAGACTATCCATTTATCATAAGGGGGTAGGCATAGTCAAATTAAGAATGAAAAATCGTTCTATTTTCTTTTATTTATTATTGCTATTGTGACATAACACTCATATGAGTATGGAATTTTAAATTCTTGAAAATATCGGTATATTTTGACCATCGCACCAATTGTAATATTAGAATATAATTTAAAATATCCGTTGCTGATTCTTGGATTAAAATTTAACCAATTTGTGGTATTTTTTATATATTTTCATTATCTTTTAACTGCCAAAGTAACTATAAATTAACTAACCGAACTACTTACTAACCTAACCTAACTACAAAAACTAATTAAATATTATATTCCCTAATCATACTTACCAGTGTTGGGTATCCACTAAGTTTTTGCTGTAGAATTATAATAATAAACATTGCAATTGTATAATAATTAAAATGATAAAATAGATTAATAATTAACAACTAAGAACTACGTCCTTCTTCTTAAAGAAGAAAACTTAAGGACTATCTCCCTATCTTTTAAGTTGGACCAAATTACACATACATATTATGTGAAATATTCGCTAAGTGGTTTCGAAGTTTAGCCTTAACAAACAATGTGATACGAAATTTTTATATATTACCATGTACATTGTATATGTACATTGTACATATATCATAGCTTTTGCTCTTGTTTAGACCAAACTACTTGTATCATAGTAATATTTAATGGCTAGCAATATTTAAAATCTAGGCCAGTATTTGAAATATTCTATTGCAGGAATACAAAGGATTCCCTTGAGATATTTCGAGGGTTTATTTATGAAAGTTTGTAAATTTTAATATTGCTTATTTATATGGATATTATTGTATGAGCTACATTGTCTCTATTTGTATAAAACTAAATTTTGTCTTATATGGGATAGGTAAAGAAACAAATATGACAATTATAGCTAATATTATCATTCAGTAATTATTTTTTGGAGCCAGTCGAGGTGCATTGGCACAAGCTTGTGACTGTAAACGAAAAAGGTTATGGGTTCTATTCTCACTCGAGGAAATTAAATATTTGTATTTCTTTACTCTATTGTCGAGGCAAAGCGCGGTGTTGAGTTCCGCCACTTCAAACACGCAATTCCTCCGATAGTAGTTCCCTCTGGCTACCCAGTAGATGCGGGATACAGCGTGAAGCTGACAAAAAGGGTATTTAAATTTTATTGTCAATAATTGTTTCACTGAATATTTAAAGAGCACGGCATCGTAAAAGGGTCAGAAGGTGTGGGGTTAAGTGCAACGTTGTTTTGACGTAGATTGTCTACGTCACGTAGCTCGATCCATTTTTGCATACCTATTTGCCTATATTTTTATTTTATATTTTGACCTTTAAAAGGATTTTTTTATTCCTTTATTTATCATATAGGAAAAATAGTAATACTCTATGTTTAAAATTGGCGTAAAAAATTATAATATTACAGTTGCTTATAGCATGCAGTTCTGAGTATCGGTGTAAAATGAAACTGAAATTTTATTTTGAAATTTCTAAATGTTATTTTTTTTATTTTAATAAAATACATAAATCATGCAATGATTCATTTAATATTTTTTAATTTTTTTCATTCATTAAAATATTTAAGCTGCCGATCTAAAAATGTCATAAATATTCAAAATCTTCCATTGAATAAGGCAAAAAACAATCATAATCAAAGCTGAAGCCGCAAATATTCGCCTTTTTCAAAGAATTACCATATAGAGAGGGGAGTTTTAACTTTCCGTAAAATGAATTCTAAGTCCAATTTCGAGCAAATGATTTCAGAAACCTTAGACAGGAAGATTTTCTTACCACACGTGATACGAGTATGAAAATATTTGAAGGTGCACACTTGATTACAAATTAGTCATACAAATACTTATTATTGTTGATCCAGGGGCTATGAGCTACCATTTTATACTATATAACTATTCTATATATCTATATAGAATAGTTCTTGTAACTGTAATTTAAAATTTGTTTATGCTTAGATATTTAAATAAGTATTTTATGATATTAAAGAGGACAATTGACTTTGTGTTTTGGTAGTAAATAGTCATAAATTGCTCTAATTAGCTAGTTTGATCGCGACTACCTTTATAGCGAAAATAATAAAAAGAAATTATGAAACCCATTAATTATAAACCAGAAAATCCAACGAGCGCTGCAAGAACACTATTCCCAGGAATGTAGAATGCTATAAGAAATGCCATTTAAAAGGCATCCTCATTTAGATACAGCTCACTAATGTACTGACGATAAATATCTCCAGCATTTAAATGGATTTCTAACTGGCCTTGTATAGTGATAACAATAATTGAAATATCTTCAATATCCTAATTATACTTGGTAATTGGTAGCTAATAGTGTTATTTACTTAGGAGCACATAATTGTGTTACTCTAGAGAATATAGGAGACCGGCAGTTTGGACCAGAAGCAGGAGGAGAAGATGAAATATTTAATATTTCCATTTCCTTTGCATTAGTGTGGAGGTGTTGAGTTCCGCTACTCAACACGCAATACCTTCGAAATTTGGTGGAAAATATTGACAGAGTGTCTTAACACTAGGTTCTGCATACTCTGGTGTGTAATAATAATAATTCATTTCATTAATAATGGCAAAACACAAATATATGAAAGAATAATAATATTTATGCTGTTCATTGTCTAACAGTGACGATGACTTAATTATTCGAGTATGTATTTCATATTCACATTGACCTCAAAAACAAAAGCGCTTGATAATATACAACAAAAGCAATATATTCCACTTATAGCAAATAATTGTTTTCTTTGAACATTCACTTTATTTACATCTATTCTTAGTAAGCCCCCGCTGTTCCCTTAAATGTATGCCTTTGACGAGAGTATTAGATATAGATTTTTTGATCGAAAAGTCAAGATGTGGAACGAAAATTGTTTGTTTTTTGGGTCACATCTGATTTTTGACACGATAAAAATAAAATACGAATATAGTTACTTTAATATTTTTGTTTATTTTAGAGGATTGGCGTTTTATTATACTGAGAAAAGTTTATATATAGAGATGGGTAGAGAAAATATACTATCCGAGTATCCAAGCACTTTATTCTCTGTTTTCTACCTAACTCTACCCTACCAGACTTAGGAACTGGAAATAAGTCATTCTCGGAGTGAGAATCAAACCTGCCAAATCCTATTGACAATCATATACTGAACTACTACGTCATGATACCTTTAGAATCTAGTCATATATTTATCACCAAATGTCTAATATATAATATCCTAATATATTGGAAAATATAACAAATTTTATATTTCAGCAAGTGTTTTGTCACTATGTAGTCTCTCCTTACGTGGCCTAGGCTTATGAATTAATTTCAAGGGCTTGAATGTTATTGAAGTATGGATACGTACTCATAAAATTGGGCCAAAAGTCACGCATCGTTGTCAGGTTGAAGGGTTCCCAAAAGGATAGGGGTTTCGTTATATCCGGTAGCCATATATTTGCTTATCCAAATTGATAAGGCATTTGCATTTTTTTTAAATTATTTATTTACATTAAATTAATCATTTACGAAAAATATGTAAAATATGTAAAGTGGCTTCGTGACATAAACGAGTATATAAATTATAGAAAAATAAATTAGCTTCACGCTGTATCCTCCATGTACCAGAGTAGAGAACGGAGTGTCTTAACATTAAGTTCTCTCTGCCTACCCTGCTGAAAGCGGGATACAACGTGAAGATGAAAAAAATATATATTAGCAATAAAACGCTTGAATAAGGAGCAAAGAATATTTGTCAGGTGCGATATGTATTATTCATTGGGATGTAAATTCTTCTCGGTAAAGAAAATCTGGTCGCCTTTGTGTTAACATTTCTTGGTAGCATTAAGTAATAAGCTGTTAAGTTAATATTTACTTAGGATAAAGTTTTGTATATATCAGTACTATTTTGTATATATCAGTTGTATATATTGATACTTATAATAAAATCGTGACGGATCGGTGTCTATATATCTATATACATATACGAGTACGTACAAGATACATTTTGTATATCATACCATACTAATATTGTCACGCTTTCACGCCAAAATTACTGAACTACTTATCATGAAACTTTGTACACATATTTTTAGAGGTATTAAAAAGAACATAGGATACTTTTTATTAAAAAAATATTTTTAAATTATTATCCTTTGGCTATAACATAATAATAGGTTTAAGCGAACAAACCCTCGTTTGATCTTCTAGTATAATATACATATGTATATATATATATATAGCTTTGTTTATTTTAGTATGAAATTCAATCATCGATGTGCAGATTATATATCCATTCACTATGCAAGAGATTATCCATGGTGTCTTACGGTCCTCTGCTTCTTTAGATAATAGCTAGCTTATAATGCAGGGTACATTAAAGAAACTCGATATTCAGGTTGTTTCCCTTTCTTTATTAAAATACATTTTTTTAATAAAGTTAAAATATATATTTTGATTTAAAAAATTAAAAAATATATTATAATAAAGAGAGGGTATAACTTTATAAGAATCACGTTGTAATAGTCATAGAGGAAAGGCCATAACAAGCAATTTTACGTTTTACAATTGAAATCGTAAAAACAGATAAGAATTAACATCAAATGGTTACTGAGCTGATCCGAGATTTAAAGTAAAATCCTCATCATCTAGTACGTTTTGTTACATAGAATTATTTTAATTCTGACAAGAGAGCTTAAGTTCCGCTGCTTAACACGCAGTATTTAAAATTCGGGTAGAGGGCAGAGTGCTAAAGCAATGTTTTTTCTCTGCTCATTAAAGAGCCGCGAAGATTCGTTGGAAAATGGGGACCAAGAGTATCCTAATGGAAGGAGAGTGTTGTAACACTAAGTTGTTTCACCTACCCTGCAATGTGCGGGATACAGCGTGAATCTAAAAAAAAATTAAAGACTATAAACTTTACTCTATTATCTAAGACTAATATAATATCCAAAGATACGTCAATTACAAGAAGATATTACGCCTAATATAAGCATCATGATGCACTCTCAAAGGCACTTACGCTCGTAACACAATGTTGTGCGATAGGGATGTGCATCGAGCAAATTCGATTTAAGCTGACGTTCTAGAGAGATTTATTTGTAATTTTGTTCTATATTCTATTTTGTAATATCGTATCGTATTTTCTTTCGTTAAAGTTCTTGTATTATCTATTTAAATGTATATTTTCATTTCTTCGCTCTAATGTCGAGGTAAAGCGTGGCGTTTAGCTCCGTGCTTGTGTGCTCTGTGTGGGATACAGCGTGAACCATCGTCTATATAAATAAAACAGAGTCCTACAACTCAAACCGCTAAACATAGAATAAAAAAAAATTGAAAAGTTAAAAAAAAATCACCTTCGAAAGCGTAACGTAGAGGGTGAAGGTTTATATGAGCAATTTATAGTTTAGGCGACAAAAAGCCTTGAAATCGTAACTAAAAATCGTACTTATAATTAATATTATTTAGAATGCAGAATTAACTTTAAAATATTATGCATTATCCACAATATAATTAAATCGTGATATTCTATACGAACAATATATTTCCTTACGTCACGTCAGTGACACAATGCTACATCCCTATTGTGTACGGCGATGCTTGCTGACAGATCAATCGTGTGTAATACGGTAAGCTTGAATACACCATACATGTAGCTTACTTGCTTTTACGTTGTATCTGTGGACTTGCCAAGTACGAGTAGATCTAGAGGAAGATAAAAGTAAAACAAATTAATGAAATCAGCTTCACGCTGTATCCCGATAACAGCAGGGTAGGCAGAGGAAACGTAGTGTTAAGACACTCCGTTCCACTTTTCGTCAAATTCTGGAGGCATTGCGTGTTGAGTAATGGAACTTAACGTCACCCTTTGCAAGGAAGATAAACGCTTTAAGTGTATTATTTCATTAAAAAAAGTGAGAAACGGAAGTGTCTTAATGGAAACGGAGTATCTTAAAACTAGGCATCCATGTTCTTTTTGCCTACTCTGCTATGTGCGGAATACAGAAGCTAATAAAAAACAAAAAAAATAAGAAAAAATAATAGTAATTAAAAGGTTTTGCTGAATTACTTTTTCCAAAATCATTTTACATGTTAAAAAAATTTTACTTTTTCATTTTACTTTTTTTTGGCTTCAATGATATCCTATCCATATCATTTTAGACTATTCGATATGATTTCTTAGAAGGCGGTCCCTTTAGACTTCGCCGTAGAGGTAAAAAGAAAAACAAATAATGACTTAGGAAAATTTAAATAATAAACAGGATCTTTTATTATAAACATGTTATCTTGAGATAATTTTTGTAGATCGCAGTTATAATGGTATTAGTTTAGTATTCTAAGTATTTATTTCTATTTTCATATTAAAGGCCCTATAATGGAGAGAGATTTAATTCAAAAACAATATGTATTATTATTTTTTACAAATAAATATACCTCTGCCTACCCTGCTATGTGCAGGATCCAACTTGAAACTGATTTTTTTTTGGATACTGTACAGTTAGTGGCGGGACTAAACGCCGCGCTTTGCCTCGACACCAGAACGAAAAAATCGAGTGGAGATTGAACTCACAACGAGTTGCTTTTACAGTCACACTTTGTGTGCCACTACTGCCCTCCACATACATATGGATAAGTCGATATCGATTCGCATATAATTTACAAATAATTCAAAACCGCTTCTTGCGTAATACTACCGGTGCCCCGTGGTACA
This sequence comes from Heliconius nattereri, assembly GCA_013403645.1. Classification (NCBI taxonomy): domain Eukaryota; kingdom Metazoa; phylum Arthropoda; class Insecta; order Lepidoptera; family Nymphalidae; genus Heliconius; species Heliconius nattereri. Next base: position 2,259,427 of record JAAIXI010000225.1, read on the forward strand.
TGCGTAATACCGATCTCCATAGAGACGTCAAATTAGATTCAGTAAAAGAACACTGTCGTAAGCTCTCTAGTAGTTATTTCACTAAAGCCGAATCCCATCCGAATCCTCTGGTGGTTAACTCGTGCAAATACGCCAAACGTCGCCCGTGGGATCGCCGTAGACCCCGGGATATTTTAAACGATGATGCTGACCCCATAACTAAAGCGAACGACCCTAAATTTGTAGGTAGGACTACACACAATCGCAGAAACACACACTATACACACACCGTCCCCGCCGGTGGAGACGAGGTCCCAGTTTTACTGTGGCCCAATCGTGCTTCGGCCCGAGAGGAGCCCTCAACTAATCATCCAATAGGGCATCAAGAGCCCTCCCCAGTAGGCTGTGGTCGAACCGAGCGAAGCAAAGCCCCCCACTACAAACGGTGTTCGCAAGTCGCGGTCCGAGTCTCAAAGGAGACGCCGTGTTCTCTTTTGTTGGTACCTTCGACGGTAGCCAAGCCAAGGTCAGAGCTCGTCTAGCTCGGCCTCCTCAAGCCCGGTGACGCTGTAGAGGCCCATATGGCCAACAGCATACTGCTCAATCGAAAAACGAAAAAACGTATTATAATTATTATGACATAAACGATAACAGTTATAACAACAATAAAGAAATAATAAATGTGGTGTTGAGATACATTTGCTACGGTCTGGTAATAATTAAATTGGTCGAGACGAGTCCTCGGATCATTGTAGGTACTCTGAGTAACGCTCCAGGCACCTGTTGCTCTCCTATCCACCCCCAGCCTCCCCGGGCGCAGGGTTGCCACTGTATAAATAAAATGTGACATTATTCGAATATAAAGGTTATATATTTAGATTTTTTTGTGCAGTTTATAGGGAAAGTTATATTTAAATTATAGACATTATAAATTTATTTTAAGATTATATTTAAGCCTTAAATAATAATACATTCCTTATTAATAATGATATATGACTAATATTTATATATTATTTTCAAATGTAATTCTAAGTGTTTTTATATTAAAATAAAGGAATAAATTTGTTATTTTTTTAAATGGCATCCCTAAGAGTAACCGTGTCGTCTGAACGTAGATTAATATCTAGTTCGGGTTTGAGTTGTGCGCGTAGCACGGACTGGACTCGAATTCTAAACTTATATTGCATTTCTACTAAAATAGTTTATAGGTAGATGATATAGGTTAACAATGAAATTTAGATGTTTTGCTACAGATATTGTGGATATTGAGCTTTTTGTTATTAAATAATAGAAAATGATATAATTCTTTGTAAAATATATTACATATATCGTGTAATATCTCTATTTCAGTGTTAAATATCCATTTCATATCTATTCGAATAAAGAATATTTTGAATTTGAATTCTGAATATGGTAAGGTAGACAGAGGGAACCTAGTGTTAAGACACCCCATTTTTCGTTGAATTCTGCATCTAATGCGTGTTGAGTGGTGGAACTCAACTCTCACTCACAAACCGCGCTGTGCCCCGATACCAGAGCGAAGAAATGAAAATTTTAATATTTAATTTCCTCGAGTGGGAATCGAACCACAACTTTTTTACTTACATTTACGCACTTGCGCCTCTGCACCACGACTGGCTTCATGCCATGTAAGAAATAAATAGAAGTTTATTTCTTAAAGAAATCTCTCTACCAACAAGTGGAAGTAGATGAGTGCTAGATTAGTACGTATAACGGAAGATAGAGATACAAAACAAAGATAAAATATACCGCGTATTAAATATACCAAATATGCATTCGGCGGAGACTTAATTAAGTAAAAAAAAACATCTTTCACTATTCGTTTCACTGTTCATATTTGACGTTCGTAGCAGACTGAAGCCGTCTGCAGTTAATTAGAATTAAAACAATCCAAGAGTATGTCAAATTACAAAGATTTAAATGATAATCTGTATTGGAAACTAAAATGTCGACCAGAATTAGTCGAAATGTCCGATTTGCCATCAGTGGTTGATTATACAATCGAGATCTCTCTACAGCCACTGATTAGGGAGTTTATTTAGTTATACTTGTCAAGCTTGAGCGACTCCTTCCGTGCTCGGGCGTGGCTCGCTATACAATTAAAATTATTAAAATTTTGAGAGTTTTTTTAGCTCCAGGCTGTATCCTGCATATAGCATGGTACGCAGGGAACCTAGCGCCAAACGTTCCCCATTTTTCAGTTTTAGAAAATTAGGAAAACGTATTTAAAACATAAAATAATATTACTAATGAGCAACAAATTTAAATAATCTGTTATTATTGTCTTAGCGTTGATTTATTTATTAATTATTTTTTAGAAAATATAAAAAATTACGCAGTTAGTCTCGTCTCGTGCCTCTTGGAATTCGTCCAAGTAAATGTGGAATATCACTTTAAAAAATGAAAAAAAAAAAGAAAACTTATTATTTATAAAACAGCATCTTTATGGGATAATTTTGTTTCACCTACTAAATCCAATAGTTTAGGTTGTGCGTTGTCTGTCAGTCACTCAGCTAATAAATAAGATAAAAAAATATATATTAAAAAAGCCTTTTATTTCCCAATGTATAACAAAATTTTTACAGCGAATTTTACAGTTTTTTTTAAATTTATGAAATGAACTAACTTCTATTAAATTTTACCATTCTATTTTAATAAAAATAATATTTATAAATGTGTTATTTAGGAACCCCCCTCAGATAAAGGCCTCTTCCAAAAATTGCCACCTCTTTCGGTCCTGGGCCGTATATATCCATTCTGGTCCAGCATTTTTTTAAATATCTGAGTGATATAGTTAATAACAGAATTTTATATAAACATTTGACAATCATGAGCAATATTTTCTTAAATTCATCCATTGTATAAACAGCTTTACACCTCAAAGTTGCAAGAGTCCATAACGAGTTCTAAGCGTGGCTGGTCCCATGAGTAGCTAATGCTATTTACTTAGAGACTACTGTCACTGGCTGCTCCAAGTTCCGCCAGATTGACGCTAACGATGTTTTGCTATCTAGTTGATACTTGGCACTTGGTATAGAAAATAAATATGGCTAAACGATGTCATTGAATTTTTAATGATATTTTTTTTGTAATGGCGGAATTGCTTTTGCTAATGATTTTTCCTTATCAGTTTTGAATTATAGGTGGAAAGGTGATGGAGTGTAGCGTACGCTATGTTTATCTATATATGTATATCTGATTAAAACTTAGTTAATGTTTAATGTCCAACATCAAATATAATATACTAGCGGACGCGCGCAGCTTCGCTTGCGTATTTAGGGGTGAATTCTAATAACCCATGAAACATGTGTTCGATTAAATATTTTTAAGAGTCTAAATTTCAAATTTTATAAAAATCNAAGGAAGCATAAACTCGCTTAATATTTAATCTATATTATGTATTTTCCTTGTTCAGTAGAAGTTGAAGTAGCTTATTTTATATCTTCACAGTGTATCCCGTATATAGCAGGGTACGAAGAGGAACCTACTGTTGATACGCTCCGTTCCCGTTAAAACACTTCCGTTTCAAACTTTCCGTTGAATTCCGGAGATATTTTGCCTTGGTGCCAGAGCGAAGATGAAAATATTAAAAAAATAATACGTAACTCCCTCGAGTTGGGATCGAACCTACTACCGTCACGCCACGATGTCCTCTAGATAATATTTAATACCTAAAATGATAAAAAGGATCCAACATGGCCATGCTTTATAGATAATCAGTGATTTTGATGGAAAACAAATTGTTACGGCGCGGACGGGCGACCGTTTAACTCTATGTATTTTTGATTGCTTGTCAGACCGCTTGGCTCCAATTAACGGGACATCGATTTCGTGTCGAAGCGTGCTGGCGACACTATGGTGGTATTTCTTTGCTTTGAGGTTTAAATAATATTATTTTTAGATGAATATATATATATATATATATATATATATACATATATTTATGTTTCTTGTCATCTTAAGGTCGTATTCCTTATATGGCTAGATAAGGGAGGGAACCTTGTGATAAGGTGGAGGAACAGTGTTCATGGAAATGTTCATAAATGTTGGAAATCATTGTCGCACCTTACCTTCTTACTACAGTGGGTAAATGATTTATTGGGTGGAAATCGAATTCATAATCATTACAGTCTATGCTATGGCAGTGTCAAAATATATCTAGTAATTGAAATTAATATTATTAAACAACAGTGGTAAAGCCTTCAGATCCAACAAGTGGGAATAAATGTTTTTTTATTAATATTCCGCCCATATCTAGATGAAATCGAGGGAATGGTGATTGTATACTGTCAAACATAACCACGTAAAAAAAATTGTATTATAAATAATTAAAAAGTATAATTCTTATTTTATTGTTTTCAATATTCCATGTCAGTTTATCTTTGTGCAGAAATGTGAATTTCGTAACATAAAAGACTGCGGTTTCGTACATTGCACGATTGTATGACACTCGTTGAAAAGAAGAGCTTTGCTTTGTTTTCAACGAATTCGGTTTTTCATTCAAGTTATTTTCTTTTTTTTTTTATTAATAGATTAACTTTTTAAAATTTGTTTCTGTGAAGTTTGTATTGAGAAATGAATAAATAAGTTTTATTCATTAATTAGTTGTTAATAGGTGAACAATGTGTAAGGAGAAAATTTTTTTTGGGCTTTTTGCTTAATAGAATAATAATTGTTGTATTAAAATTACAAGTATTATTTAGCTCCACATTATATAGCCGGAAACCGCATTACGTGTTGAGTGGCGGAACTCAACGCCGCATTATAGCAAAAGGGCGATTATAACAGTTTAAATATAAAAATGGATTTTTGATATCTCATGTATATATCTTAATATAACATTGTGTATAACACATGTTAAAATGCTTAATACATTTGCAAAAATTAAAAGATAAAAGGAACTGATGAAGCTGACAAAGAATTCCTTTTAATCTTTTTACCAGAATTTAAAAAATCCTATATTTTTTTCATAATTATAAAAGTGCGAGCCAGCGCGATGTCCTGTGAAACATGAAGTGCTCAACAGAGCGGTAAACGATCTTAGATGGCAGCGGCTCCTTAAGTCCTCCTCGATATTTAATTCTGCAGTAAAGATCTAATACAAATAATGGAAATCATAGAGCTTTATCTTAAATAAGAAAATGGAATTGATACGAACGATACGAATCGAAACGATACGAATTTTTCATGCGCAGGTCGATCTCTTAATAATTGTTTATAATATGTCTAAATTAATTCGTTATTTTTTTTATTGAGGCCATTCTGCCACGGGGGGTGGGGGGAGGGGAGATGGGTCTCGTTACCCCTTACTATTTAATGATTATTTCCAAATTATTATTTTTTAGCACTTAACACTAGATTCCTTTTATTTGCTAAACGTAGCAAAAAAATAGTATAATTATTTTCCTTATTTTATAGAAGTAACGAAAAAAATATTTTAATTAATTAAAAAAAATAAAAAAGATATCCGAGTTATCTAATTAGAAAAATAACGACGGTGATTATAAAATGTCAGTAAATATAAAGTTGGAGCTTTTTTCATCATGCTGTCGTAAACTTTCGTCTTTAAGACGTGACTGGACGACGTAATGTCTTTTATATAAAAATATTTACTCTTTGGTATCTCATGTACATTATTGTTGTCAGTTATTGCTTGATAAGTCTATCAAAAATATTATTATAAGCGGGTCATTTATTATTAATTCATATATTAAAAAAAAGATTATTCATTATAAGTTTCTAAGTTTAACACTAGCTTCCCAGGTTCCCTTTTGTCTATCCGGCTATTTTGTGGGAAGCTTAAAAAAGTCTACTAAAAGAATGAATTGTTAAATTCAAAATATAGTTAAAATTTATCCGTAATGCATTTGAGAGGACCTTTGTGTCGAATGGAATGTGACATGAGCACGTTGAAAAATAATTAAGTGTATTTTAAATGAATATTCATTAAAATACTATTAACTAGTTTACTGAATTAAATTACAGCTTCACACTGTTTCCTGCATGCAGTAGAGTAGACAGAGGGAGTTTAGTGTTAAGACACGCCACTCCCTACTTTCCGTTGAATTTTGGAGGCATTGCGTGTTGAATGGCGGAACTCCACGCCGTGCTTTGCAGACCAACACCAGAGCGGAGATATGAAAATATTAAAAACAATGTTTCGATTTCCACTTAAGAAAATCTTGAGTGGAAATCGAACTCACAACTACACTACACAACTCAAAATTGCACTTTTTTTTGGTAATTTTGTTTTTAATTTTTTTCCACTTTTATGACATGTCCAAGGAAATGTTAAGCATTTTTATGGAATAAAGATATTTTGACTTTGACTTTGACAACCAGCACTACAAGTGCCCTCAAATCCACGAACGCAAAAATATTTAAACAGCCTTAAATTAAAGTGCATGGACCGTGCTCTGTCAGAAAACATTGAAAGCAGATAATTAAGTTTGGCCGAGGGTGGCTTTGTCAGTCCGCTGGTGACCTGTTGCTCACCCACACATGCGTGATAGAGACCTACATCACTAAATATAGTATATAGACGCAGTTTATTTGGTTTTAGTTGAAATACATTTTGGGGAATAGCACAGAGAAACATAAACGTGATATGTCGTGGGTTCCATTCCCACTCAAGGAAATAAAATATTTAATATTTTTATTTGTTCGCTATGGCAAGTAGATAAAGCGCGGTGTTGACTTCCGCCACTCTACATGCAATGCCTCGAGAATTTGGTGGAATGGAGAATAGAGTGCCTTACCACTAAGTTCCCTCTGTCTACCCTCTATGTGCGGAAAAGGGCGTGAAATTTAAAAAAAATATATAAAAAATTAAACACACACACACACACACATACACACAAGCACCTATAAGCGGTAAAAATATATGGACTCATATTTTTCGAGTATTATTCACTTAAAGGATCACTTTAAAAATACACGCGATTAAAAAATGTTTCAATGTGCTGAATGCCTCTTCATTGTTTTTCGACGTTAAACATTAAATGTTTTTTGCTAGGCATAGCTTGCTCACACAGGCCCATAGTAATAAATATAATAATAAGCTATACTCGTATAAACTAAAATCAGCTTTACGCTGTACGATCGCGTACACAGCGAGGAAAGCAGAGGGAGCCTAGTGTTAAGATACTCCATTCCCCATTTTCCGCCGAATTTTGAGGGCATTGTGTATTGAGTGACGGAACCCAAAGCCGCACCTTGCCTCAACATCAAGGCGAAGAAATAAACATATGTATATAAATTTACATAATTATTTTATTTCTCAAGTGGGAATCGAACCCACAATCAGTAGCGTTTACAGTGACCCACTTGTGCTCTTGCAGTCTGGTTTCGTATAAGCTTTTTGTACGTAAAATATTTGACTTATATACGATCCAAATATAGGTATATAAACTATATAAACGAATATATCAGAGTTTGTATCAATTACTTGCGCGAACGTTATAAATTCTATGAATAAATTTAAAAGTCGTCTAAATTTGATTGCCAGCTATTGAATGCCCTTAATATATTGGTTGTTATATATTTTTTTATCTTAATTACATATTCCGTATATGGCTGGGTAGGTAGAGGAAACCTAGTGTAGATACCTTCGTGTGTTGAGTGGCGGACATTAACGCCGAGCTTGTCTTATTAGCAGAGCGAGCGGGGAATTTAAAATAATTAATTCGTCTGAGTGGGAATCGAACTTCTTCTTCTTCTTCCTGGCATTAATCCCGGCTATTACCAGGGTCTGCCTTAACCTACTCCACTTTGCACGATCTTTTACGTCCTCGGTGGTTAGACCATTGAGTGGGAATCGTTTACAAAAAGTAAACTAGCAAAGAACATTTACTTCAATAAACTATTTAACGTTACGAAAATTTAAATTTTGGTCTTCGAAATTTAAAAAGTGATTTTGGCGAATAGTAAAAAGAATCCATAAGCATAGATCTTGTATAATAAATGTATTTAAATGTAAAGAAAACAAACAGAAAAGGAATTTATCAACCGTCGCGGGTTTTTTACTTTATAAAATATACATTTTAAAATATTAAAAATCAGCAATTTATATTACTGCACTACTTTGAAAAGTTGAACTGCAAATATAATTCAGCAAAGCGGAAATCCTTGCTAAAAAACGAGAAGCTGTAAGTTTGCTACGTACTATCTGTCTAAAACGCTGAAAATTAAAAAAAAAGTCAAGTTCCATTTCTTTTGTTGGTTTTTGGGGTTCCGTATTTCAAAAGATGAAAACGGAACCGTTATATAATTACTTTGATGCCCGTGTGTCCGTCTGTCATGACCATTTACCTTTAGATCGCGTGGATGTATAAAGCTGAAAAAGCCCTGAAGCACAGAAAGAAGAAAGTCTCTAAGTCAACGCAATTAAAAGATACAAGATTGATTTTGCTGCATTTTATGTGAAAGGATACTTCGCAGAGACCTACAGTTACGAAATTTGGGATGAAGAGAGAACAATAAAGATAAAGAAAAATGAATTAATGAATTCATAAGTATTTCAAATACAAAAATTACAAGTAATTCATTTCATACAAGATGAGCGCATATGCCCGCCAACTTAAGTTTGTCAACTTTAGTAAATTGTACTTCCTGTCAATTGTACAATCCAGAAATTGGTACAGAAGCCTCAGCGGGCGACTCTGACTCGCACTTAACCGCTTTTTCATCTTAGTGATGTTTTTTTATAAAGGGGTTGCTCATTTGAACAGTTTTGTAGATTTTTATTGACATTCCATTAGTCCAATTTTAAATGGTATTTTGACGTCGTGATGTTCCTGTGATAAAATTCTAAAATCTCAATTAAATGTTTAAAATTTTGCTATAATGATTATAAGATATACTAAGCTTATTTATTTTGGCATGAGACTAAATGTTAACGAAGAAATTTTATTTTTAAATCTTTTATGTAACTTTTTATCACCTTCACGCACATGAGGTTAGGCAGAGGAAACCTAGTGTTAAGACATTCCGTTTCCTATTTTCAGGCGATTTCTGAAGGCATTGTGTGTTAAATGGCGGAACTTAACGCCACGCTTTGTCTCGACACCAGAGTGAAGAAAATGGAAATATTAAATATCCACCCTGTCTCGTCACAACTGCCTCGTTAAAACTGTTCATTTTGTTAAAACCAAAACCACCGGTCCCCTACATTATTCTCTAGAGTAACGCAATTATGTGCTCCTAAGTAAATAACACTCTTAGGTACTTATTACAAAGTATAATTAGGATATTGAAGATATTTCCATAACTATACAATGCCAGTTAGAAATCCATTTAAATGCTGGAGATATTTATCGTCAGTACATTAGTGAGCTGTATCTAAATGAGGATGCCTTTTAAATGGTATTTCTTATAGTATTCAACATTCCTCGGAATAGTGCTCCTGCAGCGCTCGTTGGATTTTCAGCACTTTATTATAATTGATTAGTTTAATTATTTTAATATTTGCATACAACGAAATTATGAAGAAAGAAGAATGCAAGATCAGTGTAAATGGTAAGATATTAGAAAAAGTGGATGCAGTCGTATATTTGGAAAGTGTGTAGAGATGGAAGGTACGAGCTCAACATTATTATTAAAAAACTGGACAAGTGCGAGTCGGCCTTCCTCACCGAGGGTTCCGTACAAAAATTTAAAGTCTCGAGTTTTTTCTAAAATTCAGATCTAGCTCAGCCCGCTTAGCTCGCTTGCACTAGCGGCTTTAATACCAAATAAAGGTTACAATTTTCTAGGATTTGACCACAGATTCAGTTTTTTTTCTGAATTAGCTTAACCTGTTGATGTAAGCTGTAAAATTTCATAATTGTAGATCATCCGGAATGAAGCATTTTTTGCGATATTAACGATCGTATCTTTTTTTTAAGTAAATATAGAAATACGTCCAGTAAGCCCTAAGAAATCTGTGACCTATAATTCAATAGGTGGCCACGCGACCCACGCGTACCTCGTTTTTCATATTCTAATTGAAGTTTACTTTGTTACTTAGTTCTACAATAAATATCCTCAACATCGCTCTGCGCGATACTTTGGACATTGATTTTCTCAACTTTCCTTATCTTGTTATAAATAAGCTAAAAGTGTAGAAAATAAATTCGTTCCATATAAAAATTATAATCTTTCTTGGGTAGACCATTAAAAAAATGTGAGTTCCAATTTCTTTACGTTATATTAGAATTTTAATTTCAAGTTATAATTAATGGCGTAGAATTGATTGTTTTCAAAGTCTACATTGAAGTTAATCTTTAAAATTTTGTTTAATATGTTGTCAAATAAGTAAGTAAAGTTAGTCAAATCCAAGTCAAGTAAGGCCAGTCGTGGCGCTTGTCGGTTCAATTCCTACTCGAGGAAAACGATGTGCAACTGATAAGAAAAAAAATAAAACCGTTTAAAAAATATGTACTGTATGTTCATTTTGGCAAAAAAAATCAAAACGAAAAATAAGCCTTATCCGATCTTGAAAACATTTATCACAAAAGAGAAAACCTCTTCATACCTCTCTTTTAAGCTCTCGAGTAAATTATTCGCAATAAATTAAATGAACTAACTTGTTTAATTAGATACTTAAAGGGAAATAAGGATTTGTGGACTTTGCTTTGGAAAAATCTTGGATTTATTTTCAATACAAGATTTTAAATTAAAAAAGTGCTTACATAGAAATTGAAAAAGAAGCCCTCGTGGCGCAGTTGCACAGTATAGGACCATGAACGGTCACGGGACTGTTTTGGGTTCAACTTCCACTCAGGTCAAGTTAAAATTGGACTCACGCACCGAGTGTTCCGTATTAAATTTGGGATTGTAGGTCAAAGGGAAGTACAATTTATAAAGTTGACAAACATCTGTTTGCGGCCATATGCTCTATTTTATTATAATTACTTAAATTATAATTTTAATACATTTTCGAATAACTCGAGCGTCAAATAAATTAAATTTTAATATCATAAATATGGCACTAAATAACAAACGTTCCTGTCGCTTCGCCGGGTAAAGTACGAACTTGCTTACAAGTTTATTATTTGTGTATTGTTGTTTCTTGGATGACAAGAGGTAAGAATCGCTTGGGTTTTTCTTTATAAGAATATGTGATAACTAATATTATAACGAGGCCAGACGTTAATTTTTCTCTTTCTCCACTCAACGTGCAATGCCTCCATCATTCGGCGGAAATGGAGAGTGGAGTGTTTTAACACTAGGGTCCCTCTACACACGGAATGTAGCGTAAAGCTAAAAATATATTATAATGATCAAAATACTTTTTATTTTTTGGTGTGCCATCTATAAAATAAATTAAAAGTAATGTAAGATTTTAGGTAATTAAGCGGTGCAAGACGTTTAACACATAATCACTGAGAGATATGCTGCACTTTCAAGAAAAAAAAATGGTTCTGGTTCTCAGGTTCATGCTGTTTCCCGCACATAGCAGAGTAAGGCAGAGGGAACCTAAAGACATTTCGTTCCCCACTTTCCGCTGAAGTTTGGAGTCATTGCCTGTTGAGTAGCGGAAATCAACGCCGCGCTTTGCCTCGACACAGCGAAGAAATGAAAATATAAATTCAAATAAATATTTCATTTAAATTCAAATATTAATTTAATAAAAATTACATTATATTATTATGTTAAGTAAGAAGCCTTCGAATAAAGACGAATAAATTATATTTTTATTATATTTTCTGTATAATAAATGCTATTCTATTCTATTTCCTCGATTGGGAATTGAACTCACACCCGTTGTATTTACGTAGTCACACGCTTGTGCCACTGCACCACGTTACCCTCGAATTACTTAAAACTTATCCCAACTTTTTAATAATAGTAGTTTTTGTAGTTCACCACGTACACGATTCTTATTTCTTCAATTTTAAATAATACTTAGCATGCAAAGGCTAGGATTTATAAGATTTATAACGACCACTGCTTTACTTTGAAGCATATATTTTTACATACTTTCTTCTATGTTTACTCCTTACAGCATCTCATTACGTATGAAATACGTTTCTGCATAAAGGAGACCGTCACGTGGACTTTAATATGTGCAACGACTAAGGAGCTTTGGACGCACAGTTCGATATTAAAAGTTTTCGAACGTTTTCCTAATAATGGCAGTGATATTTTTACTCATATCTTTTATTAGTATATATAAATATTTAAAAAAACTCTGTTAAAATGACTTATAAGGTTATTATTCTAAAATAGTATTATTCTTATTTATAGAAATAATACATACACTAATTTTGGATATTTAGTAAGTCTTCTTTATTATTTTATATCATTTTTGAAAATCTATACGAAGATTAAGATTAAGTTACTTTTTAGTTACTTCTTATTTAGTCGTAAAAGTGTTCTTTTAAAAGCTTATAGATATAAACCATCAAACTAGTATAGATTATTATAAAAAGAAACAGTTCATACACCAATTTTGGATTAAAATTTGAAAGTAAGAGTCTTTTTATTCTAATTAATACGTTTTTTGAAAAACAATACAAAAAAAATATTTATTATTTTTTATTTAATTTATATATATACTATATTACTTCTATATATATATAAATAATAGACAATCAAACGAGTCTAAACAAACCCCCGGGCAGCGAAATCTGAAGACGATCTAAAAACAGATTAAACAACTTAAGTATAATCTGTGTTTGTGAATCGTGACGGTTCACCTATAAAATCTCAATAAGATTTTAATTATATATCGAAAAAGGAAAGAAAATTTGAAAAAGTGTTTATAAAATGTTTTATAGATATTTTTTTTGGTTTTCCATTGATATTATAAGCATTTTTTTAGCTTCAAGCAGTATCCCGCATATAAAAGAGTAGGCTGAGGAAACCCGGTGTTAAGACTTTCGTGGCCATGCTAATTTTTGAGGCGTTGCTTGTTGAGTGGGGGAAGTCAATGGCACCTTATTACCAGAGCGAAAAAATTAAAAAAAAACAAATATTAATTCATTTCACCGAGTAACAATCGAACCTACAACCGTCGCGCTACAACGAATGCTTTAATGTATAATATACTTCCTTCAGAACACAGTGGTGGTCCATTTTTAACCGACTTCTGTAAGAAAAGGAGGCTATCAATTCGACTGTATTTTTTTTTTGTTTTTTTTTTTTAAATTTTTTTTTTATGTTTGTTACCGCATAACTTTTGACTGGGTGAACCGATTTTGAAAATTTTTTGTTTGAAAGGTGAAGCTTCCCGAATGGTCCCATTTTATTTTGGTTCATGTCTGACAATGGTGTCTATGAGAAAATCACATAAGTCTTAAATTTGCATTAGGTATGTGCGCGACAAGCAAAAACTTTTTAAATTGATGTCAGAGGTGAGATTCCTGATCGTTGCATTTCTTTTCAACCAACCTCAAAAAAGAGGATGTTCTCATTTTCAACCAACTTCAAAAAAGGGAGATTCTTCATTCGCCCGAATACATTTTATGTATTTTCTTGTCAATATACCAAAATGTAACTTTGCACAAAAATAATACCTAATTAAATAAAGTTTTACTTAGGACAACCACAACCACTCGTTGACAACCACTACCACCACCATCACCACTCGTTTAAGAAGCATCATTTTAAGATCTACCCATCACTAAAAATCGTAAAATAAATTAATTTTTAACAAAAACAAAAACCGACTTCTAACAACGAACTAAAAAGTGAAAAATAATTATACAAAGATTTTATAATTTTGAAGTCGGTGCCAAGTAAAACAAACAGGCTTAGTAATTAGATATTGTAGTAAAGGTGTTGTAGCATTAGCTTGACACCGACTTCATAATTATAAAATCTTTGTATAATTATTTTTCACTTTTTAGTTCGTTGTTAGAAGTCGGTTTTTGTTTTTGTTAAAAATTAATTTTCCTTATATCATGTTGATATAATAGGAACGAGCGTACGACCTAAAATGCGACAGTGTGTATGCTGGTTTACTACTCGAAAAATGAAATATTTATATATTTAGATACTTTCGTGTTTTCGCTGTTGTAAGGAGCCAAAGTGCAGCGTTGAGTTCTGCCACTCAACACGAAATACCTCCAGAACTCGGCGGGAAATGGGAAACGGAAGTGTCTTAAAAGGAACGGAATATCTTAATACTAGGTTCACAGATTCCCTTTGATTAACCTACTATATGCGGAAAAAAATCATGTTTTAAATTTATATTGCAAAGTAAATATTGAAAGAGCAAACTCCCTATAATTGCGGATTTCAGTTTCAATCCTGGAAGACATTGATTTTTGTTATTCTGGAAGTCTGGAGCATTATTTGATCCATCTCGGGGTTTATTAGCTGTTTAAATTACGAGGATAGATAAAACCTCAAGGGGAGTATTCTGCGAGCACATAAAACGATATCTTTATAAGTGACAATTGATTGCAAATACATAACATTTTATCGAAGTTTTTGAGAGCTTATTAATGTAATGTTATAAAGTATTTTCTTTATTTATTGTTTGTTTGATCTATTTTCTTTTCTTATAGTAAAATGCTTAATAATAATATAAAATAACATTTAAAAATAATAAACTTTATAATTTAAAACAATAATTTACTCTTCGCTCTGGTGTCGAGGTAAAGCGCGGCGTTGAGTTCTGCCCACTTTCCGCCAAATTTATGAGACCTTGCGTATAGAGTGGCGGAAATCAACGCCGCGGATTGCCTTGTTACCAGAGAGAAAAAAATGGAAATATAAATAAATAATCATTCATTCCCCCGAATGAGTATCGAATCCACAAGCATCCATCATCACAACATCCTCATTATGAAGATTAAAATGAGTTTTTACCAACTTTTACTTGTACAATTATCACTCAAAGCGTTTGTTTCAAATTTCTCAAGAAATCATAATATAAAAAAGGGTTAAGCGTTCGTTTCAAATAAACCGTCTGTCGTAACTGTGACGTACAACGTGTTACAATAACACTGTCTTATTTACGACTCCTGTCAACGCTGCTGTGTTAAACGACGCTAGTTATAACTATAGAGATGGCCTTGGCTGATGAGTAATTAGGCGTCTGCATAATGTATGTATGAATCCATTATATTGTTTGGAGGTATAGGTATTGTAATATATATTTTTTTTCTCAGTTTTATGCTGTATACATAGAGGCAGGGAGAATCTAGTGTTAGAACACTCCGTTTTCCACTTTCGAACAGACAAGAGATATTTGAAGCTTTGTATGTTCTGTGACGAAATTCAACGCTCAGCTTTTTGTCTTGGTACCATAGCGAAGAAATGAAAGTATTTAAAATTTTCTTGAGTGGAAATCGAATCCACTTACCTGTAGAGTGCGACTGGTCTCAAAAATTTCATAATATACTTTAAAAATTAGAATAGTTTCAAATAGAAAATTAGAATAGTTTTACTAACATTGCGCTGATGTACGGTCAATGATTATTCGGAGTAAAATATAGTTTTACATATATTTCACGTGAGTCACACATAATGAATGCAATTCTGAAGTTATATTAAAATCTAGAAAGCTTTGGTACAATATAAAACTAAAAACTTTTCTAGTGTTAGACCTTTTTAAATATTTTCTTTAAAAAATAATAATCAATTTTAATTAAAACCATTTATTTCGTCCATTCAATTTGGATATATGAACGGTCTTAATTGTTAAAAATATTTATAGATAAATTATGTCAATATTTATAATGATTTTTAATTAACAATGGAGACAGTAAAAATAGTTATTCTAGTAATGGAATATTAAGCCTATTATAATAATGGAATATAGGTATTGTTTTTCTAAACAGAGATATTTATAATTAATGTTGAGTGGTGAGAAGTATTTTAATGAGAACTGACATTCTTAACACTAGGTTCCCGTTCCCCTTTGTCTCTCCTGCTTTGTGCGAGATACATTGTGAAGGCAAAGAAAAAATCTTATTGAAAACTAACTTTGATTTTGAAGATTTTATATTTAATCACTTTTATATAAAAACTAACAATCTAAACGCGGCCCAGCCAGATTAAGCATATCGTAGCCAAATAGCTAGTCTTAAAAATAAAATAATAATCAAAATCTTTACATAAGTTATAGCTTATTTGTTATTCCAGCATTCTAGCTATTCTAGCATAAGAGAAGATATTCTAGCATAACAATCCTAAGTAATAAATAAATAATTCAGCTTCAGGTTGTGTTGAGTGGCAGAACTCAACGCCGGGCTTTTGCCTTGGTGCCAGAGTGAAGAAATTAAAATATTAAGAAATAAAAATTCCATCTCTTGATTGGGGAATCGAACCCACACCCGTCGTGTTAAAGTCACACCCTTTTGCCCCTGGCACACGGGTGCTTCCATAATATTAGTAGGATTGTGATAGAATACAAAACACACATAATAGTATTAAGGTATAGTCGTAAAGTATGATAGTAAGCACATGGCCAGTTACGTCATAATTATCTATATATATAAAAGGACTTGTCCTCACTGACTGAGGTAAGACGCGCGCGCAGCGGTAACCGCTGCGCGTAGAAACGTGAAATTTGGACAGACATTTACTTTCCTAATCTAGACATCCACTGAGAAGGTATTTTGAAAAATTTTAACCCTAAAGGCATGAAATAGGGGTTGAAAGTTTGTATGGAAAAAAAATTAAATCGGCACCGATTTTTGTAAAATTTGAAATTTACATTTTTAAAAGTATTTAATTGAACACGTGTTTCATCGTTTTCTAGATTTCTGCCCCTAAGGGTGCAAATAAGGGATTGAAAGTTTGTATGGAAAAATCGTTCAATCGCCACCGATTTTTATAAAATTTGAAATTAAGACTCTTAAAAATATTTAATTGAACGTATGTGTAATGGTTTTCTAGAATTCACCCCTAAATAAGCAAGCGAAGCTGCGCGCGTCCGCTAGTCGTCAGATAAAAGACGTACTAGATATAATAAAAATATTTCTTATATTTTCATTGTATATACATATGTAAATATTTTTCTTTTTATAGCTTCACGCTGTATCTTGCACATAACAGAGGGATCGTAGTGTTAAAACACTCCGTAAAATAATTGAGTAATTATTTTACGGAAAAATATCTTAAATAACATGTATTATTATTAATTTTTTATTTAATCTTTTATATCGATATCACGTAAAATACCAGTCTCACAGGTCAATTTCAGTAAAACCGTTATCACTTCTAGTAAGAATAAAGAAGGCGGCGCCCTCGTAAACGCTGTGGATTTTTTTTGTGACACTCTCGTCCTAGCGACTCAAATGCTTGACAATTTGCGGTACACTTTAAATGTTGACTTGTTGTTATAAGTACAATTACTGTGATGCTTAATAATTAATTTATTTCGATTCTATAATAAAGCTCTATTATATCCTACTAATAATATAAAGGTATAAGTTTGTGAGTATGTTTGTTACACTTTCAAGCAAAAACTACTGAACGATCTTAAATGAAACTTTACAATAAAATAAGATATACATTAAAATAACATATGGCCTACAATTTATGTAAAGATTTATTATAAAACAATTTAGGTAGGTGAAGCCGCATTTTTGCTAGTTATGTATATTCTTAACAATAAACTTACGAGTAATTTTGGTATAGTCAGAAAGACCAGTGAATGATTTATCATTTTATCCCTAACTTTCCGCTTATTAAAGACGTTATACATATCTCGCATATGAAGTATTTTCATAATATACCTTATTTGGGTTTATCCGAGAGCAATCTGGCACTATAACAGAGCTTACGATGATATATTTAATTTATAACATCTTTAAATTAGTAAGTACTAATAAAGCCAACTTTTCACTGATATATTAATCTTTAAAATTCGCAATTCGCTTTGACTACAGACGGAAGGCTGAAAGAAAAACAAAACTAATTTTAACTTAATTTATTAATTATAAAGTAATTACAATTAAAAATATCAATAAAGATTATGATATATTCGATTGTAAGGTGCAATAATTATGAGCTTTTACAATGAAATTATAAATTATAATTACTCTATATACTACCAAATGTATGGATAAAATTCCAATGTCGAATTGGTTATGTTCCAATCGAGGGAATATGTTTATATCAGCTGTCTTCTTGTAAAGCAACTAAGTATGTAATTACGTATAAAACAATACTCTTTGCGAATATTGTCACACGTATTATATATTATACTAATGGGCGCGCGTAGCTTCACCTGCTTATTTGGACCCTTAGGGGTGAATTTTAATAAACCATGAAACACATGTTTAATGATATATTTTTAAAAATCGGTGGCGATTTAAAGATTTTTTCCAAACAAACTTTCAACCCCTTATTTGGGGGGTGAATTCGAGAAAACCATGAAACACATGTTCAATTAAATAGTTTTAAGAGTCTAAATTTCAAATTTTATAAAAATCGATGGCGATTTAAGAATTCTTCCATACAAACTTTCAACCCCTTATTTGCACCTTTAGAGTGTAACTTCTAGAAAACCGTGAAACATTTGTTCAATTAAATACTTTTAAGAGTCTCAATTTCAAATTTTATAAGAATCGGTGCCGATTTAGTTTTTTGTCCATAAAAATTTTCAACTCCTATTTCACCGCTTTAGGATTAGAATTTTTCAAAGTCCTCTCTTAGTAGAGGTCCAGATTACGAAAGTAAGCATCTGTTCAAATTCCACGTTTCTACGCACAGTGGTTACGGCTGTGCAAGTCGTCTTACCTCAGTCAGTGAGGACAAGTCCTTTTATATATATATATATAGATTATAGTATTCTCACCTAAGTAAAATTATTTCATTTCTCTGCGATGGTATTCCTGTAGTTCTAAAACACTTAATAATTTATAACGCAATCGTATGAGATTTGTATTAATAAGTAATCTTGTGTGGGTTACAATGACGTAGGAAACTACATATGTATGTATGTCTTCGTTCAAGAGTTTACCATCTCCATAATTCCCTGATGATAGAATAGTTCAGTTTATTTGATATTAATGATGTTATATAACCGAGGCAAAGCGCGGCGTTGAGTTTCTAAACTTAAAACGCTTCCAGAATTTGGTGGAAAGTGGAAAATGAAATTTTGATGGGGGGAGTGTCTTAACACTGGGTTCTTAGGTTCCCTCTGCCTTCCCAGTTATATGCAGAATGATGAAATGAAATGTCTTTGCTATGACGAAAAGTATCCGTGGGATATTGAAATTATACTTACTATTAGTCCTCAGATAGCAGGATATACCGAGGGAATATAGTGCTAAGACTCTTCGTACCTTGCAAGCAAGCAAGGGAATGAAAATAATTCATTATCCCTAAATGGAAATCAAACCCCTTACCTATGCACCGTGAGGTCGTCTTAAAACTTTATATACTAACTATATAGCAGTTCGTTTTTTTATTCACAAATAAATAGAAAGCTTATAAATAAAAGTAAGTTTTTTATACAACTTTGTAGACACTCTTGGGACTGTGCGAAAAATTTACCAACTACACATATATTTATAGGTATTGTTACTAAAACAGTGTAGCACAGTTGTTCGTTTTCCATGAATAATTCTTGAAAAAAAAAATAGGAATTTAAAATTATAAAATTAAATATTAGAATATAATAATATTATATCAAAATTGTGAAAATTAGAGTAGTTTTCATTTTTGTCTGGTATATCGTCTGTGTTAATAATGAACCGTTCCAAAGCATCAATCGAGAACATCGCTGTTCTTGAGAGTATAATATTAAGAACTTTTTATTTTACAATATTAAACTTATTATTTTACAATTAATTATATATATTATTTTTTTTATATAGTACAGCGTTTGACTGTAATTCGTATCTTTATGAATTGATTAAATTGATATCTACTTAGTAGACTCTACGTAACTAATCTATATATATTAAAGGACTTGTCCTCACCGACTAAGGTAAGACGCACGCACAGCCAAAACCGTTGATGGTAGAAACGTGAAATTTGGACAGACGTTTACTTTCGCAATCTGGATATCCACTAAGAAGGGATTTTGAAAAATTTTAACCCTAAAGGGGTGAAATGGGGGTTGAAAATTTGTATGGAAAAAAAATTTAATCGGTACCGATTTTTATAAAATTTGAAATTTAGACTCTTAAAAATATTTCATTGAACACATGTTGCATGGTTTATTAGAATTCGCTCTTAAATAAGCAAGCGAAGCTGCGCGCTTCCAGTAGTTATATATAAATTCTTTTTATTTCTCCATACTCGTATCATAACGCGTGGTGGTGAGTAGTCAATAGCCGACTCCAACAAGTGACTCGAATTTCGATAGAAAACGGAGAACGCAGTGTCTTAATACTGGTTTCTATTCGTCTGTCAGTCGCTGTAGATTTTGTTTTAACATCGGTGATATATGGAAGTACACCAGGGCAAGGGCCATAAAATCTACACAGACGAAGTCGCGAGCAGTTACTAGTATAAAATAAAAACAATAAGAAATAATGTTACAGAATATTGTTTATTATTACATTATTAAGTGAAGACTTTTAAATTAATAGTATCAAGCGAATCCGGCTTGTCAATTTAGAAGGTAATAAATGAAATTAAAGAGTTTATGAATCTACCCAACTTGGAAGAGATAGATAATTGAGTTATAATATAAAAAATATTAAGTTTTTATAAGTCTAACAGTATTTTAAATACTTTTACTTTAGTTAAAAAATTGTGGGACTTTAGTTTTTAGTACTGCTATGTATTTAAATAGGTGGAGAACATTGTGACTTATAATTAGCTTTTATTTGTTTATAGCTTTAGCTGTACTCTAATTTTCAGAATATTTGTGTAAATAAAAGAAAAAGTGTATTAAAATATTCAACAGTTTTATAATTAACTAACTATTCAGTCATGGCGGAGTGGTACAGCGTTTGACTGTAAGCACGGATGCATTCGGGAAATTATTTTCATTTTCATGTAGAGGGAATCTGGGAACCTATACTTCCGTTTTCCATTTTCTGCCGAACTCCGAAAGCACTGCGTGTTGAGAGGCAATATTTTAAGTATTCTTTGTGATGTTAATACAATTTAGAAAAAAAATATTTTTTGTCTTACATATGATTAAGAATAATGATCAAAATTTAAATAAATACTTATAAAATTGAAATTTAATACGATATTGTTCACCCACTTATCTGAAGCACCTGATTCACTGGTTAAACGTATAAAAGAAATTTACCGAAAATAATAAAGGAGGAAGTCGCGAAAGTGTTTCACAGATTTGCAAAAGTGGAAACTTTTGTAAAGGTAAAATATAATAAGCGAGAGTGGAAAATTATGTAGCTTAAGCGATCCTAAAATTGAATAATTTCTGGCTGAAATATAACTATTTTAGTAGTAAGAAATTGTCAGTTGAACTCGTGTTATAATGACTGAACTGACAGTTTCGCTTTTGAGTTTTTATTATACTGAAAAATATTTATTAAGGCACCGTTTTTAAAATTACTTTATAACTACCATCATAAAGGCTTCACGTTCATTTTTTTACCATTTGATACACTGTATCCCGCATGTTAGGGAACCTAGTGTTCAGATACTCCGTTGAAGTATTGCGCGTGGCGTGGCCTATAGTTTGAATCCTCCCTTATTTAATATACAATAACAACTGAAGCAAACTTAAAAATTCAAAATATTTAAAAATTAAAAAAATGAAAATTTAATAGATATTCCTATAATTTCATACTAATATAATGCTAAAATCTTCATTATTTCTCCTCATAAGGTATCTGATATCAAAAGATATGAATGTTCAATTACGCGGATAACTTTTATGGGTTGGCCTTTGTACGCTCATACCTATGTAAAGGTAGTAAACTATGGCTGCTTCCGGCAGACGTCGTCAAGGCGACGCTTCGTCCAATACAAAAACTGTTCTAATATAATTTATAAAAATATTTTTTATGTTCGCTTATTAAAATATAAGATATATAGGTGTTAGAGATCGTAATGGCGCTGGGCTACAAGTGTGTGACTGTATAGCCGATACGTCGTGGGTTCGATTCTCAACCGAGTAAATGAAATATTTAATATTTTTATTTTCTCGCTCTGGTAACGAGGCAAAGCGTGGCGTTGAATTGCGCCACTCAACACATATTGCCTCCAGAATTGGGCGGAAAGGAGGAAACAGGAAGGTTTTAATGGGGATAAGCGTGCCTTAACACTAGTTCCCCAGGTTCCTTCTTTACCTTTACCTATGTACGGGATACAAGAATTAGATACGAAGAAGATACGGCTTAAAAGAAGCGGTAGTGGTCATTGAAATAATATTCAAATTATTTTCGTTATCACTCTCTGATAAAATTTCCAATATATAAAGAAAGGAGTGTCTAAGCACTATATTCTATCTGCCTAATCTGCGAAACTTAGAAACTGTATGAAGCTTAGCTTAACTAATAGAACAATAAATAAGCCTCCTGAAATTAATATCGATAAGGGTGAAAAAAATTATATTTTCCTCGTCGTTTAACAAGCTTTTACGAATTTGCTGCTCATTTCCGTTCACAAATGACATTATTACTACGTTATATTTGAAAAAAAAAAATTCTATATTCTAATTAATATTAAAAACTTAAAATAAAATCAGCTTCACGCTGTATCCCGCACTCAGCAGGATAGGCAGAGGGAACCTAGTGTTAAGACACTCTTATTCTGCCGAATTCTGGAGGCATTGCGTTTTGAATGGCGGAACTGATCGTCGCTCTTTGCTCGACAGCACCAGCGAAGAAATTGAAAATATAAATGTAAAGAATATTTAATTCCTTTGAGTGGGAATCACACACAACTTTCAGTTTATATTATTTATGCAGAAAATAGAAAAATCTATTTAACCCAAAACGATCGATTCCTACACAACTAACATATACACTTAGCATCTCTAGTTCATCTGCTTAATGAAACACAAGTGAACGTCTTGAGAAAACCTGAAATGCCAGAAATGGTCTGTACATACAAAGACAGTCTTGTCCTAGTTTCGTCAGTAAACATTGTAAGCCGCCTTTCATCTATCTACCTGCGTCGCGGAAATTGTCATATGTGATACTAGTACGATTGGCTATAGTGTTGGGCTATTGGCTATAGTCATGGGAGAAGCGATAGCGGTTTTAATACTTATTGTTATTTGAGACTATCGTGGGAGGGGAGGGGGACAGGGGCAAGGGCGTGACTAACGCGGCGTCGGCGTGGGTTCGATCGCTACTCGAAAAATCAAAATATATAATTAAATTTATATTTTCATTTCTTCGGTCTGGCGCGACGTTGAATTCCGCCACTCAACACGCTTGGCACCGGAGTTCGGTGGATTGTGGGGAACGGAGTGTCTTAACACTAGGTTCTCTCTATTTCCCTGTGCGCAGAATACAGCGTGAAGCTGATAAAAATATCAACAAATTTGAATCCTCAACGATTATAAAATCAACTGTCACGTGAGCTATGACGTTATTAGAAAAGTTTAAATTTATTGGAAAACAATACTTCTTTTTATATTCGATAGAATATTTTGAATGAAATTTTACCAAAGGTAATAAATAACACAAACATCAGTATCTTACACGAAATGTAAGTTAAAAGCCAATTGATAACACAATCTGTATAATGGCAAAATACACATAAATTACATATTTATTTACATTTTATTTTGATTTATGCAATGTTCTATGTATATATGTTTTTTGTATTATATTTATTTATTGATATTTCAATTTCTTTAAGAATAATGTAGTTTTTATCACTAGTTCAATGATAATATATACCTAATGTTTTTTTTTCAGTTTCATGCGTCATCTCTCATATAGAGTAGGCAAAGGAAACCTTTTGATGCTCTGTTCTTCTCTTTCTTCCGAAACTTGAGATATCATTAGGTGAAACTCGCGCCTTGATTGAAAGATTGACAGAACCATCGCGTTTATAGAACGTGCTCCACTGCACCAAAAGATATATTCAGTAATAGCTCAAAATATAATAGTAGAACTAAAGTTTTACTCTCATATGGTTATTCAATTGTTAAACTTTAGATGTCTATAATTGACTTTCAGTTTTTGAGTATCGATACCGACCTAAGCCTAGCTTTTAACTTATATAAAATGGATTTAATATGTGAATCTCTTTTGACTTTATCTTAGTGTATTTACGTTTTCTAGGTGTTATGTTGATTATTAATTATTTACATTTATATAGGTTTTTCACTTCAAATTCATCCTTTTGCACACCAAATTTTTACCTTAACTTCTACGTTTAAACTTTAGTTTTACCGTTTTACACTAAAGACACGGATTAACACGGGAACCTAGCTCACTATATGCTAGGAACGCAAAATTTTAGTCGTATTTAAAATCTAGCGTCTAAAACCATGGTGTACTATTGCTTAGCTGGATTTAATTGTGGGTTAGTAAAAACATGTTTTAATTAGACTTTTCTTGTGCCAAATCTGATATAAACTTTAAATACCAATGTCCTGAAAATTGTAAAATCTCAGAAAATACGGAGAAAAGTTGTTAAAAATGATCTCGAAACGATTATTACGCTGTATGCAGAGGGAACCTGGGAACCTGGTGTTAAGGCACTCCATTGCCGGTCTTCAGCCGATTTCTGGAGGTATTGTGTGTTGAGTGGCTTGCCTCGACACTAGAGCGAATAAATGACGATACTAAATATTCCATTTCCTCTGGCCTGGACAGGCCTCAATTAATATAAAATGACTGTTCAATTCCTGCTATAAAATACATTTCATAGAACCATAATTTAATTATTTGTCTAAAATGCACCTAACATTAGATTTGACCATCCAATTTCACGGCGACTTATTTATAGAGAAAGTACGGGAATATTAAATTTTCGTCAACGAATACAACGTGTGGGTACCAAATTGCGTTACCGACGCTCTCGCTTCGGTCGTTTGTAATCGAGGTGTAGTGATTCTGTCATAAAGCATTGGCTGTGCTTTTGTTGCTTTTTTATTTTATGGAGAAAAACACCATTTTATTTATTTATTTATGATAGGAACTTTAAATAGTTTTGTTAGATAGTATTTTATTCTTATATACAACAAATAACGAGGCCAGTCGTGGCTCAGGGGTAGACTGTAAACGCACAGGTTCTGGATTTGATTCCCACTCGAGGAAATAAAATATGAAATATTTTCTTTTGCGACGCTCTGGTTTTGAAACAAAGCACGATGTTTAGTCCCGCCATTCAACACGCAATGCCTCCAGATAAATGGGGAACGGAGTGTCTTAGCACTAAGTTTCCTCTGCTTATCTTAAAAAAACAAATAAAACTTTATTTTATAAATCGTTGATCGACCGCGTCTCTGCTACGGGTTGTTTGTTTTGAATCAAAATAAGTAATTTTCATAGAATATTAAATTAATATGGCTTCTATCACAACAAAAATGTAGATTAAATTATTGGACTTCCTTCCAAGAAATTTTAGGTAGTATCAGGATGTCAATTAAATTGACATAAACATTAGTTTCATTTAGTGTTGAAAGGGAAATTCTGGACACAATTCTGGTCTGAAGCTTCCTAAATTACAATATATTACATATTTAATTAATTATTGTCATTATGTAGTGTCAAGACACTGGATTCTTTTTATCTACTCTACTACATATAGAACAATATGTAAAGCTAGAAGGGAAAAGAAAAAAGTATATGATATCTATATAATATTAAAATTGTGGAATTCGAACCTACAATTGTAGCCAGCAGTTACAATGCGTACCATCTGAGCTAAAACAATGTCCATTTCACATATTTCAATTTACATTACATACAATGTAGTATTTTAAAACAACTTTTGCTTCCGCAGTTTTTAAAACTGACGGCCTCGTTAAAATAACTTCAATTTTATTCAGTCTAAAATAATTTGATCGGTGAACGAATCTGTTGTAAATTAACAAATTAATTCCGTCTTTAAAGGCGAATGATAATTACTAATAATAATTAATTAATAATTAATAATTACTCACAATCTCATAAGATTACTAGATAAAACCAAATTATATTTTTTTGTGTAGAGGCGCCGTGGTAGTGGGTTCGATATCCGCTCGAGGTATTGCAATAATTGTCGATTTTTTCGCTTTTATAATAATTGTAACGTAATAATTAATAGGGGCTGTTTAATACATTAAGAATTTCAAGAATTAGCACTGTTACATTGATTAGAGCGATCTAACCGATAATTATTTTATATTTCAAATAGTTTATATATTTTTTAATATAAGTATTACTAATTTTAATTTTTAAATAATGCAATTGTTAAAATTATTATTATTATTATTTTAAAAAAAAACAAGTTAATTTTTGAACCCAGAATCTCTAATTTCCAAAAAAATTAAATAGAGAAATTTTGTACTGTAATAAATTATTTCAATCACTCTTTACACAAATCTGTGCTCATATAAATACCAAGATGTTGACTGTACGCTATTAAAAAAACGGAGTAGTGTTTACTCATTAGAATTTATTATACATGGTGTTTGTCCGTCTGTCGAGAATAATTTTAGCATCTGTATAATAGTTTTTTGGTTTAAATTTGTAATAATAGTAATGATGTAACACTTGAGATTCACGCTTTATCACGCATATATGATATACTAGAGTATCAAATGTTAAGATATCTCGTTCTTTTTTTCCCCCTGTACCAATTGTTATGAGTTCGATCTCGATATAAATAATGCTTGTATTTGAAGTATCTTCCAGACTGTGTTAACGTTAAGTTTTTTTCTGTGTTTATTCTGAATGGACGGGATCCGTTAAAATTAAGAAATATATAGGTGCAAAGTTATAATGCGTGTTAATTATAAAAGGAGGGATCTTTAAAAAGGATTCTAGTCATAACATCTCTGTTAATATTATAAAGGATCATAAAGGAATACATTTTTTAAGCTGGAGAATGTGTGTGTGGAGTTTGATAACCAGAAATATTGATCGATTGGAGAAATGAAAAACAAAGCTATGAGAAACTTTTTTTTCTATTAACTTTTAATATCTTTGATCATGTATGGGTGCTTTTTAATTTATCTTTAAAATTAAATATTATATAACTAAGAATATCAATATTAAATAAGAATTTTGGAAATATGAATTTAATCTCGCATCCATGTTTTTACTGCAAAATTTATCAGCCTATAAGGTTCTAATAGGAGTATAGCAAGGATTCTGATAATATATTTAAGTAAGTTACATATTTTTATGTGCATAGATATCCTTATTTCTTATATAATAGTAGAGCCCTTTAGACCTACACTTGGGTCACAAGCCCCAGGCGCTGCTCTGAGCTCCTAATCCTGCATGGGCCTGGCGACTCCATGGAATACTAAGTAGTTTCTCCTATGTCTTCTCTATAGTGGATTACTTTATATTATTCAAGAGATTATAGGTTTAAATTCGATATGACAATTAAACTAATATACTAAGAAGTACTATGGTGCAAGTGCACAAAGTGTGACTAAAGCTGTTTTATTATTTTTATTTCTCAAGTAGTTCATAAAATAGCGATGGTTTTTCAAAAACATTACTAAAAATATTTATGCTTCTTGTATAGATTTATTTGAAAAATATATACAGTTTAATTTTCAAATGAAAAAAATAATATGATGAAGTTTATATCTGTACTACCTCTCTGCAATCTAATATCGTATAAAATTTGGACCGTATATGGAATTCAATAGATCTTTGCCACACGTTGAAGAAACAATTTCACAATCCATCGCCTTTCAATTTATAATGTCATTAGCTATTGATCTTTAGTTGCTGAACCTCGAAAAGACATGTCGCCTTGTAATATAAGGTATATTATTGTTATATTCTTTTAGCTTCACTGTATCCCGCATATAGCAGGTTAGACAGAGGGAACTTAGTATTAAGACACTCCGTTTCCCAATTTTGGCATAACTTTTGTGAGGAAATTTAAATAATCCTTCCCTGAGTGGAAATTGAACCCATAATAGTTGAGTTTATAATCGTCGATGCGTCACGACGTCTTTATATTATATAAATATCTGTTTAATGTATTCCTTTTATGAGCTTTAGTTTAAGACGATTGAACAGTTAGTTTTATTTTGTATGCCGAAAACAAAACGTTTCCTGTAAATAAATAAAAATGAACTTTAATATAAAATTGGTACAATAGGTTATGGAAAGTATTCAAAATAAACATTGTCGATATATCAAAGTTGGAAGCGCTTCGTGGCGCAGCGGCATAGAGTATAGAGTCTACCTGTAACTGCGTGTGTCTAGAAACGAGACAGATTGTGGGTTCGATCCCCACTCGAGGTAATTTAATTTTTAATATTTTCGTTTCTTCGCCCTGGTATCCAGGCAAAGTAATAATTACTTTTAAAATTGCTTTTATTAATAAAATAAAGAATATCGACGTATAAAGGAAAAGTATAATATATATAGCATTTTACAAACATTCATCTTATGCAAACCAAGTCTTTACTTCCGTCGTTGAAGGAAATGACAATGTTACATTTCTACTTAGAAATATTTTCATAGAGATGAATAAATTTTAGTTTCATTTGAAAATAAGGCCTAAGGCCACTTGTGGCGTAGAGGCATAAGTGTGTGACTGTATAGACTACAGGTGGGTTCGATCTTCACTCTAGAAAATTAACTTTATATTTTCATTTCTTTACTCTGGTGCAAAGCGTTGCATTTGAATTCGTAAAATGAGGAACGCAGTGTCTTATCATTAGGTTCCCTCTGCCTACCCTGTGGTCTGCGGGACACAGCGTGAGTCCGTTTTGTTTAATTTGAAAATAACTTAAAGTGAAAATTGTTTCTATATCGTAAAGCAACAATGCTTTGTGTGCTTTACTAGAGCTCTACGCTAGTTTCCTTAAAAGTTCATTCGTGAATAGCAAAATGTGTCTGATGGAATACGAATATTCGAAATAAACTACTTCCTACTCTAAATAAACTACTCTAAAAGCTATCGTTTCAATTTGGTTATGGCATAAAGAATATATGTTTTAAAGAATTTTCTTATGATTTTTAATGTAAAAATCGATTTATCTTATAAATATAATTACTTCATATTTTTTTATTATAGAATAATTACCAAAAAAAATAGAATAATAACAGTTCATTTACGATTCTAAAGAATACAACGATTGCTAAAAAAACTATTGCTGTTTTATATTCAAATCTCGTCACGTTTGTGCTTTAATTATTTAAATTGCATTTCTATAGGTCAGCAACAAATAAGTTACTTTCTATATTTTAAAATATTGCTCTATATTGACATTTACTAACATTTAAAAATGAAAAGTAGTATTGTTTCCCAATTCTGTTTAGTAAAGTGGATTTTCTTCAGCCATCATAATAAATATGTGTTATATCTATAGAAAAGAAGCTTCCTTTTTTAAAGCTTCTGTGCACAGCACAGTGTGAAATTGAGTGAATTGAATGGCAGAACTCAGCGCTACATTTTGTCTACATGAACGGGGAATTGAAAATATACTTCTAAAATGTGAGGAAAATTAACTATAGTTATTAATTAGGTTCTCTCAACTTATTCCATCTAAAGACAAGATAAGTATCTAAACAGTTTCGTTAGGCAAGATATTTTTTTAAAATACATAGAAAAAATTTGCTGAGTTAATAATTTTACATATTTTATTTTATTTATCGATTATTGTTGTTATTATGTGTAATATTGTTGCTTGTATAAGAATGGTCATATGAAGCTAATCTGTAAAAATCAGTAAGGCACGTCGTCCGCAATTGGCGGTGGACGGACGTGAGTCGAAATTATAATAAAGATATTTGACCCTTGTCAGATCACTGGTGCGTGCAATCACGAATCCCGCTGAAACCTTTCCATGGGCAGCTCCCATCGCTTTCAACCCTCAACTTTTGATGGTCCAACTTCTCTGTGTATATAGCATTATATGAATTTTTTGTTTATATTTTTATATGTTTTTGCAATGTAATAAATTTTAATTTTAGATTTTTATCTTTATCTTTTTAAATAATAATAAATAAAAGTCAAATCAGCTTCACGCTGTATCCCTTTATAGCAGCCTAGGCAAAGGAAAGCTAGTGTTAAGAGGCTCCGTTCCCATTTTCCGTCGAATTTTTTTAGTCGAATATTGTGTGGCGGAATTCAACGCTGCGCTTTGGTACCAGTGCAATGAAATAAAATGATTAAGCAATAATTGCTTGCCCCGAATGGGACTGACAACTGAAGCTTACAGACTGCTCCTGGGCCTGATAGCCTAACGTATTTCAGATGTAAACAAATTTTATTTCATTTACCCATACATTTTATTTCTAACATAATATATATGCACACTCTGTTATGCCTAACAGTTGATATGAACAAAAAGATTGATAGACTATGATATTTCTGGTGACCCTTTTCTCAAGATGTCCTTATGGAATTCCTGCCACATTTCAATCTTATTCAGTAAATATTCGAGTGTAAAATATTTTCCATTTTCCATAACGGAAATTGTTGAAGCGATTTTCTCATATATGAGCGAGATGTGATGATTATAGAAAGATTAAAATTATAGAAATATAAAACAATATAAAAAAACCTTATAAATATTTTTGATACTAATTCTATACCTAGGAACGGAGTGTCTGAGCACTAGGTTCCCTCTGCCTACCCTGCTGTGGGATACAGCGTGAAGCAGATACTATACCTAGTGAAATCGATGATTGAAATTCTCCCGGCAATTTATTAAATATTTTTTATATATTATACTTATAAAAAATATTTTAAAAAAATTACGGTCAAATTATTCCTTTTAAAACAGAGGGCTTTTTATTTTATTTTAGACAATCACGCATCCAGTTCTATATTTAAAGGCACCTGAATATCAATCAAATTTGAATAGTTCATCAAAAATGAAAAACAATTTTTACGTTCTCATGCGTTAAAACTAATAACACGTTTAATTAAAATATTTTTTCCAATGAATATAGTAGGCGTCGCTGTAGAAAAATCAGTTTCATATTCTCCATTTTTACCATTATGCTTATGAAGCCGTCGTGCTAACGCCAAAAGCAATAATTAATTTACTTCTACGTAAACAGATCTAAAGCTCATAATCTCAGCTTATCCTGCTATATGCGGGATAGAGCGTGAAGCTAAAAATGCAGTTTCGTAATATAAAAAGTGAAATAGAAATTATCTAAAGATAAGGTAAACAGCAATAAGCGCAGCTGTTAAAGCAGCTGTTTTAATCGCATTGTCCACGGGGGACTCATCAAATTGATTATAGCGATAGCCCACTCTGGAAACTGTGGCCTAGCTTCTTATTGCCTTCAATTACAGACTATTTAGGTCGATATGGTTTTATATACGTATATGTGTAAGTATTTCCAATAAAAAAAAATCAGCTTCACGCTGTATTCTGCACACAGCAAGGTAGGCAGAGGGAACCTAGTGTTTAGACACTCCGTTCCTCACTTTCTGCCGAATTCTGGAGGTATTGCGTGTTGAGTGGCAGAACTTAACGCCGCGCTTTGCCTCGACACTAGAGCGAAAAAATGGAAAATATAAAGGTAAATAAATATTTCACTTCCTCGAGTACATCCAGTTATTTCAGTTATTTTGAAATTAATTGTATCTTTTACTCTAAACTATTTAGTTCATAAATCCTATCTTATAGATAGACGTAGCAGACGCTGTGTTAAAAACCTAGTGATATTATTATAGTAGTATATATATCTATGCTAGGTTAGAATAAAATTAAACAAACTCGAAGTACAATCAATTATACTGTTATAAATTAAAGGAAAATATCATTTTAGTTCAATGTTTAAACTTTATAGTACAAAATTAAACTTCACTGCATTTAACTAAAACGATTCGTGCGGAATATTTTCAGGAAGCGTATGTATGTATATTTAATAGAACAAACGCCGCAAATGAGTTGAAAATTCAACTATAGAAATAGTACAAAATAGTTATTCTATATGGCTATGTAAAACTAAAAGCGTGACCAAAATCTACTGTAGATAGAGAAACTCGTTGAGTCCATCCTGCTTCTAATTAAAGCCGAAACTACGGCACAGTGAAAGCCTTTAAACTTATTGAAAGTGGACATACTGAATAAACTGTGCATGTACATTTTGATTACGATATAATTGACGGCTTTTAGTCCTGGGTAAAAAATTTTGGGATTAATAGTGAAAATTGAACTTGGCTTTTGGAAAGTTTTCGAAACGTGTTTCCAAAAAAATGTTCAGTCTCTACATATAATAAAATTTAAAATTAAGGACTCTCATTTAAAATTTATAATAATCGCGAAAATTTAACAGTTAAGATCTTTGATAGACAATTATTTTTATCTTTATAATAGAGGATTATTTTAGTTGTCTAAGGAAAAAGGAGCATATTTAACAATTCAGTTACATTTTAAAATTTGTTTTATCTTTTCATACGGCAAAAGTAATAAGAATGTTAAGGTTTTTTTGCTTCTTAATAAAGACGAATTCTCGGGAATTCTTATTGAGTGGCGGAGCTCTACACCGCCCTTTGTCTTGTTACACTGTCAGAAGGAAATAAAATGTTATACATATATATAAATATACATATACATATACATATATATATATATATATNAATTATATATATGGCCCTGATTGCGTAAAAGACAGACAGACAGATAGAGTTACTTTCGAATTTATAATATAGGTATGGACTTTAAAACAGAAAATCGAACTTAATATATGACATACCTACATAGCATATATTTACATTATAATAATTTATCTAAAAATGGGTAAATGCACAATTACACCATTCAATATACTTATGTTTTTAATTAACAGAGCTAAGGTTTTAGCCCGTGATTTCAAAGTGATACTTCAGGAGGGAACGTTTGAATCGAAGCATGAAGCTATATTAATTAACGTCAGGTTCCTGGAAACTATTGAAATATTATATTGTGCTTATTATAATATCACTGGAAATCCAACAGTTTCTGTGAAATAGGATTCATATGAAAATACGAGTATTTCACGCAGAAATTAATGCATGAAATAAATACGTCCTAGTTTTTCATTTCCATATATAAAAGATTTGAAATAACGTTAAAATATAATATGTTTAAAGCTAATAAAACAAGAGCAGGCCGTCGCGTCGTGGCGGACGTAGGGTTTGACTGTAAGGCGATGATTGTGAGTTCGATCTTCACTCGAGGAAAATAATTATTATTTATAAATATTTTCATTTATAAGCGAGGCTCTTACATTAATTGAAAAAGTATTATAATTAAATATTTTTAAATTTTAACGCATGAAAACGAGCGCTATTCAAATTTCGAGAGAGCTATTCAAATTTGATTGACATTAAGGTACCTTTATATGTGGACCTCCATTCGTGATAGTCTTAAATAAAATTAAAAAAAAACATATTTAAAAGGAATAATTCTGCCGTAACCTTTTCCATAAATTGTATTATTTAAGTTAAAAATGAAAATAGAAACGTATTTTTACAATTTCACTGAAAAGTAAGCAGCTTTTACTAAATACAAAACCTGTTTTTACTGTTTTCTAATTTAGATTTTAAACATTTTCACTTCTGGCTCTGGTAATACGACAATGTGTAGCGCAGAGTTTCGCCACTCAATGCATGCAATGTCTCGAAAATTAAACGTCGTAAGGAGAACGGAGTATTTTAGCATTAGTTCGAGATTCTCTGCGAGATGTTTTCATAGATGCAGGTATTATTACAGTTGCTTCCCAATTTGTATATTATAATATTCTCTTTGTCCGACAAAATATACATTGTCATACGATAGGAACGAGAAATAAAGATAAGCTTGTTACACCAAGCTTTCGCCTCCAAAAAGTTAGTAAATCCTTTATGGGTCTGAGTATACGTGTATATAATAAAATTCCGCAGTGTATTCTTAGTTTGCCACTACAAAAATTTAAAATATCTGTAAAAAAAATTCTAACAAGTAAAGCGTATTACACTGTTCAAGAATATTTAGAGGATAAGCATGTATGGAATTAATGTCTATTGAATGTAATGCAGGATAGCTGCCAGCTAATGTTTATAGATTGTACCATTGATTTTGAAAAGAGCAACTGTTGAGTTTCTTGCCGGCTCTTCTCAGCAGAACTGCCTTCCGAACCGGTGGTAGCTTTTTGTTCATATGTTCATTCGACGATTCAAAAGTGCTTATAATAATTGCCTATTTGAATAAAGAATATTTAGAATTTGAATTTGAATTAGGTTTTCTCTGTCTACTCTACTAGAAGAAAGGTCGGGATACAACGTGAAGCTAAGTAGTCAAAATGTATATTAAAACATATGAAAATTATGGCCTACTAAGTGACTTTGGAACAGCTGTGAATTTACCTTAATTAAGTTTATGTTTGTCAAATAATTATAATTAGTTACAATATATAAAATACTCTATTTCTTTCACTCACAATTGTTTGTCTGCCTTTTTTTCTAATTTTTACATTTATTTAATTTAGCATAGCAAGATAGGCAGAGGGAACCTTGTGTTACGTAAATCGTATCCGAAATATTCCGCGTTAAATAGCTCTTTGCATTTCAGGGAAATAAATTTAATTCGTTACCCAGAATGGGGATCGAACCTACGGTCATAAATAATGATTCGTTAATTTAACATAGAAGGAAATATCAACCATTTTGGAGTTCGTTATTGTAGGGCTTTTGAGATTCAATACAAAGGCTGTATCACTGGCGAGCACTCACCAAATTGTAAGCTTAACTTCAGTATCCTAGGACATAGAAACGAGAAGAATTGTCGAGCTAAAAACATTAAAAAATGATGGAATAACAAAATATATAGAATAGTATAGTATAATTATGTAATAATTATGACGGAAAAATTAGACACTGATAAATCTGTCATCGTGGCATAGAGGCACAGCGTCTGACTGTAAACGATACGGGTTCAACTCCCACTTAAGGGAATAAATCATTCTAATTTCCTAGCTCGACTCTGAATGCCGCAGTACATTGGATATTGGGGCGGTGTATGAAGTACGGAGTGTCTTAACACTAAATTCCTGCTATATGTAGGGTTAAGGTTAATAAAATACATTCCCCTATTTATTAGACCATCTATATTGTAGCGTAAATTCGCGCTAATATTATATAGCCAAGTTACATTGTTGTATAAAACAATAACAAAGAACGAAGTTTTCCCCAAAAATATTGCCATGAAACGGTCGTCCCTTTTTAAATCTCTTCAGAAGTATATCGGCCAATTATAAAGTTATTATAAACTTTACCTGTTGCTGGTACATTTGACGAGGATCAAAGATGAAGTCCTCAGCAGGAAGCTTATTTTAATTGCGCGCTATTAGCCAACTCTGCTGTATTTTTGTGATATCTTTTGAAGGAAATTGATTCTGAACTGCAAACTAATTTTATATTTGGATTTGGAACTTTTGAATTTTATTTCCGTTTTTCTTACTAAATAAATATTTATACAACTTAGATTTTTTATTTCACGATAAATGATAAACCACAATTTACGCACATTTTCAAAGTTTTTATACTATGTTATCTCTCTCTACCGTGCTTTATGTGGGATAAAACGTAAACCTGTGCAGCGTGAAGCAGATTTAAAAAAAATATATTAGTTATAATTTTTTATCTATATTTCTTCTAACTTGATACTATAATAATTTAAATTATCTCTCTTTTCCAGAATGTTGGGTGGCGTGGGAGGGCGGCACGCGTCGGTGCGCCGGCGCGGCAGCTCCCCAGCAGTGCACGCGCGTGGCGGGCGCGAGTCCCCGCCGGCGTCCCCGCGCCCGCCACGCCGCCGCCGCGCCGCCGTCGCCGTCGCCGACCATAAGACCTGCGCGCTTATACACACGCGCCTTAAGCTTGGGGATATTATGTGAGTTTTATTCTTTTTTTTCATTTCATGGAAAAAATCTACTGCATAGGGTGAAGGATATTCTGAACTAAATACAAGTCTTCTTTCTAAAATATAATTTATAACATTTTTATTTTTATTACATTTTATTCTTATGTTTCATAATATATTATTTTAAATCATAAAAATTAATTGAATGTTAAAGCTATATGTTTTAAGCATGAAGTGAAATAATTTTAGCAATAAAAATAGTCAAAGTCTTACATTTTTATTGATCTTTATTATAAAATAACATTATAATAAAATAGCAAAGAACTGCAGCATATCGATCACTAAGTACTCTCTTATAGACGAAAGAACATAATAAAGAAAGTAGAGTTCAATTGTACAAGGCACGTATAAGTTTATCCAACAATCTTTTAAGCTATGAGCTCAAAATATTCAATTACACTGATTGCTTCCTCCCTTTACGCTGTAAGGGCTTACACGATGTTCGAAGCTATGTCACTTAAGCTTTTAAATGGTATGTAGATTAAAACAATTAATTTATATAAATCTTTTATAGATTATTTTAGTGACTTCGGTACTTATTCGCTGCTGAACTATATACACTTACTCCAAATTCTCACTTTTACGTACCAAATTAACAATGGGGATATCCCATATCCCGTACCAGAGAGAGAGTTAGAGATGCCAACGTCCAGGACACCGTACGGTACCCCTTGATGGCTCTCACCGCTATGACCCACTAAGCTTTAGGCATTTGGGTCTTATTACGAGCCTCTGCCTGCGTGGCTGTATGCGGTATACACCTTGACGCTGATTAATTTTGTAAAATTTAATTTATTAATTCGTATTAAGTATTTATGCTGTTATTAATATGTCAATTAATTTATCTGTTACTAGATATTTTTTTACTAATACAGTGACATCTAGAGGAAAATTTTTAAATCGTCTTTCTTATGTAGGTACTTCATGCGCCCTCTTTTGGACTATTATTTATAGCTCTGGGAAATGTTTTCTCCTATATAGTCGTATAGCACTAAAGCGCCGCCCTTTCATTGCGTGAAAATGTTGAACTATTTTTATTAGCGCCATCTGCTATCGCTTTTTTCAGTGCACAGAGGGCACTTTTCGTGGTTTTAAGGTTTTATATATTATCTACCCCTCAATAGATGGCGACACTTTTGACGAAATTGAATTAGGTTGTGTATGATTAGTCTTTAAATTATATATTTAATACATATTAAATATACGTATGGAACAGACATATATAAGATAAAAGTAATATAATAATGTTTTTATTGTAATCATTTTCTATTAAAGTAATGCAACATTTTAGAAAAGATTTGACAATCATTGTTAATTGAAAGCTTATTATATTTCACTTCAATAATAGAGCTAATTATCCAATGGGCTTCTAGATTGATTCTTGATTCACCTCCATTTAGAATCAGTCTTAGCTATACTAAGACCTTAAAATTCAATTTTCGAATTATAAACTGAAATAAAAACGTCAAAGTCGTCCGTTGGCGACGTTTGGCCAGAGTAAATGGAACGGGCTGTGCTTCCTGGCTCCACGTGGCCAGATGCCATTATTGATTTCCGCCGGTAGAAAGAGATAGCGCCGTACCACAATTTGTTGCACTATTTTCCATCTCGCTCGCACGCCAATATATGACCTATTTTTATGCCGCTTTCCCTATATTAATACAGCCTAAGTAATTAGGTGAAAAGTTCCGTTGGCGATATAATCTAACGGGTAGTTTAATTCTTGGGGAAAACAACGTTTCCAGCTCGTATTTATAATTAAATGCTTTAAAATTTTATATAAATGTGTTATTTTTTATTTCATAATTGGGGTTTTTGAAATTCAGCTTAATCAAAGTGATATTTTTGTGAGTTACGTGATATTTTCGGCAATGGTATATTATAAATTAAAGTTTGCTTTTTATATGCGGCTTAACCTATTTTCTTTATTTATAGCGTCTCGCTCTATCCCGCACACATCAGGGTAGGCGGAGGGAACCTAGTGTTAAGGCACTCTGTTCAACATTTTCTGACGTATTTTGGAGGCGTGTTGAATGGCAAATTTACCGCCGCGCATTGCCTTGACACCAGAAAACGAAAAAATTAAAATGTTAATTATTTCATTTTCTCGAGTACTAATCGAACCCACAATCCGTCGTGTTTACAGACGACTGACCTCTTTTCTATTTTTGACCTATTTTCTTCCCGTATAATTAATTATTCGTAATTGTTCGTTAATACATAATTTTATAGTTTAAACTTTAGTTAAATCCATATTTTATATCTTATAACTACAATTGTAGAAGTTCTACGAGTCACGTGAATTACTAATTGGTTCAAATAAATTATCTCATTTGAGAGCTTCGTGGTTTTGCTACCTTCGGGTAACGAAGCTATATGCAAACTTTTACATGTACTTATTTCCTATTCCTATGAACGACAAAAGCTTCTGTTACAAACTGAAGTTTTATGTAATACTGTGAAGAATAGAGATACAAAAATAGATTTCAAATAGATTTAAAAAATAAATTACTCTACTTCATTTGAATTTTAGCTTATTTATACATATGTATATAGAACTATTACACTATTTAAATATTAGTATATATTTAAACAAGGAATGTCTCGAAAATTCAGAGAAGTTACACGGAGTGTTTTCACAATAGGTTCCCTCTGCCCACCCAGTTACATGCGAGCGACTAAAATTAGTTTTAGTTAAACATTTACAGTATTTAAAAAAATGCCATATTCCAATACATCGGAGACAGTATGTAAAAACTGAACATTGTAGATGGTTCGGGAAACGACTTAACCTATTTTAGACGATTACGACTGCCAAGTAGGCGTATGACAAAGAGAATAGGCATTAAAAGAACAAAAATATGCTGTTTATAACTTACTAGACACACATCGCTTCGCTCGCTTTAGCTTTTTTTATATTAAGGATATATTTTTTTAAGTATATATATATACTTATATATTATTCTGTATCCTTTCTCATATTCTTCGAGGTATTTTTAAGAATAGGTTCAAAACTGCATGATAATCGGTTTAGTAGCTTTGGTGTGAAAGCGAAATAAATCAACTTACATTCTCATATATGTAAACATATATATATTTATCGTTATCCTTTTAAAATGGGAATAGATACAGATATGTGTTTATTTATGGATGATAATACGCTATTTGTTTAAACAAACAAACGTAAGTAAAAAAAACTACTACTAGATTTAACAATCGTAATACGAACGATACAATACACTAATTGACAATTTCACCAAAGACAAAATAATCATCTAAAAAAAATAGCTTACCATAAACTGTAAGAACAAAATAGCCATAACTGAAAGCTGACATTTTAAAGTGTCCTAATGAAAAAAACTGAAATGAGTTCTTACAGAGCTGACCCATTTGTCTTTAGAGCTAAAAAATCAAAGAGTAATTAAAAGGAAACAATGCACGTTTGTAGGGCATCAGCTGTTAGCTTTGAGCGCCGCGACGCTGCGCTGGTGGGTGAGGGCGGAGTGCAAATGTGGTCGTTACTTGAATTATAGCTGGGTGTGACTTTCATATCGGTGGGACCAGTCGTGGTCGTGTGACAGGTAGTGGGTTCGATTTCCACTCGAGGAAATGAAATATTTCATGTTTTCATTTCTTCGCTCTGGTGTCGAGATAACACACAATGCCTCCAGAATTCAACACACTGCCTTCAGAAAGTGGGGAGCAGAGTGTCTTATCACTAAGTTCTGTCGTTTTACGTTGCTCCAGTGTACATACAGTGTGAAGCTGATAGACATGTCAAAATTTCAATGGAATTTTATTAATTTTCTTGTAGTTATATATCATCTATGTTTATGTCTATTGCATACCTACACAAATTATTATAGACAAGCAAAATTGTCAGTTTTTCCATTTTGTTTTATTTAAAGGCTGTATTATATAAAAATATTAAACGTAATTTAAAAAAATATATATTATACCTGCACTATATAATACCGAAACTAGATGCACCATATTAAAAAAAAAACCTTCATGGCCAAATAAACGCTTTACAACAAGTATAATAAGTGAATACCTGCTGAAAGAATGTCTTCCACAGCTGACCTATTTGATTATACTCGTATAGCAAAAATCTAAAATATAAAAGAACAAGTTAAATGCGACGTTTGTAGGGCATCAGCTATTTGCTCTGTGTCCTCTGTTGGCTGAGGGTGGAGTGCAAATGCGTTCAGTACTTGTATGGTTTGAATTTTATGTATATATGGACGTAACGTTCTATAGAATTATTATAGTAGCCAGTCCAGACCAGTAGGCGCAGTGACTGTAAACGCGACCTGTTTTCGGTTCGATTTCCACTCAAGTAAATAAAATATTTAATATTTTCATCTAGGATCTGGTGTCAAGGCAAGAGCGCAGCGTTGAGTTCTACCACTTAGCACGCAATTCCTTCAGAATTCGGTGAAAGATGGGGAGTAGTGTCTTAGCACCAGGCTCTCTCTGCCTACCCTGCTGCATGTGGGATACACCGCAGATATTCTCAATATTATATTGGAAAATAGTAATCTTAACTGTTGACGTGGGACGTCTGTGGTATTGCATTGTTTTTGGTTTAGATGCCACTGGGAGGTATGTACCTATATATTTAAAGCAAATGTACATAGATATACAGGCCGTCATGGCACAGGAGCTCAGGTGTGTGACTGTAGCACAACGGTTGTAAGTTCGATTCCCACTCGGGACTCTGGATTAATTATGTTGATATAATGTTTTCATTTCGTCGCAAAAGCGCGGCGTGGCGTTCCGCCACTTAACACGTAAACGCTTTGAAAATTCGGGGAAAATGGGAAACAGAGTGGTTTAACACTCGGCTTCCTCTACCTACCATGCCACATTTGGGACATAGAGTGAAGCTAAAAGAATAAGATATAATTTTCCTGGTCTTTTTATGTAAATTTGATATTGATTCCTGGAAAGATCTACACCGAATTTCAATTTATATATGAATATAAAAAATGCACATGGTATAAAATGGATCATATTACATGAAATAAACGAGTTCAACATGAAGAAACCTCACATATTACAATAATGTAACATAGAGCTCATAGGGCTATAACATAGGGTTCTAACATAGAGCTCATATTGTGGGTAGGGAGTTATAGTAATTATTGCGAAATATTTTTTATTCTAACACAACGGAGAGTTAAGTCACTAACTCCTAGGTTTCGAAAAGTTCTTATACAGTGTAAAAATTATGTAGAAGTGCATACAATTTCAATGTATCATAATATTTACGTAAGCTATAGTAAAGTTTACTCTACCGACTGCTGCCAGCAGCAGCACAGCAGCTATAGTGGATATAGTAAGAATATTTCACGCAAGATCAGACCCAAGTCAGGTTCCACTTCTAGGTCCGTGGGTCAATTGCCGCTCGCGGTGCACCGGGCGTCGACCCCGGTCAGTAGGTCACCGCAGCACAGCAGCCATGTTTTCATTATATACACTTGAACTTTGTTGTTTAATACGCATTCTTGTATAGGTATTATAGAAATTAGATGAAATATATATTAGTGGTCAGTTTTAGAGTAGGGGCAAAAGCGTAAAACCTTTCCATTCCCACGCGAGGAAATGAAATATTTAATTTTCATGTGTAGGCGAAGTGCTGCGTTGAGTTCATCCATACAATGCCTCCAGAATTCGGTGGAAAGTAAGGAACTGAGTGTTTTAACACTAGGTTCCTCCTGACTACCCTGCTACATGGAGAATACGGCGTGAAGTTGAAAAAAAAGTTATTATTATTCGTTTTTCATTACACTATATGTATAGGAATATAATTTTTTTTATTAATTTTTCTTCAGTTCTAAAATAATAATATTGAATTTTACGAAGAAATATTTGATTTATGTAATGTATGCACCTATAAGTTCCATTAGCCTATCTTATACCGATACGTTTCCATAAACTGAAATAATCTAATTAATGATTAATTATTAACTCTTGAAAAAAAATGCAGTTCAATTTGAAGATTAACATATTACAATAGTCAAATATCTGACTCGATTTTGACTTGAATTTGTTTTCTGAATACGATAATTTACTGAGGTTATCGCTTAGTTCTACTTTGGCAAGGAGCTCCAACGCCTGAGGCGGTCTTCTTGTTTTTCGCATCACCGTTTTTGCCAAAATGTGGACTACATTTTGTATGTAAAAATATCAAAAATGTTCTCCTTATTAACAAACACCTAAGAAATATGCTAGAGAGACTAACTAAAGTCAAAGACGATGAATATCTCTCTCTAAATATCTCTTATGCCTCGTCCACTGACACCAAGTAATAGCCTAATAGCCGATAGCTAAGTTTTCGCCTCTCTTGTCACTCTCTATTGCTTCATAAATATTTCTACCTTTTTACACATAGGTTTTCTACATTTCTTCACTCGTTCCCTTGACGTGTTAAAGCCACCTGAGCTCGCTCTTCTTCATCCTCATAGTGACGTCCACGCTAGTACGCTGCCATTCTGTGTATGCTACGAAAAAATGGCATCTCTACACCATTTCTTTCTTTTGTAATGCCTATACTTCGCTGCCGTAAGAAATATTTTCGGATTTCTTTCAGAGTTGTGACTTATGTCTGCATTTTTTTATATTTAACATATTTTTTATTCAATTTTGAATATCTATTTTTAATATTTATTTAAATTTATATTTGTTTAAAATGATAATAGCCAATAACTGCTCTCATAACGGTGCGCTTTATTTTTACAGAAAGTTTATCGTAGCATACATAAAATAAATCGAAAGGAACTATCTTATCTCATTTTTGTTGAATTAACTATTCAAGTGCTCGATGAGCAAGCGATGAAGAGCAAAATGTTTACTTAAAATGGTTGCTGCTTTTTCTATATCTATTAATAAATAATTTTATATACTTAACACTAGGTTCCCTTTACCTACCCTGCTGTGGGCGGGGTACAGCGTAAAGTTGATTTAATCTAATTTTTTATTTTTTTTAGTAAACAAAAGTAAACAGACAAATTTCCCCAAATGTACTTAAAGTAACAATGTGCACAGGCACGTAAATTAAAAACTCCAATGCCGTGCTTATTTTAAACTTATACCAATGAAGTCCAAAAAGAAAAAGCTCGAAAATAGCGCATTCAAACCGTTTTGTATTCAAATAGTTTAAAAGAAAGATGGAGAACATAGAGAATAAAAGATACGACGAGAACGCGGAGAGCTGCAGTAGTAATATTTCACCGGCATCTCGGAACTACAATGGATGAAATTTTCAAGTTGCAACATATTTCTGTTCTATTAATAGGTCACTTATCTTTTTGTGACCCATTTAATCTGTAGGTACCCGCGGAAACGCGGCTTTCATTTTTCTTGTCTCTTTGAATTTACTATTGTTGAATACTTTCTTAAATTTAGTGATTTTTAATGGACTTAAACTCGTTGAATTATTCTTTTGTTACGATTTTAAAAGTGTAAAAAGAAATATATGTGAAATATTTGGTAAGGAATTATAATTTTGAAATTATAATATGCTGGTATAAATTAGATATTGGCTCCATATTGTACGGTTTTCTATGTGCTCCGTTTAAATAGACTGAAGATATATCAATAGTTTTATATTATTAATATTTTTTTTACAGGCGGCACTCGAACCTATAGCTATTGTATTAGGTGATGCACATACAACAAATTTTATTTAGAAATACATAAAAAATGCCTCCAATCTAAAATGTAGGTTATGTTTGTTATTTTAGAATATTTCAAAGAATGTATTATGAGGACACATTTGACTGCTATTGCAGTGTAAGCAATATTTTTATATAAAAATTGTCTTTGTGCCAAACCGCCATGTTGGCGGCGTCTTAAGCTTACTTATCTTATTATATAGAATAATAAACGCGAGCGCTTAAAAGCGAAGCCTGAAACAGAGTGTACCTATATGACTACGAGGATTTAGTTATATGTGTTATTTAAGATTATAATTAATATAGAATTTCAATAAGACATTTTTGAGTCGGATTATTCATTACCACATTTTTCATCATAAATAAGGAATTCGATATTCACCAAAACAAAAAATAT
This sequence comes from Heliconius nattereri, assembly GCA_013403645.1. Taxonomy (NCBI): domain Eukaryota; kingdom Metazoa; phylum Arthropoda; class Insecta; order Lepidoptera; family Nymphalidae; genus Heliconius; species Heliconius nattereri. Next base: position 2,303,363 of record JAAIXI010000225.1, read on the forward strand.
GTAGTTATTTAAGCACGACAGTTAAGCGGTGGAACTCAACGTCGCGTAAAATACTAATATGTCTATTGATTTAAGGATACTTTTTTTTCAGTTCCATGCTGTAGCAGGTCATACATAGAAAGTATATAAATTTAAAATATTCTTTTACAATATGATATTATAATATAATTAATAAAAGTTTACTTTTATTAATTGTATAATAACATATTGTAAGAAATAGCTATTGCTATTCTTAGAAAGCCAACGACACGTGCTATTATTGCTATTGATTATATATAACCTTGAGATTGTTGCTTCAACATAACAAGTGTAATAAATAACTACACTTAGATAAATCCCAATGAATAGTCTTCGATAGATGCCAGACGTGGCGTGGGGGAACAACCGGATGTGGAGAATTAATATTTTCCTTTCTTCGCTTTAGCGTCGCGGCCAAGCGCAGCGTTGAGTTCCGCTACAAGATCTGCAACAATATTTTGCTACAAAGAAACCTAGTATTTTTAAACATTATTATTCTGTCATAATGGAAACTGAGTGTAACTCTTAACACTAGGCGCTGACAAAAAACAAGAAACATTAAATAGCACGGAAAACAAGTAAATAAAAACATGTGTGTTAAATGAATGAATTAAATTAGGAAAGAAAAATACTTATATAGAGAACGTATAAAAGTTTGAACGTAACGGGATTCGAACCTGCACCTCTTGCGCGTTTTCTTAATAAATAACATTATCTATGCAGAAGCGATCTCACTACTTCAAGCAATATTTTACAAACAACCTTTGATAAAAATAGAGGACTTGAATTGTAAAAAAATAATAGAGGATTAACATAATGTGTACATAAATAAAGGAAAATAGTAAGAAAATTATAATATGCTTGCGGCGCGCCCTTTCCAGGGAACCTGGAACCTGAAGCAGAAGCTAAAAAAACTATAAAAATATATAGTGGATGACATTGACTTTTTTATGCTATTATTAATAAGTTTATAATTGTATTGGTTGATTAATTAATTAGAATTATTATAATTACAATATCGATGATGAATGCTAAGTTTTTCTTAAGTTTTACTCAAGTATAGCTTTCATTATATTCGAGTCGAGGATTCGTGTAACACGCACAAAACACAGCTACTAAATAAATGCTACGTCATAAAATATTAGCTCATACAAATACTATTGATATTCGTTATCTATAGAGGCATATGTTTATATTTAAGATATTTTTAAAATATATGTAAAGTATATAAAATATAGAAAAGTACATTTCTCTAATTTCTTATATGACTATTAGGAAAACTTTATTAGAAGGTTGGGCCATCGCCAGACTGTCTCGTAGGCGCTCTTTATACAGGAGCTTTGCGACTTTATCTTTTACATGAAACTTTGATATTTTGAATAGATTTTGCGATTGTTTTTTTTATAGTGCATAATTATATGGTATAGTTCTTATGTCACATAGAATTAATATATTATTTAATTTTTTATGCATCCATGTTTTCTTAGTTAAAACATTACATTTGTTGTTCAGATAATATTCTTACGTATAAAATAGTTACAATTGAGTCAATTTTTTTTTGCATAGATATATTGATAGGATGTCACTTTTTTAAAGTTATTATAAAAAACAAGTAGCAAGTCAATTGTCATCGAGTGATGGCTTGTATGGTGTGTGGCTGTGTGGTGGTAGCGTGGCGGAGTGGTGCCGGCGCGGTGCAGAGGTGCGCGCGCAGGCGGCGGGCGCGGGCGCGGGCGGTGCGCGGCCCAGTGGCGTGCAGCGCGCGCCGCGGACGCCCGCACCGGCCGCACCGCAGTGTCGAGCAGGAGCCCGCCATGCCCGGCCCGCGCCTCTCCCGCGCCGCCTGACAGCATGGCCCCCCCGACCGCCACCACCACACGCAACGCTCTGACCACGGTACGCTGAGTGCCCCCAGTGACAGTGACACCCTCGGCAGCTTCGCAGGCAGCGCAGGCCGGCCCGTTTCGATCGAGACCGCCCGCAGACCGAGCGGCCGCGTGGCCCGCTAGATGGCGCGTGCCGCTCCTGCGGCGAGCGCTCTCCGCCCGCGCCCCGCCGTCGTCTCCTTTTGTTTCGCACCGTTTTCGGTCGTGTATATAAAATAATAATAGGCCGGCGACGGTGGTGACGGTGGTGAGAAGGGCCGCGCGGCGCCGAGCCGTCGCTGACGTCAGCGGAGCCCGGGCTCGCCCGCGCGCTCCCGGCTTCCCCGACCTTCCGCCACCGCCGTCTGCCGCTCGTCCGCCGCACGTACGACACTGACACGTCAGGCTCAGGCCTCGTCCTCGAGGACAGTCGTCCTCCGCCCCTCTCGCGAGTTCGGTTATCGCTGTGCCAAAGCCGTCGTATTAACGAAAACCGTTGTGATTTCAGTAACTGGCTCATAAATAATAAGTCGAGCGTGCGTATCCTCCTATCCGTGTCCTCCTAGCGAGGGTTGAGAGGGTTAATTCAATAAAATATTGATACGCGGCCAAAGTGTGTAGGTTTCATTCATGTAATGTAAGGGTCGACGATTGCCGCTCCTAGCAACAGTGGGTCGCGGCTGTAGTATTGTTCTCAGTAAGCCCTAGCTACTAGGACTCTATGACGGATATGAAGATAAGAGAAGCTATATTTCGTAACGGATACATTTAACTAAAGGAGTGCGCCCGTGAGCGACGCGCCGCGCCCATGCGTCTAAGTCTGGTGAGTGCTAGATTGTAAGGCTTCGTGAGACGTACCGTTGTTTCGTGTAGGATTGTATGGGATCTAAAACACTGGAATTGATTGTTTCTTACTTGAAAATCAATTGAATTTTGACACTTTAAGACTTGAAATTTACATATTTTACGTGATATAAACGCCATTTTATACAAAATTATATAATAAATTTTCCTATATTGATTATTTTCAATTAGTTTAATTGAATATTTTTTAACTCTTACCATAAAGATCATATTTGAAAGTAAGTATCGACACTATAATATTATTAAATACAATATTTCTATAACATTATATTATTCGTGTTTAGGTTCCTTTTCAATGATTAGGGTAATCGAGGTTACGTAGCTTCCCTAAATGTAAATACATTATATGTCTATTAACATACTGATTCGTATTAGGTTGAATTTTAAAGCAGTTGTTTTGTCTTCTTCTCTCGCGCTCTTTTCTAATAGAAGCGACAGTGACGGCATTACGTTTTGGGCAAGATTGATTTTAGCAGAAACTGATACATATAGCTTTCTTATGTTATTTTCACTTAATTAATAATAATTAATCTTTTTAAGAAATCTTTTCCTTAAAACTATTAATGGGTTCGTTTTAATTTTAATATTATATCTCTATCTCAATAGTCAGTATCTCTACCTTACCTCAGTGAAATCATAAAGTATTTAGAGGAGTTGTTATAATTTATGAAGTAAGCAACAACCTGGAGAAGTTAAACTTGTCTGCGCCTCGCTGCTATCTTCACTATGTTGATTTAAATTGCAGCAAAATAATTAATTTAAGAGTTAAGTTTTCCTCGAATATTGCAGTAGCCAGGCTATAATTTCATATTTCATTAATTAATTAACTTTTACCTGCGACTCTGTCTCTGTGGTCATGTGGAAATAACTTAAAACATAATATAAATGGCGTCGAGGCTGAGGAACACAAGCTGTGACTGTAAACTCCATAGGTTGTATGTTCGATTCCCACTCGAGGAAATGAAATATTTAATATTTTCATTTCCTCGCTCTTATGGAAAAAAGTAAACTCTGACCGCAGGTACAGTGGGTTACTTCGAAACGATTATTCTGATGTAACATAGCCTTATAGTCTACACAAAAATATTCTTTCACTACTCACCAGAAGTTTTGAGCTTAGAACATTCAACCAAACAAACTCTTCAGCTTTATATAATTAGTATAGATAAGAATTTTTGTAATATAAATTAAGGAAAATATAAAGAAGCTCTCATAAAAACCCAATTCTAATTATAATATATGCTGAAACTCGAAATACATATTGTTTTATTATTGGGAAACTTTGTCTTTATGTTGATATTTAGATTAAAAATTTTATTAAAATTATATGCATTTTTCTGTGTAGAGACAAATTACTTAGCTTCACGTATAAGGAGATATTGCATGTAATTTATATATTATAAATATTTGCTGAACCACAAGTGTTATAGTAAAAATCTATTACAACACACTTTATTAAACCAACTAATACATTTAAGCCAAAATTGTTTATGTATTCAACCGACTTCAAAACAAGAATATATCAATTTAAGACATACATATAAGTATGCGTTATTGTTATTTGTGTATCTTCATATATCTAGGAATATATTCGACTTAGGGAACAGTTTTAGTTTTATCAAAATTCGGTTTAGTAATTTTTGAGATATGGGTGTTCATAATTTACCTTAATTATTTAATATTTTTAATTAGTAAGACTTAAATTTTAAATCTGCTTCTTAATTTATATAATTTAAATTATATATAAGTATTTTCTTTGATTTTATTTTTATAACATAAACAAAAGTTAATAAGCTACTTATGTTTCCCCATCAGGAATGTTTCGTTTATTATAACCGTAGCATTTCTTTATATTTTTCTTTATTACACTTTTTAGTACAATGCTTTGACAGAGCACTGAGAGGCAAACGAAAACTGATACTAGCATATAAACATCTGTATATATACTATACATATATACTAATATATATTTTGTATATATACTAATATATATTTTGGAAATAAAATAGCATATTATTAAGCAGCTTCTTTTATCCTTTCTTAAACCATCAATATCTTAAGGCTGACATGTTCCTATTCCTAAAAAATGTTACTCCCTGATTATCATATCTATGAAAGAATTTTCCAAATTGGTTGAGTATTTTGAGTTTGTTTCTGAAAAAGATGTTCGTGGACTCAAAGCTTCATTTTTAGCTTAAAGTATATGTAGTTACTTATCTAATAATTATAATTTTTTAAATCGTTCATGTGAATAATTGACTTTTCTATATTTTCATTTTCCACCATTAACGAATATTCAAAGCTTTTTATTCAAATATTACTGATATTCAGACGTGAAAATTGGGACAAAATACAACCTTTCGAAATTAGGTCAGTAAAATTCGAAATGTCTGTTAGTCAAGGAATGGTGGGCGCGCGACGATTTCGCCAATTTAATGCCGTATTAACTTTTATGCAGATAAAGAATATTTTACGAGTAATAAATAACCTTTGATAATACAGCTTGAATCAAAAGAAACTGATTTAACTGAACATTTATTGCTTTTATTTTTTAAATAAAAATAATTATTTTCTAAATAAACAGCCCTCAAAAAGCTTTTTTTAAGTTTAATATAATTTTATGTATTCTAAATCTAATATATTCGTAGGTTCTACGAATTGCTATACAGTATGATTTATTGTTATTTATTAAGCTTAGCAAGGTTCCGTATAGTTTGCAATACGCTGAATAATTCTATGACTAGTCAATTACTTCTTAATATCTAATGACTCACAGAACATATAAAATTTATTTTTTAACTGCCTTATAACAGGGAAAGGAATTTGTTAAGATGCTACGTCCTCTTTTACTTCAATCACGAGTCATGGTCTGTTGAGTGGCGGAATTTAACGCTGCGCTGTATCTCAGCCCAACATGGAACAGAAATAATCTACACCCCTATTGGGATACAACCTACAACGATTAGGTGCACTCTCTCTACTCAATACGCAATTGATTCAATTAGGGTGAAAAGCAGAGAAAAGGAGTACTTTGACACTTGTCGTGGTCCAAATAGGTAGTCATAGATGATATAAAAATATACATATGTTCATCGAATAGTATATAATATGTAGAAACACGATTTTTTTTTCAACCATGCAGTTTCTGCCAGATAGTTTTAATAACTAGACTTTTATTTAATTTATTGTCATTATTTAATATTAGTTTTAAGTATTTGGAGTTTTCTCATTGCACACGCTTATCTCAGTTAACATAATAAGGGTCGTCTACTTATTTATTCAATAATTGTGTTAAATATTGTATTTATTATAATGTTTACATTTGATAGTTAAATTTGATCATTTGCTTTATAAATATTATATATTACAGTCAAATATTTAAACAATACCACATCTATGGTTTTATTTATAAACTGCTCTTAAGTCTAAGATTGGTCTTGACATGCTGTTTTCATTTATGAACTTAATTTTTCTTAAAATCTTTAAATCGCCTCCGATTTTTATAAAAATCACAATTCAGACTTATTAATATTTCATTGAACATATGTTTCGTAGTTTTTTTTTAGAATTCACCTCCTAAACTAAAATATTAGTATAGTACAAGCGGGCGAAGCCGCCCAGGTCGGCAAGTATTATAGATAAAAAATAAGCTTCACCTTAAATTTTTATTTTTTTTATCGTTATAATGTCTAATCTAGTTCCTTAGACTCAAATTTGTCAATAATGTATTTATAATATATTTTGACTTATATGTTGCCGAAGCAATTAGACTAACTAATATTGGTTAACTTTAACTATTTGCTAAATTTAGTCGAATGGGACTGCAATAAGTTTAGTTAAGTTAAGGATAGTTAAGTATGTTTCATAAACATGTTTCCCACAGCCTAACCGACAAGTGCACTGCGAAAGTACTAATGTCAGTCAACACAGGATGAAGCCAATAAATCTCAATGACTTTTGATTTCGGTGTTAAATAAGTGGATCGTTGTCAGCGATCACGCCAAATCGTATGGCGTAATCCTTATTGATAAATTACTAAGTATATAACAGGCTTAGTTTTAAAGACATATACGTTTTTTTATGATAAATTTATGGAGTAGCTAGTAATAGGTGTGGGTTCAAAATTAATATATAATATAATAAATGAATATAATTAATATTTGCATTAAGTATATTGTACTAAGAAGAATGAAATAGTTTTAATTTCACAATATTATTTCACATAATCTAACAGTGATAGTGAAAAGTATAGAAACTGTTAAAAATACAAGGAACTCCACGGCGTAGAGCTCCGTATTTGGTCTTAAGAGATACAGTACTATAAACAATTATATATATTACAAATTAAAAAACTAGCTACCTATGTAATCATAATTACTTTTATATACCTTCTTAATTTGTAATTTTCTTTTCCATCAGACAGATTCAAAATATCATGAAAAAGCAATGCCACGAGACTTAAATTAAATATTCATAGTGATACCATTAAAAGTAAATAAATGCATATGTTATTGCTTTTTTGTAAACAAACGCCTGTAGTTAGAATTCGAAATGAAATAAAAGATTAATATAAACGTATATCTCATAAATAAATAAATAAATTGTGTAATATTTGGTAATGTATATCATTTGTTTTATTACTTTCATTTTCTCGCTTTAGTAACGAGGTAAAGTGCGGTGTTAAGTTCCGCCACTCAAGGCGCAGTGCCTCAAGATTCGGCAGAAAGTGGGAATTGCCTTAAGGTTCCCAGGTTCCATTTGCCTACCTTACTTGGTACGAGATTTGAGTACAAGTGTGATCGTTTTTTTTTATTGTTGATTCCATATTTAGAGACTTTTACTTTCTTTTAATCATCATAGTCATAGTCATCGACAGGTGGAATAGGAAAAGTCTGGTGAAATATAGAGCGGTTCGTTTTCACTTAGTACTGCAATATATCTCCTATATATGAAACAATAGTAAAATAAAAAAAATCGAATAAAATACGCGTAAAATACTTGTTGCTATAGCAACATTTATGCCACGTAACACTATAATATAAAATTTATATAATAGTGACTGCTATTTTTATTTAATAATTTTTTGGACCTTTTCACGTATTATTTAAAAAAAATATAATAGCTTTCTGGATTTCTTTTCTTCATCAGCTCTAACTCTGCCAAATTTCATACTTCTCCGTCCCTACAATTTTCGCAAAAAGAGATACCAAGTTTTTACTTGCTGTATTATTATAAATAACTTAGAGCCTGGCAATACTGTATAACAACATGATAGTATTAGCCTTAATTCGTATAAAATTTTCGAGGTTGGTAGCACTGTGGTGTACTCGTATGTCTTACAAATGATACAGAAATACGTCACACAAAAAATCAAAATAGTAAAATAAGTTTAATTACAATTTGATCAATTGTTTCTACAGAACTACCGACAGACAGGCAAAATTACATATATTTGGTTTTCATTGCTTATATATATATTTAGATTTCTAGAAGTGTATTTATTATATATATTATAAAAAATAATCTTTCAGAGTGTAATTAAAAAAAAACGCAGATAAAAATAAAATTAATATAAGCACATTGCGACTGGCTCGACCTACTTTACGACGTATTTGTATAAATCCATCGGTGTACAGTCGCTTACATGGCCTCAGGAATCAATATGCAATTTGTTATTATGTTATAGGATTCATACGTGTAACGAGACAAAATACACTATAATATATGAAAACTTAGCAACAAATATTTCTTTTTACATTACTAAAAGTAAAACATTAATTTTATGTCATTATATTCTCGGTTTTCATTTAAAATCCTACTTACTTATATTATAAATGTGAAAGTTTATGTTTGCTGTAAATTTATTCATAAAAATTTAAGGACTCATATAAATTATATGAAAAATATTTTACTTTCTATATATCAGTCTATGGCATAAAACATATATGTTACAGAAAGCTAATTTATATAGATGCAATAATTTAATATGTAAAATTGTACACATATGTCCTAGTATGATGCGAGCTTGTCATTGCCGAGCTTTTAAGCTTGATATACATATATGCTCTATAATTTTATTGATTATATAGTCTTGTATATTAAATTACAATGAAGTTTCATTAATGGCGTTTAGCAATATAACTAACTTTTATTTAATAGTTTAATATATATTATGAATTTAAAAATATCAATAATAATTGATTAATATATATAATTCAACTTAGTATAGTATTACTAACTAATATTTTGTTTTATCGTTGACTAAATTTGAATTTCACGGTATAAGCATATAGAAAAAGTAGCCAAGTTAAACCATTGATTTAACTCTCATTGATGAAACTCATCTCGTTAATAGTGAGTGTTCCTGCAAAGATACAATTAAGTAGCTAAGATATTATACCAGCAACTTTCTCTTCGATATGGACTTGTGGACTTGAAGGTATCCTAATATACAATCTCAGGTCTGTTCTTGAAAATAGATGACCTTGGTCTTAGTGCTTTAGTCCACTCAGATCGGTCTATTATTACTGACAGGTATATTGTTGCTTATATGGTGCTAGTAGACCGAGTGGCGCGCACAGAGATTGACATTGCTATACAACATGATCGTAATCTCGTGAAGGCGGAAAAAAGTTTACTAAATTTTTGGACTTAGCCTAAGAGATTTCTACCATGTGGAATGTTATATAGCCAAAGCTTTGACATCTTAAGAGTTGGATAAAGAACCGGCTGCAGGAGGTAGTATTACTTGACACAACATACATTGTGAGGAGGTTCCTCACTCTGTAGCTCTAGCTACCGATGACCTAGACCCGTGTCCTGCTAAAAATGATTTTTATTTTTTAAATGTATTTTTATCTTAATTTATATTTAAAAATTAAAATCTTTCCTCTGGCATAATAAAAAAAAATTTATAGATACAGAAGCGTTACTTTTAATTTTGATGAACTAACTTAAGCATTTTAAAGCTACTGAAGAACTAAGCACCCTGTTGTATCTCTACACAAACATGTAAAGATAAATGTTTTCAAAGAAAACAATGTAAGTATGACCAGTAGCGGAAATGGTAAAAATCTTACACTAAATAATGAATATAACAGGAAATTTTACATATATAGGTATAAAATGTATATACATCGGGCTCCTTTGGTTCAGGAAGAAAGGGCTGAGTGCACTTCGAATATTATACTTAAAAGCATCTTGCTTCTCAGTCTGATTTATTAAAAAGCCTAAGTAAAAGATGGTATATTTAATATGACATTGTGAATATAATATCCTTGTTTTTTAGAAAACGTATAAAATTTAAACATACCGGTATTCAAACCCGTGGCTTTTGGACGGTTTGTAAATTTAAATACCATTAAAATTGCTGTACGTTTCCCAAAAAAAGTATGTTTCTTTTCTAAACGTGGAATAAGAAATCAAATATATCAAAAATATTCTTCTTGTTTTTGTTGTTATTGTTTATTTTTAAAACAAGAAACAAAACGGAATAAATAATATTCTTAAAACACTAACATAGCGTCAATTATTGTTAAAAAAATGAATTTTTCAGAAGGAATTCTATCAAGATTATCTTCTTTAAGATATCATAAAGGAAATGTCAAATCAGGCTAAGCTCGCCTCCGTCCGATTAGATTTATATCCTACCATTTTTAAGTAATCGGTTTATTTTGGTTTAGAAATCATTTTATATTTATATAAAAGTATGCGTGCACATGTGTATATATAGACTTTAGAGTTTTAAAGTGTTATTCCACAATTACGAAAGAAAATCTCCAAAAAGTAAAAACAATTTGGATATTTCATAGATTAAATTATTACAAATTCTATATGTAGTTCATTTCATACAAAATGAGCGGATAGGCCCGCAAAATAAAGTTTGTGCATTTTATAAGCTGCACTTCCCGTTGACTTATAATCGAGAAATTGGTACAGAACACTCAATGGGCGGTCCCGACTCGCACTTGATATTTTCTTAAAGTAGTTATTTATAAAATCATAAATTACTTTAACCTTTTATCAACCAAGTATAATATGTATTATGATCTTCATTAATTAACGTTATTTACTTTATTTTTACGACTCAATTTTATGGCTTGTTGAGAAGTCAATAGCTTTTATGCCTTATTGTATTTGAAAATTTATTCCTGGAGTTTTATGACATATTTACTTATTACATATAGAGTCTGAAACTTTTTGTTGGACTAATATATTATCGATATTAATATAGAGGCCAGTAGTCGCATAAAAGCACAAGCTTTTTTATTTAGTCCATAAAGAAATGTGCGGGGGTGAGTTACGCCCTTAGCACGCAAAGTGGAAAATGGAAATGGAGAAATGGCTGAATGGGAACGGAGTGTCTTAACACTAGGGTCCCAGGTTCCCTGTGCGTCACCTATGTGTGGGAAATAAAAAAAAACAACAATAATTTATTATTATTGTTTATTTTGTAACATAAAATTAAAATAGGTAGACTATAGATATAGGTAACATATAGTTTTATCTTGTAGATAATGTCCATATATGTAAAAGACTTTCGCCCTAAATATCGCTTGTTGGCATTTTTATATTGAAAAAAAAAACACTACAAAATTAACATACTACATACTATAAGTGTAGTCCAAATAGCAAAAATCACAGCGTGTGTAATATTTACACGATCCAATTAAAATGCGCTTCTCGTATTTTTTGGGGCGGTCATGGACATTTTTTGAGACCAACAAGGGTGTGATACAGTCACATGCGATGCATCACTACGCGATGGTTATAGGTTCGATCCCCATTCGAGGTAATTAATTATTATTTATTAATATTTTAATTTCTTCACTCTGGCACCAACACGTGGATCGTGGACGAAAACTTGGATAGTTGAAAATTTTCGAGGCATTGCATGAACGGGGACGGAGTGTCTTAATAGTAGGTTCCCTCTGTCTACTCTGTTGGGTGCGAAATTCCCTGGACATATTTAAAAATTCAAGTTATGACATAATCTCTATTATTATGCCTGTACTTTTGATTATTGGGAGAAACTTGAAGACAGTAAAATATTTTGAATGGATTGATGGAGGTAACTAGTGGAACCTGTGATTATTCTTTCTATAGGTACTATATATAATATAATTATTTTGTTTGACAATAAATTTTGACTTATGTGTATTTACAAATACATACATATAAGCTTATATTTTCATATTCATAAACACTACTCGTAGAGCGTTGGAAAAAGGTAAAATGAACACAAAATTTAGAAATAGCGACTACCACAGACATATAAAATACAAAATGCAATAAGCACCAATATTACAATGTTATGATAATAAAAATGGTCAAAGATACTCTTTCTTCTTCTTCACCTATAATTATCTTTAAAATCAAGTGTTCGTTTGGTTGGTTCGAAATTTTGAAAAAAAAAGTCCATTTACGTATAACGTCATAACGTTACTATATATCAAACAACTCTTATTTATATTCCATTTGATCACTCGGGTAGTAACTATTGTTAAATAAATAATTTTATAAGAAATCTTCAAATTAAATGCCTTATGTGTTTTTATATATTACATAGAAGACTAATTTGATAGTAAAATATGTCCAATTCAATCATTAATTCGTCTGTGTAATCATTATTAATTACAGACGAGTATGTATATATATTTATAATAATATTTTATATTATTCATTCAGAAATATATTTTTTTATTGAAAATATTCTTTCTGTTGAAATATTTTAGCTCAATAACGGTAATGCTTCAAAACATGTCCGTACAGTATATATTTGTATTGCAGAAAGTGTTTTATAAGGTTTCGATTTCGCGTGACACACATCTTATTTTTAGCAGATGAAAATGGCACTGCTACGGCACTTCGTAGTCGTTCTACGCTTTGCTACACGAATTCGTAGAACACTAATGTAAATTAAAAACACGATTTTTTTTTATTGATTGTCGTACAAACTGGTTACAATTTAACCACGTTCATTCATGTCAACATTCTCAATGTGAGATATCTTTGAAATATTACCTTCTTCTTGTTTTATTTGCATCAAACACTATAGAAGCTTAATTTTTTCATTTATATTATAAACAACTTACTTCGTATTTACCTGTCGACAGTAATAATGATGTATCGTAGAAAAATATAGTGACAATTTCTTGTAGAGTCAAGATGACGAGACGGCCGCGTGACGTCACACGAGGCACTCTGCGGCTGCGGCTATCGATCGGATAACATCGTTGTGTCCCTCTCTCACCATTCGGCTAATCTGTTTCCATCTCTTTCACACCCGCCACCGGGTTACTGAAGGCTGCGTTCCGAAATACGCTACTAATATTTATTTTAACGCAACCATCCAGGCTAACGGTCGAGCACGTGGTAAACGTATAGGAATTATATATATATATACATATTTTATAATATAATGGTGAAATATTATATTACCAATGTTTGTATTATTTAATTCAAATATTGAAACAAATTAAAATTAAAAATATAATATGTCTATAATGTTATTCACATAACGGTGAACAATTTAATTAAAGTAGTGTTTTATTAAAGATCATCAAATTAAAAAAAATAATCAGAAAATAGAACCAAACTTGTAGTTTTTGTTATGTTAGCATCCCATCGAATCCTGGATGGAACTGGAACAGTTCTAAGAACAGACAAATTAAAATCGTCTACTTTCGATTTCATTTATATATTTTTTTTTCTTATTTTGTGTCATTTATTTTTCCTGTGATTTTTACTGAATTACAAATGATAAACTGCTTGAGATTGTAATTACACTTATTTGTATGCGCTTTTAAATTCAGTATAAAAGTAGAAGGTCTCTACATAGAATAAGAGAATAATAAACGAAAGAATAATTTATTAAAACAAATAAATAATTATAATTTACATATTCCCTACTGAATTATTCTATCTACAACTTGAAGTTTATTATTAATAATATATAAATAACATCGGTCCACCTTAGAGTATTTAACATAGTAGGTATAGCACAGCCTCTACGCTCCACCGCCTTTCTATTTAAGCCGAGAAGCGCTCACAGTAGGGTTGTATGAAGTTAATCTTGTATTGTTACCGCTATTATATTGTTGTATAATATTTATATGAAAATATAATTTTATGATTAAATAAACTAAAAACACATTGCGCCATATCGGTTCGATTCCCACTCCATGAAATGAAATATTTAATATTTTCATCATTTACTGGCTCTAGCATCGAGGAAAAGTGCGACGTTGTCGTTGACACTTAACATGTAATGCCTCCAGTATTCAGTGGAAATTGGGGAACTGAAGTGTCTTAATAGGAACGGAGTGTCTTAACAGTAGTCCTTGATTTTTTACTATTTAAAGAATTAAAGTGTTAAATGACCTTACCAACGCTTAGAGCTGTCCTAGCTGGATATGGAAAAAGAAAATAGATTTAAATATAAACTTTTCATTGAAGTAATATCGAATCACTATTATTTATTTATTTTTTATTGATCACAAAAGACAGGCTAAATGCAAAAGAACCTTCTCTCTCATCCAACAGTTTCTAATACAACAACAATGTTTTTCCTACACACTTCTCCCACATGAAAATGTGGGAGAAGTGTATAGGCGTGCAGAAGAATTTATAGAATATTATGGTTGGATATTATATATATATATACATATATGAATATATCATAACAAAAAACGCGTATTTGGACACTATATAGGGAATCAAAATTCATAGGTCTACTTCTAGTTAATCTAGAATTATGAAATATGGCAGCTAGGATCTACAGACAGTATTAGTTCAGGTAAAAATCTGAAAACTATACATTTGTGGTTAGTTCTAAAAAATAATAGCCTTAAAAGGAGGCAAAATTTTGTATTAAAGCCGCTAGTTTAAGTAAGGCACCAGAAGAAAGGGCTCTGGTTAAGCTAAGCCTGAATTTCAGAAAAAACTCGAGACTTTCAATTTTTGTATAGAACCTTCGGTGAGCGAACCTGACTCGCGCTTGTCCGTTCTTGTATTTGTATAACAAATCTTTTGTTTGATTATATATAAAACAAACATTTACGATGTAAAAAAATAATAATAACTTCATACACGTGCATTGAGAAGGTTTTAAGCTGCATTAGATAAAATTATACACCACTTTCTATATATAAAGCTCTAATGCTGGAGGGTCATTTTATATTACCCTGTATAATGAATTGCAAAGCCAACGCTAACATTTTATTTTTCCTGACCTTTTTTTAGTCTAAAATAAGTAACAATTTAATTTTTAAAAAATTGTTATATATATACACTTACATATATGTAAGTTCACAAAATTTATTTATATATATATTGAAAAACCTTGCAGTGATAAGTCCACCATTGCACATATTATGTAAAAATATAGATAACCAAAATGACAACGTAAGGTTTTATATGCGATAAAGTTCTATTGTTATTATTATTATATTATGTACGTATATTCGTATTTTTTTAGCTTGGCAATTTAACGTTAAAAGATATTTTATAAAAGTACAAAATAAAAGTTTGATCCATAACTTCTTTTATCTTCCAGTGAAAATCCTACAGAAATTGGTTCAGCTGTTCCGAAGTTTAGCCTGGACAAACAAAAAGACAGCTAGACAGTCAAAAAATTTAAAACCGTTTGTGTTTGAGTATTATATGATAAACTAAGCATGTGCATTTGGAAAATAAACAGTTATTTAAGAACCACAGAACAGAACCACACACTTCAATTTTATTTATATGTATAGATGTCTTGATATAGACATAGCTATCTATTCTTTTATATAAATATATTTATTAATCGCTAAGCAAAATATATAAACTAAGTCATACTTAAATTTTAAAGTACAATAACAGTAAAATAATACATACAAATTGTGGAAAATAGGGAGCGCAGTACCTTAATATTAGGTTCCCGACTTCATGTTCTCCCGTTTCCTATCCTATTACAAAGGGGGATACAGCGTGAAACTATAAAAAATACATACTTTTTGTCAGCTTCACGCTGTATCCCGCACACAGCAGGGTAGGCAGAGGGAAGCTCGTGTTAAGATACTACGTACCCCACTTTCCGCCGAATTCTGGAGTTGCCGTGTTGAGTGGCGGAACTGAACGCCGCGCTTTGCCTACATACATTATATAGAATACATAACAATGTAAATAAACACACATTTAATAAACTAGTACCAGCGCTGTATTGCAGTATCGTTTGCGACTGTATGACGGACGTTTTTGTCGGGAAATTGCCCTACATCCGATATTTGCTTGACACCTCGCAAATCGTGATTTGTTTTTTTTTCACAAATCGACATAGATACCGTCTCATTTTGGTCAAAACGGTCAAGCTGGATCTCTTTTTAACGTGCATTTTCCTATTGTATATTATTATCTCCTTTTCACTGTATAAATAAAATGTATTTTGAAATTTTTGGGAATAACTTGTAGATAGTAATTAGTAGTAGAAATAACTTGTGCTTTCCCCCTTCACATTTCATTGAAATTTAATTGGAAAATAAATTATTAATAATTAATTCAATGATGTTTTTATGCAAATTGAAAATGTAAACTTAAATAATTACATTAATAAATAGTTTTTATATAAATATTAAAATTTATACAAAAACAAATACTAAACAGCAATATCTTCATCAACATCGTCATTATTCTCTTCATGGTCGTTGGGGGGTCTTCAAGCTTTTCACTCGAACGTCTTTGAGTTTATTGTATGCTAGGTTTTCATCGGTTAATCGAGGCTTCGGTTACCTCTTTTGACGAAGTAAAATATATATATTTTTCTTACAAAACCTTCTTACTTATTATATAATAGTTATAGGTCATTATTTTTTTTTATAGAAATACAAGAAAGTCAAATAAAGTACCCTCAGTCTTTTAGTAAACATTATAATTATATACATATCTATATAATAAAATAGAAACGGATCGGTGTCTGTACATGGAAGTTATATAAGAAAAAATGTTATTGGTGGCCTTTATTAAAGTAATAGGTCCCAAAACAATGATTTTGATTTTTTTTTGTCAATTTATCTGTTTGTCTATGCGGTTCTTCACGCTAATCTCAGAAACGGCTTAACTAATTTAAATGCAGTTTTCACTATTGGATTCTTATCTTCTTTAGCTTCACTTAACATTTAGTGTTTGTTTTATTTCGATCGGTTTACAAATAAATACTTATGATGTACAAACGGGCGAAGCCACGCGGGGGCCCCCAGTTCGAAATATGATAAAAGATTCGTGGAAAAATATTTTCCTGATAAACACTTCTTCTATACTTAATAATAAATACATTATCTTATCATAAATAAATAAGATAATAGTATCCACTGGTTATTAATATCAGTAACTAGAAAGTCAACAAGTAGTACCTACTTGTTTACTAGAATGCAATACTTATAGAGATATCTTACATAGTATATGTTTGTAGTAAGTACTTTGAAGCTTTATTTTTTTACGATGTATTCAGCTAACCTTACCTGGTAGAGGGAACCTGAGAACCTAGTTTTCAGATCATTCTCCAATTTCTACTGAATCCGTGTTGAGTGGCGAAACTCAACGCTTTAGCAAGCTAATAAATAGATATAATATTGTTTTTACATCTAGCGTAGGTTCTGACGTTTGATTTTATTTAAAGATGTAGGTAAAAATAATAACTGCGAGTAGGTATATAATAACCATAAATTTACAATTTGATAAATTACTGTATGTATATAAGCGTCCCGCTCGCATCTTGGCCCGCTAGGACTACATAATTATTAATTTATTTATCAGTATTTTAATAACGATATCTAACTAAAAATATTTTCTATGCCTAACTATATTGAAAAGTATATTTTCAACTAATTCAAGTTATTTGTAGCAATTTTCTTAAATATTCTTTAAAATGGTATAACTTTTTTTTATAATCCCATAAAACATACACTAAATGTTAAGTGACTTAACTAAATACAACGTAATATCGTTTTCAAATACAAATAGTGAAAACTGCAATTAAATTGGTTCTGACATAAAATTCAATCGCACAAATAAACAGCTACAATTTTTTATATATGGTTCTATCAACACGGAACTAACTCGCGCACTCAACACGCAATGCCCCCAGAATCCCTCTGTCTACCCTGCTGAGTGCGGGATACTGCGTGATGTGGATTCAATTTCTATTTGATTTGATCAATTTATTAAGTACCACCAATAACATATCTTTTATATATGCATCATCCATGTAATTAAGGCGTGTAAATAACTATGATGTACAAGCGGGCGAAGCCACGCAAGGCAACTAGTTTTAAAAATAGATATTACATAGACAATACACGTATATCGCTAGAAATGTCACAAATATTTCTATATCTAGTAGGTCAACATTGTACACATTTATAATGTATTTGACATGTAAACAGAAGATAATAGGCAAGTTTAGATAAATTGTGAACTCAATTGTCATAGTAACAAATTATGTTATTTTATTTGACAATGACAAGTCAAAATGAGTAGTGTTTCTGGACACCACTATATATTTATTAAGAAAACTATANATAGGATGTAGTTAAAAATAATAACTGCGAGTATATAATAACCATAAATTTACAATTTGATAAATTACTGTTTGTATATAAGCGTCCCGCTCGCATCTTGGCCCGCTAGGACTACATAATTATTAATTTATTTATTATATATCTATATTTTTTTCAACTAATTCAAGTTATTTGTAGCAATTTTCTTGAATATTCTTTAAAATGGTATAACTTTTTTTTTATAATCCCATGGACATAAAACATACACTAAATGTTAAGTGACTTAACTAAATACAATAGTGAAAACTGTAATTAAATTGGTTCTGACATAAAATTCAATCGCACAAATAAACAGCCACAATTTTTTATCATCAACACGGGACTAACTCGCGCACTCAACACGCAATGCCCCCAGAATCCCTCTGCCTACCCTGCTGTGTGCGGGATACTGCGTGATGCGGATTCAATTTCAATTTGATTTGATCAATTTATTAAATACCACCAATATAACATATCTTTTATATATGCATCTTCCATGTAATTGAGGCGTGTAAATAACTATGACATACAAGCGGGCGAAGCCATGCAAGGCTACTAATTTTAAATATAGATATTACATATACAATACACGTATATCGCTAGAAATGTCACAAATATTTCTATATCTAGTAGGTCAACAGTGTACACATTTATAATGTATTTGACATGTAAACAGAAGATAATAGGCAAGTTTAGATAAATTGTGAACTCAATTGTCATAGTAACAAATTATGTTATTTTATTTGACAATGACAAGTCAAAATGAGTAGTGTTTCTGGACACCACTATATATTTATTAAGAAAACTATATATCACTCAATCTTTTTAAAAAGTATGGACCTGTGTGAAAGAGCACCAGCGTGAAGCATCACCAGGTTTTCCTTTCGTGGTGGTGGAAAAAAAGATTTGAGATTTCAAATTCTATATTACGCGAGATAAAATAAGCTAAACTAAAGTGATACAAATATCACATGTATACGTTTACATTCAATTTGTAGTCTGCCAAATAACGAGAAAGAAGGAATTGCGTGTTGAGTGGCGAAACTCAACGCCGTTTTTTGCCTCCATACTTGCCGAGCGAAGAAACGAAAGTATTAAATTTTTCAGTCTATTGAGTGGGAATCGAACCGCGCTTACTGTAACACCTAGTGCCCTTGTAAAACGACCTATTAATAATATGTATATTAATAATCGGTAACAATAAAAATTACTTAATTACTTATACATACAGACAACTCGTGCTTTAATTAAGGCCAGCCTTTATCGTAACAGTTTCCTTTTCTTTTCATTATAAAAAAAAGATAAATTAATATTTATTAATAATTAAAAAATATTATACAAGCGATTGCAGATTTTAACATCACTTATTTCGTGTCTTCGCTCTGGTGCCCAGGAAAACGCCACTCAACACGCAATGCCTCCAGGATTCGGCGGAAATTGGGGAACGGAGTGACTTAACTAGGTTCCCTCTGACTATACTGCTACGTGCGGAATACAGTGTGAAGCTGATTTTTTAAACTTTACAACTAAATGAATATATTAAATTTAATCAATATTAACGCGTCATTTTACGAATATTTCCAGCGAAGCCTACGAACCTTTTGTTTTCTATAAATAAAATGAGAAAAGCACTTAGCCGTGGTAATCGGTTATACACGCATAGGCAAAATTATTACGATACAACGATTTAATGTGTCCCCTCAATATGATAATGAAAGCTTAGTATATTAAAAAAATCAGCTTCACGCTGTATCCCGCACACAGCAGGGTAGACAGAGGGAACCTAATGTTAAGACAATCCGTTCCCCACTTTCTTTCTTTTATAACTTATGCAAAGTAGAACTTACGAAATAATTCAATATCCATTTGTCTTTTTACAATAGAAATTTAAAATAATAGTACGAAAATAAACTTAACAACGATGTATGAAAACTGCTTTCATTCAAAAAAGGAATGCAATTGACATTTGTATATCCTATCTTAATAATAATATAAAGATGAAAGTTCGTAAGGATGGATATCTGTTACGTTTTCATGTTGAACGTATTTAGATGAAACTTTACAGTAATATAGCTTGTACGTCAGTGTAACACATAAGCTACAATTTATGTAAAGATTTTGTGTAGTTCATAATGTTAAGAGTTTATGTTAGTATAGTCTTGTAGGAAATTAATCTCTAAAATGTCTAATATATTATTTGCTTAGTAGAGTCATTTAAAAATGATTCGTCATTTATAAAAACTTGTATAGACATATAATAAACCCTCATAACATAAAAGAAAAAGCATAAATTAATGCTATACTAAGAACATTTGTTCGGATCGCGAATTTGCTAGAGAAATGCGTACCCATCGACCTCTATCGGCATACCCATAGACTCATCGGCGCCGCCCCGTCTTCGGAAGGACCAAGGACAGGCGTCTGGCCAACATTCAAGCTGCAACTGTTACGTAACGGACGCGTTCATTAACTACTTTTGGGGTTTCGTTTTTTTTTTATATATATATGGAGGAGATTAAGTTATATATATATATATGTTTTTATTATTTGTTATTGTATAACAGGATTTAATATTTTTAATTTAACTATAACAACTGACAATTATATTTTACATATTTTGAACCTCGATGTATATATTTTACGGTATTAAAAAGATGTACTTGTACAGGTGATTAAATAAAAAAAAAACAATCCTCATAAGCTTAAAATAATTACAATAAAATTCACATTAAGGCCGTCGTAGCGCAGAGGCACGAATGTGTGACAGTAACGCGACAGTTGTCCTGGTTTCGATTCCCACTCGGGAGGAATGAATTATTATTTTTCACGGATTCGCTCTACCAAGGCAAAGGTCGGCGTTGAGTTCTACCACTTTACATTGCGCCTCAAAAATCAGTAAAAAGCGAAGAACGGAGTGTTTGTTAAAACACACGTGTTAATTAGATATCCACTTCCTACCCTGCTATACGCGGGAAAGGAAAAACACTTAATAGAAAATCCAGAAAAAAATAAACATTTAATTTAATTCAAAAGCACTCATTATATAAAATATGCGATCGAATTTTCCAAGCGACACCCTTGCACGCGCGTACCTACCTCGATTCCTAGAAGCAGTAAACACCCACGCCAGCCAGCCTTGCGTCACTCTTGTGGATGTCAAATCGCTTGTTTGGTGGAATTAAGATGTTTTTACGTATTGTTAAGTTCTTTTATGGGGCTAATCTATATAGATTTACTTTGTGTACGGCCATACACTAGTAATTTGAAGCCAGCCGTGGCACAGTGACTATAAACGCGACAGATTTGGAAATTAAATATTTAGAATATTTTTATTTCTTTGCGGCGTTAGTTCTGCAACTCAACACGCAAGGAACCCAGAATCTTTTCTTCCCATAGCGGAAAGTGGAGAGCGGAGTGTCTTAACACTAGGCTCTCTCTGCCTAACATGCTACACGCGGGATACAGCGTTATTCTTATTGCAAATATTAAATATTTTTTTCTTACTTTAATCGTTTGTGCTTTAAGATATGTTAAAATATAATTTCTAATTTAATCAGTATTATTTACACACGTATGTACGTTGTATACTCTATATCATTAGTCTCCTTGGATATTATTCAATAACTATTAAAAGTGATACTAAAATATTTCTCTATATCATAAACCAGATCATACAAATTAGATAAAAATACTCGTAACATATAAAATGGCAGCCATCAGCCATGAGACTACGCGAATAGGAGGGCAGTTCGCTGCGGCGCCCGGCGCCCCCAAGTCGGGCTAGTCCGGCGCCGTCGCGTCTACAGCCTCTCAGAGAGACGCGTTGGAACTAACCCAGAAAATATTTTTTTCTTAGATATAGGCATCGAGGTCACCCCCACCGTTATGGTAATGGGTCCCGGGGAACCCTATGGCGTATATTATAATTTATCAACGTCAAGCTGTGATAGGCCATTTTTCTTTGTGGACGCAGTTTTTATTTTAAAGTATTTGCATTTTTTGGATGTTTGGTCTGTGTGGTTTTTTTTTGCTGGTCAGTTGGTGTAAAGATTTCGTAGGTACTTTATAGATGAGTGCTTAGTAAGTTTATTATTATTGTCGCTGCAGCTTCACTCTGCACCCCCCACTTAGTAGGGTACGCAGAGGTAACTACCTACTTTCCACCAAATTCTGTAGGCATTGTCGCGTGTTTAGTGGCGGAACTCAACGTCGCCCTTTGCGGCGTTACCAAAGCGAGAAAATGGAAATATTAAATATTTCTTTTTCTCGAGTGGGAATCGAACCCACATCTTCGCTTCTTAAATTACGGTATTTTTTAATATTTATAATAAAAAATATATATTTAAAAGTGTTAATATTCATTGTAAATAAATAATAATAATAATGCATTTATAATAATACGTTATAAATAAATCAATAAGCGATACGATACAATACAATATTACAAGTACAGGTATTATATTTTTTAAAATCGGTCTAATTCTTAATTAAAAATTTCTAATCTGTGTATATTGTTGTTATTTTTTAGTATATTTGTACCCAACTCTTAGTATAGATGACACTTGTTACTATTTTTTGTAATAAATAATATATGAATTATAAATCTAAACATAAAGACGCATTTAAAGCTATACCATTTCTATTCCCATAATTCTTTATCTATTTATCTATTCTTAGCTAAAAACGGTCACTTAACGCAATTTTGTAAAATTTTGACAGATTACTCAATTAAAATTTAGAATTAGAATAAAAATTAAACTAAATAGCAAAATAACCAACGGCAAAAATCATAATTGATAATTAATTATAGATAAAATTTGCCTTTTACACTATTTCGAAATTGCGAATAGTTTTAGAAAAAACGCATTTAATTGTTGACACATCACGCCGTTGATACTTCAGCTGTATGTTACTCAAGTTTCACTTATCCCTTACTCTCAGCATATAAATAAGTATATTAGTTACATTGGCCATTTAATGTAGATCAAAACTGCCTTTTACTGTTCTTCATTTTTATGAGTACTTTAGAAGTTGTTACAATATCAAAAAATCCTTGCTGCGAAACGGCTAGCCACTCGCCATGCGTCCCTCCGCGCCCCGCGACGTTTTGCTTATACAAGCGCGTCCGCCGCGACCGTCTGCCTTATACTCATCGGTGGTTCAGTGGTAGAATGCTCGCCTGCCATGCCGCGGGCGGCCCGGGTTCGATTCCCGGCCGATGTATTCTATTAAATTTTCCTCACAGGCAGCCACGTAGTGCTTGCTTTTCCTCAGGGACAGAATACCCTCTTCAGCATTAACCATAAGCTCGAAAAAAAAAAACCCGCCTGCCTCTATAGCAACGAAGATGTAGATGCGTTTGCACGTATTGGATAATTGGAGTTGAATGTATTATTTCAGCGCGATATATTTGGTTTCATATTTTTTGTAGTAGTTATTAGTAGGTAGGTTTTTGTTTATAATTTCTTCCGTTTTTAAAATAGTCATTTAACTATCTAAAAATAATCATTTAATATATACATATAATTTAATAAATACTTGAAAAGATTAGAAGCATAGATTTAAAATTACGATACCTACTAAAAAATCCTTGCTGTGTAAAACAATTGGAAAATCCTTATTGAAACTATGAAAATGCGGGTTGCATTAGGGTTTAATTAATTTTCACATTATCTTAAGTGCTTTGCAAACATACATTCCATGAATAATCCAGTAGTTAAAGCGGGCGAAGCCGCAGGAGGGTCGCTAGTGTCAAAATAAAGTAATAAAATTTAATTTTTTTTCTAGATATCTTGTGGGGTAAACAAAAAAATAATTCTGATGTTTGACAGTTGACATCTCAATATGCAGGTTGTACGTTTATACGTTAATATTAATTGTGTTTATTGTGGTTTTATATCGAAAAGTAAGAAATAATTTACTAAAGAAAATGTGACTTAAATATTTGTATTATAAATGGCAAATAATGGGTATGTAGAATGTTTAATTTATTTGACATTTCGATAGATTTAAATTAAAGTATCATATATGTACAATAACAGACTTCTCGTTTCCGTAGGAATTTCGGGAAATACTCGTTAAGTGCTTCCATACATTTCTTAAAACCTACATGCTAAATTTCAGCGTTCTACGCAGCATACTTTCATCGTTTGCTATTCATTCAAGTGTTTTCTATACAATGTGAGTTTAGCGTACTGGTAAGATCTAAACATCATATTCAGAGAACTGGACTAAAAGTATCTATAGAAGTATCCGGCGTGAGGCCATTTGTGGCTTAGTCGTATATCTTAGCAACGTTATGAAGCAGGTTCAAATTACAAAAAAACTTATCCAATAAGATATCTCTCATTAGACATTTTTCTCTATTGTTCCCATTATAAGGAAGTGAATAATAGGAAGTGATTTGGTTGACCAAGACGTCTTTCTATAGCCACACAGATGACAATACTTTAAGGGCCTGGTTAATGAGGCGTTTGAAGGCCAAGATGCGCATCCTTCAGTACCGCTGATCACTCGACCTGGTTTCTCAACCCTGAGGCTTGCCTCAGTGACCCCCGTGGGGTATTGAAAATTCTTAAGAATATTGATGATGTGTTAATTCGAAGGCCTTATCGTAAATGCTATCTGGCGATATTTAATTTTGTTATTAAAAAGGTGTTCCAATAAATTTAAACTTAAATGTTTTTTATCGTAGGTGTTATTCATAGGTGAATTCTATTATTGTGGACTTACATACAACTTTTTTACCTTTACCGTGTCCCTGATAAGCATTGTAGGTCAAGGGTAGCTAGTGTCAAGACACTCAGTTCGTTCAACTTACCGCCCAATTTTTAAGACATCGTTGAGATCTTCTTGCTATGAAAACTAAAAAATGACAATAATTTATTCCTCGGAGTGGGAATCGAACACACAACCATCACGTTTATAGTAATATTAGTTAAATTACAATTACTTTATTATTATTGCAATTCCTTATAAGCCCCCCGCTTATAATTGAACCTGCACTATATCTGTGGATTTATTTATTTATACATAAAAAAAAGCTTTTAAAATAAATTCACATGAGATATTATACCATATATTCACATGGTATAAGATATTTTATTAAAAAAAAATCATATTATTGAAAATTTTGAAACAAAAGATTTTTAACGTTTATTTACTTAATATCTTTATTTGATTTGATGAGCCCGTGACGCTGGGACGCAAAGGTGTGGCGTGTAACGCAACGGTTGTGAGTATTTCTTAATATTTTCATTTCTTCGCTCTGGCACCAAAGCAAAAGCCCGGCGTTTAGTTCCTCTACTCAACAGGTAAAAAAACCTCGAAAAATTCTCGGGAACAGAGTGTCTTAACACTTCGTTCACTCCGTCTACTGATTCAATTTTTTATCTTTATTTTGATAGTTTGTTAACGTTTCCTAGATAATAAAACTTATGTCTAGACATGTTGTTCTATAAAAATAAGTGTCTTATTTTCTTCTTAAGACAAACATGTTATTTCCAGAGTATGTTTTTCATTTAAAGTTTTGACTACCATATTACTTAAACTATCGTATTTAACGGTTTCTTATCCCTCAATAGTTATTGCATTCTGATGAAGTGAGATAAAAATATATTTTATTTAGTTTCTTTTACTTCAGCGAGTAAAAACTATGAGAATACAGATTAACAACACTTTTAAAATATAAGATAACTAATGTATATATGTGTTTACTTTAAACAATTCCGAATATCTTTGTCTATAATAGTCATTCTATTAATGAAAAGCTTAGTCCCAGGAATAAGGTCGTTACCGGAGCAAGGAAATGAAAATAATAAGTATTGTATTCCTCTGAACAGGAATCGAACCCACAAGAATCACATTAACAGTCACAAATATATGCCACCGAGCCACGACGTCCGCAATTTCAATTTTCTAAATCCAGAAGTTTCGTCCGTACAAAATAGATAGATAAAGATACAAAAAAAACAAATATAATAATTTTATCAAAAATCATTTTATTTTCCAAATATAAAGATTAAAATACGTTTATTGGAAAAATATTACAAGTTTGCGCCATGTATTGTATTAAGTTGGTGACAAGGCTAAGGTAATTAAGCTATAGGGCAGCTATTCAAAACGGAATTGTCACGCTATTCTCGGTATTAGCTGCTCTATTGACCTAAATCGATGAGTCAATTTTATAAGCTAATAATTGCTTTGGTGAAATGCACATCTATCTAATAAATATGTATCTTAGACTTTTTTTATTTTTATATATAGGCTATCGTGACGAATCCTTCATCCACCCATCCTTGCATTTATATATGCATTTATTCACTCCAGTGACGAGGCAAAACGCAGCGTTGAGTTCCGCAACATCCCGAATAATCGGCGGAAATTGGGGAATATAGTGTCTTTAAATTAAAATCTGCTGCCTACCCTGCTATATGCGGAATATAGCGTGAGGCTGAAGATGAAAAAAAAAATAGCGGTATGAGAATAAATAACTTCTTGTAAATGCTCTCTTATCTCAGGGTGGGGTCAATGCCGGACTTTTCCATGTCAAAATATATGTTTTAGGTATATTTTTCTATGTTAATACGATCTTTAAAGCTGCAGACGCTTAGCGAAGAGTAACGTTTGTAAATGTTATCAGGGATTCCGTACCTCAATAGGGAAAAACAGATCTCTTGTAGGTTTTCTGGAGATCACGTGGAGGTCGAATCGAAATTAATATATAATATTCAAGCTGTGTATTTCATAAAAAAATAATCATAAACTTATATTTTTTAGTTTACAATTAGTTTATTTCATCCAAATTGACGTACTTACATAAATTAAGTGAACTATTATAATTTATACTTTCCGTGTATAACTTCCACTTTGGCATTTTGTGTTGATTAACGGAACTCAATGCACTTGACTCCTGATATGAGAGCGAGGAAATTAAAATATTAAATATTTCAATCCTCAAATGGGAATTGAACCCACAATCGTTGCGCTTACGCTTGTGTCCCAGCAAAACGACGCCCTAAATACGGAATAATATAAACAATATTATATTCCACATTCACTGAATACAGCTTAACAAGCTCATTCGAATATTAACTTACTTCTCGTATTGTCAAATACACCCAAACAGAAGCGATATTGAATCTTTGTTTTCATACAACAAAGCCGCACGCATACTGTGAAATGAGAATGTAGGTCAGTGCCAACCCACAAGCCCTATATGGAAGCTATAGGGAAGCTACCGAAATGCATTAGATTAATTAATAGTTTTATACGTGCCCCAACTCGTCTCTGGGGGGCTCAAAAGGGGCGTACGACGTTTATCAGATGCTACAATATGCTTTCAACTAATTTCATACTGGGGTAGTTTTTTTTTATTTTATTTTTTTGTAGAGCGATTGTATATTTTGTGAATGCGACTGTTGGGAATGTTTAATAATTTTTAAAAGCTTTTAGCGGGCGTTTGTAAATGTTGGATGTAAGCGATGGTTCTGGATTCGATTCCCACTCAAGGGAATTGCTATGCCTCTAGAATCCGTCACAAAGCGAGGAACGTCAGTATCTTAGCACTTCCACATACACTCACCATAGCACTCATGTTCCATTTGGTTCTGATATGTGGATACAGCTTGAAACTATAAAAAAGAAAAAAAAATACTATGTGCTTCCTTTAATTGAACAGTGATCCATACAAGAATTTGTAAAATAAAATAATTATTTAATTGTATATCAATACAAAAATCTAAAATAAGAAATACAGGTGATTTATGTTTTCTCTGCTAAAAAAGCTAGTGTTAAAACATTCCGTTTTTACTTGCCGCCTTATTTACCCTCAAGTACCCATTTCGACTCCCAAATTTTCGATTTTCACTGAAATATCTCTATTTTCTCTTCTATTTCGCCACGATGGCGGAACGCATAAATGCTTATTTTCAAACATACCATTTTGAAGCAACAAAATAAATATTTAGTGTATACCGGAGCACAATACAACAATATGGCTATTTCAGTAAAAGCATGACTGACTCTTTATCTACCTATCTCAATTTTTTATTTAGAATTTAGGTCATTCTTATTTATTGTAGAAAATGTATGATCTATAGTTTTGATAGTAATTTTTATGACCATATCTAAAAGACTCCTAGCAAATATATGAAATATTATGTTACTAATGAAAGCTAAAGGAACAGCTAGTGTTTATTGGAAGCGCAATGTATTGTACGTAGCATGTTTGGTGCTTTAAATCATCGTCATTTGTACTTTAAGTACTAAAAGAAAATAATCCTTTAGTAAAAAGAACGAGACCAGGAGAGAAGAGAGGAGTGGCCAGAGGAGGCCATTTAAATTAATGCAAATTATTGGTGTTTTTAATAGTTTAACTTATGTCTTATCTTTTGGAGAAAATAAATAATATGGATTTAGTCCACAGATATGTTGCTTTGATAAATATAGTTAATAGTTAAAACTAATATGAAACTTAAAGAAGCTTAAGCATAAATAACAAAATTTACGTTTAATTGCCAATGATAATGTTATTATACTTCTCGGCAGGAACATCATAGCTAACGTCGCTAGGCACGCGATATCGTACATGTTCCTACCCTAGCCTACCCTATAAATTTAGGTTCAAAGAAATATAATAGCAAATACAATATTAAGGATAACTTGAGGGTTAATTTTATTATTAGTATTTTTGAATTGGAGTCATCCGCCTTATAATATATTGTTAATTTTTTCATTTCTATATGCGAGAAACAACGCGCATTAGACGATATATCCACATATTTTTAATATATCACTTGTACTGATTACGTTATGCGTTAAAGGAAAAAGAACTAGACTTATCTTTCGAGTTATACTAATGTTAGATTTACTTTCGAATTAAGACCAATAAAAAAGCACAATAGAAAAAGTAAGAACAGAATATTTTTTTAATATCTCCAAGCTCACCAATAAATACATGAACAAAGTCGCCAAGAACTATATTTTTGTAAGTATTATTATACTAGGATCCGGCACTTGCCATGCATGGCGGGTGGAGATGAGCGAAGCTATGTTGTGAAATTTCAAAGTTCAATTTCAAAGTTCAATCTATGCGCATGAATTTCAAAACGTTCCACAACTTAACTCTGTGGGACACATTTTGACCATTTACTCAAAAACTACAATTACAATTATAACCTAACTACTTCGCTGGGACTACCGCGTCGTCAACAACGTTCCTGCAAAATTTCAGAGCTGTAGGTTTATCGGCTTAGATGGTCTCTCAAGGAAATTGATAATCCAATATATGCGAATCCGATCATCTAAATTATAAATAACAATTTTTCTAATTTTCAATTTTACTATTGAAGATAATACCAGCCCGACTCACCACTTCACTTTCAATTGAGAATAACAGCGTGCTTACAAACGTCATATAACGTCATATTGAAGTTAAACACGCAATATGCGGTATTGACGTGACGTAGAGGCATAATAAGGACTTGTGTGGCTTAAAAGGATGGTAATGAGCTGAAATCTGTATTTGTTTTGGATTTTGCATGTGAGAAAAATGACGTTTATTGGGTTCCGCAATACAACGGTAATGTTTTTTTATGGTCGAGAATTAAATTTCGTTTTTCTTATTTCATTTAGTTGGCACAAAGTTAAAAAAATAGATGAAATGAATAAAGCCAGAAATTACGTTTTATTTTTTATTACATATACGTACTTAACAATAATTGTTTAAAAGGTTTCGTTGCGTTTATTTTCTAGATCGGGCAACCTACGTACATAGTATATGATAAAATTATATAAATTGGATTAAAGTTGGGGCCAGTCATGGTGCAGGGGCACAAAGTGTAACTGCAAGCATTGCTTGTCGTGGGTTCGATCCCTACTTAAGGAAATGAAATATTTATTTAAATTTATATTTCCATTTCTTCGCTCTGGTATCAATTAGGGCAAAGCGCGCCGTTAAGTTCCGCCACTGAAATACGCAATGCCAGCAGAATAAGGCGGAAAGTGGGGAATGGTGTGTTGTAAAACTAGGTTCCCTCTGCCTCCCACAGCAGGGTACTGTGTGCGGGACACATCGTTAATCTGGATTAAAGTTCACTTTGGACCCATAATCATTATATGAAATATTTATAGGTAGTTAATTTATTTACTCGGTTATGGTCGATCGGCAGGAAGTTTATTTTATACAATTACCTGGCTACTTATATTTTTTATTTGAATTATTGTCAAATTAAGCAAATGACATTATTTAAACTTATGTTTTTAAAATATAACACAATGGTTTCCAGGTTGGCGGCAGCGCAGGAGGCGGCGGGCGCGCAGGCTCGCGCGGCGCCAGCTGATACCATGGGCGGCGCGCACCAGCCCGCTACTCCGGGGCCCAGCTCGCTTTTTATATTCTCCGACGAAAATCCTATACGGAGGTAATTATTTTGATAATATTACAAGAGAATTGGACAGACATAAATCAATAAGTAATATGTCATTGTCTAGAAACGCTCTAGAATAAAAGAAAATCAATAAGATGTTCAAGAAAAACGAACTCGATAGAACTTTACTTTACAAGTAACCTATTACTAATATAAAAACTTTTTAAAAATATACCTTTTCTAGGTTATAATTAAAGTATGAAAACAGTACGATTGCTTCTGTTTAATGAGAAAACTCCCTCAGTCTCATTTGCAAGGGAGCAGTAACTAATGTCTAATACATATTTAACGTCCGCCTTGTTCTTCCCATGCATTTTGTAAACAAAGCGTCTGTGGGCTATGCGCGGAGTGAAACGCTTCTTGCCTAAATATTCATAAACTGCAGAGTTCTGTTCAAGTTGAACCATTTACTTTTAGGTTATCGTAATATGTGTTCAACCTTTCCTTGTGAAAATTAAAACCGAAGAGTCGGCCTTTGTAATGCTGTAAAACGAAATAAAGTTAATTATTTGAAGTAAGTGCTTACAGTCTACTTATGCCCCTGCTTCAATTCCCCGTTTGTGGATCCCATTTTGGAGTGTCTTAACACTAAGTTTCCAGATTCCCTCTGCCGACACTTATATATGCGGCGGGATGGTAAAAAAATACTTATTTCAACTATAGGCAACTAAAGACATCTTATGATAATATTAAATTATTATTTTAAATTTATAAAACAATACGGGAGAGTAGCTGTAGTGTCACAAGCGTCCTTCTCTGTTAAAGTATGAGACTGTATAGTCCTATGTCTGTAATAAAATTAGTTGGATCCTGTTATTCTCGACTGCTCACTTGCCTTTCTCGAGCGGTTATTCTTGCTCACTTCAAATGTACATAAAGATAGATATAAAAAGAGAATTTATTAATAACAAACTCTAAAAAAACTTATTTCAAATTTAATAATCATGTAAATAAAACGGTAAAATAACATATTACATTTTAAAATGCCTTTAAAATAGAAATTAACTTCACATCACAGCCTTCATTTTATCCCGAGTGAACACAGAACTCGACACCCATAGACATCTCCAATTCTTTTATCAGAGAATTCGAGAAGAACGCATTACTAAACATTTAACTTGGCTCCCATTTCACGCTTATATTTTTTAAGAAATTTATTAGACTTCATCCATAAGAAATTGTAATTTTTGATCTTACATTGACCTGAATGAACGTTGTCGCAGTTTCAAATCTAATGGGTGTTTTAAAATATGTATGTAGGACAGGTCAGGAGAATAATATTAACTGATGAAGCATAGCCGAGTTTCGCTATATACTACTGGGAAAAGCCTTGCTTTTATAAAATGTCGCGAATTATTTTTAAATATAATACTTTTTGAAATAATGAGAACTTTTTTCTGTATTATTTTTTGTCTTTTTAATATAATTGTACTTTTTTTTAAACGCATAGCTTCGTTTTATAATATAACTATTATTAAGACACTTTTAATTTTATAATGCATTTTCATGATAAAAATACTTTTAGTATTGTTCTACCTGAACCTATTTACTTATAATGATAATGAAATATAAAACTATAAATGGTATATAAAACTAAAATTATTTCGAAAGCACATGCGAAGTCATTGTTCATAAAGAAAACTTATTTAGCGACAAAAATGCATAAAATAATAATATAAACAAAACAAAAGAATAGCCTACAATTTTTAATAGCTGGAAAATGGAATCCACAACCTCCCAAACCGTTACAATCAAGCACTTATCATTTCATTTGCTAAATTAGTAGCGTCATGCATCGATGGATTCATAGAAAAGTAATGAACGTGACATGCGCACTGTAATTAATGAATCGTATGCGCGTTATTAATATTCCTATAAGGGTTCCGTTTTTGTCTGAAAATGTAAACCTTATAGTATCTCGTTGTTTGAAAGTTAATATGTTAACTTACTGATAACTTACTAGAACTTACTATATATACATATATATATGTATATAAGTAAATAAAAAGGTAAAACCGTCATATTAACTATTTTATTAAATATTTTCGTCTATTATGACGTTAGAATATTAAGTTTCTTTTTTTTTATCTTCACGCTGTGCACTTGTATTCCACACATAGCAGGGTAGGAAGAGGGAACCAAGGAAACTTATTAGGCACTTAGGCACGCCGTTTCCATTAAATGCGACAGAAATGTATTTATAGTCTCTTATTAATTAGCTAATAAAAAAAATCTGTAATCATTATATAAAAAATCATTTTAAACATACATATTGAAATAGTTGAATAATCTTATATTGTTACTAGTAAAATGTTAAAATAATTAAATAACTAAAGAGATGGTATCAGCGAGGTTTTCACGTAAATCGTGTAAGGGGCGTGTGATCGAAAGCAACGTTAATCGTGTGCAGAATGCGCCTGACGTGCCTAGAAAGCTCCTAATTACTTTTGGCCTTCTCTAGAGTAACTCAAATATGTTGTTATCTTGTAAAATCGTTATTGTTTATTGGTCTTAATATTTAGAACAACTGATGCTGAATATGCGAATTTCCTTGAAAAGAAGATAGAGTTTGAGAAGCAACATTCTTTTTATACCAAAATTCGTTGGCCTGAGTACGAACGAATGTTCGTCCTAATAAATTCATTAATTTACAATTAATTTTTCAAGTAGGCAATAATTTCTGCGAACAAATCAAATAAAATAACAAAAAAATAAAATAACAAAAAAATAATTAAACAATAACTACTTTCCTGAATTCTCCTATTCTATGTCAAATTAAATATAACAATATATGAATATGTATAATGAACTGTAAAATAAATACTATCGTTGGTCTATTTTCAGGTATACAAAATTTATCATCGAGTGGCCGCCCTTCGAGTACGCGGTGCTGCTTACCATCATCGCCAACTGCGTGGTGCTGGCGCTGGAGGAGCATCTGCCCAACGGCGATAAGACCATCTTAGCACAGAATCTGGTAAGTTATCACAGTTTTTCAAGCAAAATCTATTTAAGCAAGTTTGTACTTAAACATTTTCTTGTTGATCTAAATGAACTAAACTGTTGATAGTCAGCGATGTCAGTAAATTCAAGAATTTTGATTAATTTAACATTTAAGTGTAGTATATAAAATATTATTGTATAACCTGTTCTTTCGTAGCATAAACTTAAAGGTAAACATTTATACTTAATAAGAAAATTATTGTTTTATTTGTTTCAGGAAAAGACCGAGGCGTACTTTTTAGGCATATTTTGTGTAGAAGCCTCGTTAAAAATCTTAGCCTTAGGTTTTGTTTTACACAGGGGTTCTTATCTTAGAAACATTTGGAACATAATGGATTTTTTCGTTGTAGTAACTGGGTAAGTAAACTTTCTATTATATTTCTTGTAAATTAGAAATTATACCTGAAACTTATAAATAATCCATCATTGCATTCGAATATAGTATTGATTAAAAGAACGAATTGGAATGCATGTATATCACAAAAATCAATGGAATCAGGAGAATATAAAATATTGCACTTACCTAGGTGTATGATATGATAGTAAGCTAGGCAAGGATGGGGTTCTTACTTAACCTTCGATGACAAAAACTAGGTCGATGACGATTTTCGCCGAATACAACGTGGACGTTGACCTGCGGATGCTGCGCTCGTTCAGAGTGCTCCGCCCGCTCAAGCTCGTCTCGCGGATACCAAGTAATTCACAGTAATTGGCGAACAGTTCAATAAACTTAACCTTTATATATTGTATAGAACATTCTGGCTAGATGTGGTCCATGGAACTTTTTTGAAAGTAGATGACACAGTGCTAGATTTTTTTGAAAATAGTACTTTTACATTATTTTTAGAGAGAACGTAGCATCGATTTCTTGCCATTTGAGAATCGTTATAGATGAGTGGTTTTCGATTTTTTGTGATTTATTGTCGATGCTAAATGTACTTTGGATTTCGGTTCTTACGTGTTGCATAATAGAATACATATTTGTTATAATTATTATTGTTTATTGTTATTTTCAAATAAAACCCTAACGTAAGAATTTAGCTAAACACAACTACTTAGGTGTGAATAAATATGATATAGTTTAAATTTTGTAACGTTTAACATGTGATTAGTTTAATAAAAATGTAACTAGAAATAATACTTAGACTGTAGATACTAAGCTAGTGACTCTTGTGTGTGGGAATATGGTTCTGAAATTGTAACTTTTAACGGTATTGCGTAGTTGGCTCGAGCTTTCACGAGCATATTCCTCAGTAGTACTTTATTATTAAGTTAGTTGCTAGTTCAAGCTATAGTATCGAGTGATATGTGTTTGGCAGTATCATCACGCAGCTGCCAATCGCGCCCGCCGACGTCGACTTCAGGACCTTGCGTGCCATTAGGGTGCTGAGGCCCCTTAAATTAGTATCGGGCGTTCCTAGTGAGTTCTAGAACATTCTTAGTTTAGCATTCGTAGACTCACCTGTTGTAGCTTTTGCATAATTTGAACAAAATTCTTATTAATAACCTTTTATAGTTGAGCTAGTTGCGTGATATTAGTTAAATTTGCATTATGAAAATAAGAAATTTTGTTTCAAATTATGCAATTGTATAATCACATGTTCTTGTGCACGATCACTGTAATTATTCCATTTGCTGGCTTTTTAATGTTGTATTGTATCCTTTTATTTACATTCATTAATATTTTCTTATTAACTATATGGTGTAATATGTTAACATTAATTTTAATATTAATTACTACATGTATACAATCATCATTCGGTTACTTATATAATTCGCAAATTGGCTTTTTAATTTCATCATTGTTAATATCAATTGAAATGTAAATAAAATATTTGTCCAAATTATCAGAATTAACAATATCATTCGGATATCTATCGAAATTATTAGTTTTAAACGTTAATGTCCAAATTTATATGTAATGTCAGGGTTATAAGATAATTTTGTACGCAGGTTTGCAAGTTGTTTTGAAGTCTATCATCAAGGCGATGGCCCCATTGCTGCAGATCGGCCTCTTGGTGCTTTTCGCGATTGTCATTTTCGCTATCATTGGCCTCGAGTTTTATTCAGGGGCGCTACATAAGACTTGTTATAGTTTAGAAGATATTAGTAAGTATCTGCATATTTTCAGCTCTCACCTTTCAGGAAACATATGTTAATCAAAATCAATAGTACATTGACCTCGCAACTCATGCAATTTAACTGTCAACGTTAGCATTTTACTTTGTAAAAACTAAAGTAGTTTCAGCTCGGTAGTAAACAAATAAAGTTACGACCATAAATACCAAGTATTGACCTAGTTGCCGCAGTGGCGGTAATTTCACAAACTTTTAGAACAAATGCAATTCAAATGGTAGACATAACAAAATTGAACGATTATATTTGGGTAAATACCATAAATTCTACAACTATTAAAAAAATAAAAAGATTAGCTTAAGAACTAAAGAATAAACTGAAATTTCTAATTAAATTAGCGCGAGAGTTGGGTTATTTTTATATAAATATTAACCAGTCAGAATATAATAAAATAGACGATAAGTTAACAAACACAGAATTAATTACATATTTGATACTTCTAATCACACAATGAATCCAAATTACGATATACAACGAGGAATAGAATGGGGAATGGAGTGTTTTACTAGGTTCACTCAGCTTCCCCGCTGCGTACAGGATACAGCGTGAAACTATAAAAAAAATAAAAACAACTGAATATCTACCCCCAACAGATGAAATAGTAAACGATGGGGACAACCCGACGCCGTGCAACGCGGACAACGAGACGCTGGCGCCGTACGGCGCGCACGTGTGCACCTACGACAAGAGCACATGCCTGGAGAAGTGGGAGGGGCCCAATAGGGGGATCACCTCGTTTGATAACATCGGCTTCGCGATGCTCACAGTCTTCCAGTGCATTACTATGGAGGGTTGGACTGCTATACTTTACTGGGTATGGAGTAATTATTGTATGATAATTGAGTATATATGTTATTAACGATATCTAAATTCACCTAAATTGCGAAACTGTGCTGATCATATTTAAGTCATATGTATGTAGTGTAAGTAGTTATAGTCATAGTATAATGTTTAAGATGAAGTCGATTCATGCAAAATAGCTGTGAGATACTACAAATATAAAAATGGTGTCCCTTTCACTGTGGCAGCATTCAAATATATAATGTACACATAGATATTATTAATTTGTTTTCATTATTAACAATACATGCGTGGATGGAAGTAGGCGTATATACAAGGTGTAACTCGATCGATGGATCAACGGTTCTGTAAGTCCGGGACCGAGACCTCAGAACCTATATTGCGAAATATATCGAATATAATAAAGAAAGAAGACATTTTGAAACATTTCCTGAAATAACATTCTTTAAGATTGGTTACCACCATCTATTCCACTGTTCCACCACCAAATATTCTACTGTTAAATTTCAGGTTTATGGTTTATTACTAACATTGTCACACTATAAAGTAAATTCGTTCGTCCGTACCTAAATAACTACAGACAAAAACCAAAACCAATATTTTTAATATTTTTGTGACTGTAATGTATATATTTATTAGGCATTTAATTAATAAAATAAATTCTTTTTTTCAGACAAACGATGCGTTAGGTAGTACGTTCAACTGGATTTACTTTGTGCCTCTCATAGTATTGGGTTCATTCTTTATGCTCAACTTAGTTCTCGGTGTCCTTAGCGGGTAAGTACTGATAAAATACTTCGCTTAATAATCATATACATACTATCATTTTCTGTTAAAATTTGTCTATATTTGATATACAAGTCTTAGTTTATTTATATACATATTATATTTATTCTTTTATGTTAAAACAATAACACTACGCAGTGAGTTTTCTAATGAGAGAGGCCGTGTAGAGCGTCGAGCTCAAT
This sequence comes from Heliconius nattereri, assembly GCA_013403645.1. Classification (NCBI taxonomy): domain Eukaryota; kingdom Metazoa; phylum Arthropoda; class Insecta; order Lepidoptera; family Nymphalidae; genus Heliconius; species Heliconius nattereri. Next base: position 2,341,021 of record JAAIXI010000225.1, read on the forward strand.
TCCAAAAGGAAAGAGCCCGGCAAATGTTCAACCAAGACTTTAACGGTTACATTAACTGGATCACTGATGCAGGTCTGATAGTGTGTGAGATATTGTAAAAGCTCTGTACTGCTAGAAATAAATAAGTGACATGAATTCTATGACCATGTGTTATTTACAATAGATATATTAAATAATAGTAACGTAGTTGCTAAATAAGTATAATATATTCATATTCATTCTAAACATTTTTTACAGTTTAAGAAAAAAGTAGCAAAAATCTTCATATCAATCGTTAATCTTAAATACGTATTTATAGAAAATTATTTTATTTCAATTAATGACACTAATGGCGCATACTTTCATAGCTAGTTTATATCACGTGGCCGTATTTTCAGTGAATTCGCTAAAGAAAGAGAGAAAGTAGAAAATAGACAAGAATTTCTTAAATTAAGAAGACAACAGGTACTAGAGAGAGAACTCAATGGCTATGTTGAGTGGATTTGTAAAGCTGGTAAGTAATTGACAGATATTCTAGACAAAAATATTGTCTACATGACACTCATTCTAAATACAATTTTTCAGAGGAAGTTATATTAGCAGAAGAAAGGACGACGGAAGAAGAAAGAATGCACATAATAGAAGGTAATGGATAAAATAAGCGATTAATTTTATTTCACTTTCATGGTAACATAGATTCAAGATAATCTGGAGTTCGCTTTTCTTCTGCATAAGAGGCTTTAGTAATGAAAAATAAACAGAATGTGAACGTCCAATTCTGTCTGAAACATGTATAAAATTTAAAAGTAAATGCGGGAATGTTTTAATAAAACCATTCGCACAGGGACTCCTGCCCACAGTCATCCCTTTACAGCCGTACGCTTCATCAATGTCGATACTAGCTTTGTAAGGAAATTAAAATTATCAGATTTTTTTTCATAATAGCTCGAAGAAGAGCAGCGGCCAAGAAAAAATTAAAAAACTTGGGCAAAAGTAAAAGCACAGACACAGAAGAGGAAGAACAAGACGAGGACTGTGGGGATGACGGTCAGTATAATATTCATATCATATGCATTTAATGTGTGGTGTTTTATGTAGATTTACTTTTAAGTAAATTATCCTTTTATTTCTATATATAGAAGTTTAAATTTCCGAAATGTTACCTTTCTTTATTAGGTTTAGTTTGTTTTCTTTAAATTTTGTTATAAAACTGTTTGTAATAAATACAGGTCATTAAGTAAACGTTTATGAGCTATAAAATGTATCTAGTATTTAAGTTAAATCTATGTAAATAGTCTATTGTCATTTAGTTTTACTAACTCTTTGTAACCTAATGAATGTTGCATGGCGTTGTCTTTTAAAACTTAATTCTTGTAATCCTCCATTTTCATACGTATTCGTACTCTATTTGTGTGTTGGTTGTTTACAGTTCCAAAGAAAAAGCAAGGTATGGGATCAAGCGTGACGCTGGTAGAATATTCCTTTTCATCTTCTTTGTAGATCTAGTTTAGATCTAGAATTAGGAATAGCGTACCCTGATCCCCTTATAAATAACAACCATATGATCCCATTTATTTATTATTTTTAGATATTGAGTTTAGAATCTAGGATTTATAATAATCAATAATAGATAATTTTCCTAGCTGATATTTTTTTTCCAAAAGCTTACATTACATTGACTAACAAAAGTTACCTTATAGCGTAACGCTGAAAAATTATATTAAGCAAGAAATATACATATTACTTATTTATCCCAAAGGACTGTGGTTAAGATTTATATGCAATAAATATCGGATAGCATCTCCGATAGAATTTCGACACTTCAGAAACCAATTACTATACGTTCAGTGCTGAGTTTTAGAAATCGCATACATATTTCTCAAATTATGTGATATTAAAGATTTTTTGTTATTTTCAGTTTTTTTAAATAAAAATTGGTACTAATTTGAAGATCCAATTAAAATATATAACAATTTTAGAATAAGGAAATATGTACATTTATGTACATGGTCTATACATTAAAAGTTTTCAAGTTGGTTCCAAGATTTTGCTACTATCTTTTATGGCACATTATATTTTTGTATAAACATATATGCGTTTATAATTTTGCCTCAACAAAATACGTCTAACGACACAAATTAGATACGTAGATTACTTTCAAAATTGAACTGTTTTATTAAAATTTATTGAATGCTGCAGGTTTTTTGAAAAGCAAAGCGAGAACAGCTGGCAAGTGTGCAGACTTCTGGAGAGCGGAAAAGAGGTTTCGGTTTTGGATCAGACACACAGTGAAAACACAGTGGTTCTACTGGTTTGTTATCGTGCTGGTGCTTTTCAATACAATATGCGTAGCTGTTGAGCATTATAGACAACCTAAGTGGCTTACTTCATTTTTATGTAAGTACATTTTGATAATATTCGATTGGCAAATTATGCCTTTATCATAAACTCATCAAATATTTATCAGTTAAGTGCAGTCAAAATTAATCAAAAGCTATTTAATGATAACCCACATATTTTTAGATAAGATTTCTAAAAAGCTACAATAGCTTCTAGCTAAAGTTTCTTTCTAGTAACCTTTGTCTTACCTATGTATAACTCATATAAATAAGTAAGTAAATGAAAGGTTACTAGAATCTGACATTATAATCTAATCTGAAACTTCGATAGTTGTTTTTATTTTTTAACTAATGTGGATATTTTGATTTAATATATTTCTATATAATTTTCTTTTTTTTTCAGACTATGCCGAATTTGTGTTCCTGGGGTTATTTATGATGGAGATGTGGGTGAAAATGTATGCCCTCGGGCCGCGGATTTACTTCGAGTCCTCGTTCAACCGCTTCGACTGTGTCGTCATATCCGGCTCCATATTCGAAGTGGTGTGGTCAGAAGTAAAGGGCGGCTCTTTCGGTCTCTCTGTCCTTAGGGCGTTGAGATTGTTGAGGATATTTAAGGTTCTAACATTTATTATTTACTATTTCTATATTAAAAGGAATAATAAAAGTAAATAAAATTTTGAATGTTTTTCTTAATTCGTTTTGAATTTTAATTTCTCTTACTAATAGTAGTCGTATGTTCCAGGTCACAAAATATTGGTCGTCGCTACGTAATCTTGTGATATCTCTTCTAAACTCAATGAGATCTATTATCTCGTTGCTGTTCCTTCTATTCTTGTTTATTCTTATCTTCGCTCTGCTTGGGATGCAATTGTTTGGTGGACAATTCAACTTCGAAGGAGGCACACCACCAACAAACTTCAATACATTTCCGATCGCACTGCTTACTGTCTTCCAGGTATAATATTTGTTCCTTTAACTAGTATTAGGAACTTATTGCTTATATAATTTACGAAATAAAGAATTTAATATTTTGTTTATATAATGATGATATTTGTAGTATTAGGAATTATCATAGGAATCAAACATATAATATGGCGCCGCATTAAGACCTAATAAGGAATTTTGTTGCATACATCTCAGGGGCTTTTTCATGGGATTTTTTCACACATAGCAATGTAGACCTGTAATAGTACCTGGAATCCTAGGGTTAAGACACTCCGTCCTCATTAATATATTGCCGTTCCCCGCTTTCTGCAGAATTCCGGAGCTACACGTGTTGAGTGGCGGAACTCAACGTCGCGTTTTGTTTCCTTACCAGAGCGAGGAAAATGAAAATATATAATATTTCAATTTCTCCAGTGACCTACCGTCGCACCCCTGTACCCTGTGCCATGGCTTGCCTTATAAACATATTTTCAGTAAAGAAAATGGTAATATCATATTTTTTTTGTGCCAGATTTTAACAGGCGAGGATTGGAACGAAGTGATGTACGATGGAATCCAATCTCAAGGCGGTATCCAAAGTGGCATGATCTATTCGCTGTATTTTGTCATCCTTGTACTGTTTGGCAACTACACGCTGTTGAACGTGTTTCTTGCTATCGCCGTTGACAATTTGGCTAATGCTCAGGTAATCATTTAATTAAACAATTTCAAGGATTTTGCTTTGGTTAAAATTAACTAAAAGTTACAATATGACCATTTTGGTTACAAAAAGAACTAAAGCAGAATCTTTCTTATATGTATCTGTGAACTTTTAAATGGTTGTGTATCACCGTTGAAGCTCTATTGTAAATTTGACGCCGCTTTCCGTGTAAATGTAGCCGTTTTATATTTACAGGAATTAACAGCAGCCGAGGAAGAGCAAGTCGAAGAAGACAAACTTGCAGTAAGTAACACGTATTTAATGTTTGCTTAAAGGTCTATTGTATTGCATTAACGAATTTACAAATTCCAATAACTCCAAGGAATAAAAGCCTTCACCTTGAGGTGTATTATACATAATAAAAGTAACTGTATTTTTCAAATATGAAATCCAATTAAGTATTTTTTCGACTAATTAGGAATCAGAGAAACTTGGGGTGGATGGATCGCCACCTCTTGACATTAATCAGTCTTCAGCGAGTAGGAAGGTAAAGAGTTGAACGAGACATTGCTTGATCGTCAATGGTTGTGGTAGCTTAAAATATTGTTGACTACTTTGTACATTACATTTGTGCTAAAAGTTAATACGCTACAAATTGTCTTAGAATTACATTATTTTTAGTATATTATGAAGCTAGTTCATTAATTTCATTAATATGTGGAATATAGATAGATCAGCAATATTATAAGTATAGTCATCTGGATCGATGTGCTTCTGTGGGGCGAATGTCGAGAGGAGATTTCCAATATTTTCGTTGATATAGATGCAAGAAATTTCGTTTATAGGATTTCGTTTATGTCTCGTCAATGTTTTAATTTTCGGCTTAGACCGAACAAGCTACGCTATGATGATTTTATAATTTTGCTTATTTTTCTTGATTGGAGATTTTATTTTGTTATTACAAACTTTATCTTCTAGCAGTGCATGTCTGTCTGACAACAAGAAAACAATATTTATATCTGATCTGATTGTTAATTTAATATTAAGGTATACATAAAATTATGTAAATTTTCTTCAATCTTAATATTGTGTAAAACTTCTAACATAAGAGTAATGTGGATATTTAAAAAAATACAAAAATGTTTGAACATTATTCAATTTATAACATTTATAATCTATTCTATAATTTTTAGAACAAAAAGAAAGAAGAGGCCAAAAAAGATGAAGAAGAGATACCAGATGGACCAAAACCAATGCTGCCATATTCGTCCATGTTTATTTTGTCACCTACTAATCCGTAAGTAAATATTATAACTAATGTAGAGAAGATGCTGACGACAACGAAGATGTAATATAAAATAACTGACTACTATAATACACTCCATAATTGATATTTGAATTGTTACAGCATTAGACGAGGCGCACACTGGATAGTAAATTTAAGATATTTTGATTTTTTTATCATGGTAGTAATTTGCATGAGTTCTGTGGCGTTAGCTGCGGAAGATCCCGTAGTCGAAGAAAGTGACAGGTGATATAATTTATTTTGTATTACTTTTTTAATATCCCAGACCTTCATTTACATAGATATCAATTATTTTTTATAAAATAAGGATTTATTGGGATTTTTTGTTAAAGAAATAAGATTTAGCTTTCCATTAAAAAGTGAGAAAGGAAATTGTAAACGACGCATATATACCTACATAGTCTTTAGTCCTACTGTGTACTCGTATTATTATATATACGGACGTATTATATGTAGAAAGACGTATATAGAACTGTGAATATCATTATTCGACAGAAACAAAGTGTTAAACTATTTCGACTACGCGTTCACGGGCGTCTTCACGGTGGAGATGCTGCTCAAGATCGTGGATCTTGGCATCCTATTTCACCCCGGCGCGTACCTCCGCGACCTGTGGAACATCATGGATGCCGCGGTCGTCATATGCGCCCTTGTCAGCTTCGGTTTTGAGATCGGGTGAGTTATATAACCCATTTAAATCTAACATCATATGCACCATAATGATATTTATACACACACATAATCTCATGTTATACACACAAAACCTTTACTTATTTAATAATCGGTAGCTTAATACTATAGTAGTATTATTCGTCTAGTCCTACCAATCTCAAAAACTACAAGTGCTAGGAATTTCAAATTTTGCATAGGAGTTATTTATAGGACGTAGGTGCCCGCTAAGACGGGAATTTGCAATATTCGACTTCTGAGGGGTTGTTTTTGGGGTTGAAAGTTTGTATGAAACTTCGTTACTACAAACGCTAGAAGTCTCAAATTTTACATGGACGTCACTTATAGGACGTAGGCACTCATGGAGACAGAAATTAATAATAACGTAGTTCACGCAGTCGAAGCCGCGGGCGGGCCGCTAGTATTTTTATAATGAAATACAAATTATCATTAATATACAAAATTATAGAATCAACGAACCATAAAATAGTTTTAAAACTCGACAAAATTTCTTCTAGAGTACCTAACTAGAACTGTCTTCATTTAATATTATTTACATATAGTTTTCAAATAATCTAAATATCTATTTTTATTACAGAGGTGTCAAGAAAGGGGCGGGGCAAAATCTATCCACGATAAAATCGTTGCGAGTGTTAAGAGTGCTCAGACCTTTGAAGACTATAAAACGTGTTCCAAAATTAAAAGCAGTGTTCGATTGTGTTGTGAACTCTTTGAAGAATGTCATCAACATCCTCATTGTGTACATATTGTTTCAATTCATATTCGCTGTAATTGCAGTACAACTTTTTAATGGTAAATTTTTTCACTGCAACGATATCAGTAAGAATACATTTGAAGACTGCCAGTAAGTAATATTTCTCATATTATATATTAATATGAATTATTTAGATATTAAATTGTAAATTATAATGATTATAGATTATGGATTGAACCCTAATATAATGATAACGTTTTTAATAATTTCATTATAGTTAGAAACAAACATAACATGTAAAGCCAGATGCTTGCCAACTACGCCATAATCATTACTTGTGTTATTGATATTTAACTTATTACTGCTAACTTGGTGGCAGTGGTCTACTGTGTCACCAGGTCCAACTAGATAAACTCTACATTCTTCTGAAGAGTTTTCCGATCTTTTTATCTAATATTTTTTGTTCACTCGTAAAATTATTATTCAACAGAGGATCGTACTTTATGTACGAACAAAATAGCCTGTTACCGCGAGTTGCGAAGCGCCAGTGGACGACGCAATCCTTCCACTACGACAACGTCGCGTCCGCCATGCTGACGCTGTTCGCGGTGCAGACGGGGGAGGGCTGGCCACAGTGAGAATTTATATTTTTCTTATTATCTTGTGATAATTTATACATATTTCTCATATAAAGTAATTGAAAGTCGCGCTTGAAAGTCATTAGTGTTATGTCGGTAATTTGAAATGTAATAAAATAAACTAATCCTTCTGGAAATTATTTCCTACATAAAAAACTCTAAAATTTGTAAAAAATACATAGTTTAATATTTAAAAGTCGTCAAAAGTAGATCTAGAAGACGAATGAGTCATATATTAAAACTCATGCTATTTATTTACAGAGTATTACAAAACTCAATGGCGGCCACGTACGAAGACAGGGGACCCATACAAAATTTTCGAATAGAAATGTCCATATTTTATATAGTTTACTTTGTGGTATTTCCGTTCTTCTTTGTCAACATATTCGTAGCTCTTATTATTATTACATTTCAAGAGCAGGGTGAAGCTGAATTGCAAGACGCTGAAATAGAAAAAAATCAGGTAACTTTTATATATTTCTTGTATATTTTGATGTTATACATATATTTGTTGTTCTGTTGTTATTCTTATAATTATTATTTTAGAAATCATGTATAGACTTCACAATAGAAGCGCGACCTTTAGAGAGGTATATGCCAAGTAGAAGGGGAAGCCTTAAGTACAAAGTGTGGAGAATAGTAGTCTCTACGCCCTTTGAGTACTTCATCATGGCTCTTATTGTACTAAATACGTTATTACTCATGATGAAGGTATGTATTCAATCTTTGTATTACGAATACGACAAAAATAACATTGATTCAATAACAATATTATTACACTAAATATAACGACGAACTAAACAAATAAAGCACTGTATATGTGAGAAGTAGACAGCGATCACCTATACCAAGTAGACGAAGAAACGGCTGGAGTTAATCACAGGGCACAGAATAGATTAGTCGCCTTCCCTAAGAACCACGACGGCCTGCACCCTAAAGTAAAAAATTGTTATCCATTACGAATCCGTAATAAATGTATAATAGATATGATTTACAATCTAAGTTGTATCTAAATCGTACGTGTATCTAGTCTTGGTATTTAGTTAGTGCTGCCAAATAACATACATAACTCACACTAACACTACACAAAATTCTCTATATTCCGGCGTCAGTGTACACAGCAATGGAATGCGCCGTTCTTGAACCAGAGCCTATTATTACCAACGAGTGTATCGTCAAATACTTTTTTGTTGTTTATTTGTGTTTTTTGTTGTGTAATCCTGTTCCTTGCTTGCTATTCATTAATATTTATGTATAAGTGTTTTTGCACGATACGCCTATCCTTCCTGCACATTTTCGGCACATGTTATCACGTTTTATTTTATGTATGTATATCCGTGCTTGTGAATGCACATTATCTCCGGAATCAGGTCGAGAATGAAGCCATTCATGTTGTTCGTGTTGCATGATTCTTATAAAGCCCTATTCTTGTCTTTTGTGTGAAAGATTTGCATGATTGTTAGAAAGGCCTTCTGCCTGATAAAATTTAATGGCTTCGGGCTGCTCCATGTACGTCTGTGTTCATGTAACTTTTAATATTATAAATTATTAGCGGGTGTACGAAATTTAATAAATCATTTATGACCATGCTAAAAAAAAAAACTATCACCGATTCCATATTTAACCCCATTTTAATTTTATTTTGCAATTTATTTTTACCACATATTTATTTATACATATATATTAATTATTTATGCATATTATTTTTGTTTTAGTAGTTATTAGAATTAATTACCGCTCATCATATTCAACGTAATTGTTTAGATTTTTTAATCCTAATCTTACCATGTTCAATATTATGTTTATTTATAAAAAAACCTTGATAATACTAGTAAGAACATTAACAATTGCATTCCATACATTACTTGTATACTATGTTATTCTATTCCGAAGTCAGTAGTACGCATCAAATAACAAATAAATATTTTCATTGCCATGGGTTTGTCTCACACGTGATCACGTAACGGCAGTACTATAATCAAAACGACGTCTACGCGGAGATCCTCAAGTATTCGAATATGGGGTTTACTGGAATGTTTTCTGTGGAAACGGTGTTGAAAATCATCGCTTACGGTGTCAAAGTAAGTACACGATACAAGCTACACGAGTAGGAAGGGACGATACTGATGTTACAAATGTACTCTTTCTGCTAACAATTGAATATTTTGTGTATTTCATGACTGTATGTGGGATTGTTTCTAGCCAAGTAAATACTAATCCTTTCCACGTATTCCCTAATGATTTCTCTCTGATAGTATCTATCATTTGATAGCTGTTCCTTGTGAAGCATGGCCTTTGTTGTTGCATGTAGCACATGTGCGTCCACCACTAAGTCTTTAAAGCTCTTGTGTTTCTAACAGTGCTTGCTACAAATATTAGTATGCTGCTGATGCTAATGTTCAGGTGAGATTTTCCAAGCAACTTGGTTGGTGACATCATCTACAGCTGGATGTATGGGGTTAGTACAACTGAAATTATTATGTATTAATTATTGAACTATGGAGAAAACCTATAAAATCGTAATAAATGTTATCTGTGACAGCATGTCAGCATGAACAGTGGCCTCTGCATGAACACGTGCACAATTCACAAATGACTGGGACAAAACAATATACCACACTGAAATGTTGGCTTTCGAAGCTCATAACATAAACAGACACACACACGTACTATTACTTGAAAACAATCATATCTGTAATATTAAAATATAGCGGTTAGAAACGTACTACGTTTGTTGGACGAAGTTAAATGCTAGAACAGTTTCGGCTAATGTTTTTATTTAGGTTTCTTAGACTAATATTAATTGATTGGTACGTACATTTTTATTAGCATCTAGCTTAGTATTAATGGTTTTATCTTTAAAAAACATTGGTCTTGGTTTTGTGTTAGTTTCACGAGGCTCCACCGCTACTCATGGACATCTTAACAGTCATGAACATAGTATTTACGTTCTTCTTTCTCCTCGAGACCGTTTTGAAGTTAATTGCCTTCGGATGTACGGTAAGAATGAATCACTTTTTGATAAGCATAACATTAAAATTATTGTAATTAGTTCTTTATAATAAGAAACATTGAATTGTACTTTAATAAGCTATGATACGCCAAATTGATTTTTATCTGTATCATAAAAATGTTAAAGATTCTCATGTTAAAGTCGTACCATTATAAAAGCTATAAAAGCATGAAAATACGTTGGTATTTGGAAATTATTTCTATGTTTAATTTGCCAAGGTTGCATGTAGAAATGTTAACTTGTTTACATGAGAAACTTTAACATCTGGTTCACATGTTTATACAGAATATCTTAATTTTAGTTATATATCAATATTCAATACTGACTTGAATATATTTAAAGCTAGAAAACTATTTAATAGAACATTTATGACATGCTGCTTATTTTATGACAATAATTTTTAATAGATTTTACTTACACTTAATCATATTTTTAGACTATAGGCAAGAAGTTTAGCATTTTTAGATATCGATGAAATAGAAGATGAAGAGAGATATCCTAACTCCTCTGTCCTTATTTTCCTTCCATTACCAATCACATGGAAAGCGTACATTTGTACACTAGTTATAATTTATACTAACATTTATTGCTTATATTTAATCAATTTAAATATCAAAAATAATAAATTGTTAATTGTTCACTTATAATTACAGAATTTTTTCAAAGACCCTTGGAATACGTTCGATTTTATTACGGTCATTGGAAGTATTATTGACGCCCTCATCATGGAATTCGGCGTGAGTGTTAAACCTTTTATTGACTTGTTGACTTGCGTTAGCAATAAACTTATTATTTATAATCTCTCTGCTATTATTGTTGATAAATTCTTAAATTCTAAGACATATCCTGATTACAGAGCGACCTCGCTGAAAACTGTGCTGACATATCCTGTCAGCAGGTAAAGAATTAAAACTTTGATTGCTAGGAAAAAATAGATTGTTTTGTATCAAGTTTTTGGTGGTTTAGACTTTCGTTTCACATGATTAATATTTGGTAGTGCTAGAAGATTACAAACATTTTGATCTCTAGTTATATTTTATAGCTTTCGAATAGGATTCGTGTGCTAGGTGTGATTTGTGAAGTTGGTGTAATTTTTTAATGAATATAGAAAATGTTTGAAGTATTAGAATTTTTAAATTAGTCGTGTTTATTAATTGTCGAAGATTTTTTTATTGTTTTCTACTAGTTACCCTGTCGTATCAAAAGTAATATTAGACCATATCATATCAGATTCGCTAGATATCTTAGTATAGTAAATCCATATTTTTCTAACGTCTTATATTTTTTAAATTTTTAGCTAATAGTGCAATTAGAGCTGCTGAGATATTAAGCTTCCTTTTTTAATAAGATATTTAAACTCAGTTCATTCAATAACGGTTCACTATGTTTTGCCTCGAAATTCGAATGCCTTCGAATTATGAATCGAAAATTTGAATTAAGAAATATATTTTACGTATACAAAATATATGCTAGCAAAAACATGGTGAATACATGTTTTAACATAAAAAGATCGCCAAAGTTTGGCTGAAACATTATATTAATATCGTAATCAATAACTTCCATGATTTATGGATCATCCCTCCGTGATTCATCCCTCGTTTTTAAAAATATTTATAAAAAATCCTAACAGTTTCTGTAGATTTCTTAAAGCAACTTGTAACAGTAGGTTAGTTAAATCTATTAAATTAAATTTCTCCATAGGTTGTTATAGAGTATATGTTTTCGATTACGAAATTTAATGCTTTTATAAATTACTTGCTAATTACTGAGGGTGAATGAATTGGCTTTGTATCAAATAGAGTTGAACATATTTTTACGAATATTTGTTTAACAATTTATTATTCGTCTAAATCATATGAAGATGTAAATATTCCAGGAGAACACATTCAACGTAGGTTTCCTCCGCCTCTTTCGAGCCGCGCGACTGATCAAGCTGCTTCGACAGGGCTATACTATTCGAATACTTCTTTGGACGTTCGTGCAGAGTTTTAAAGCCTTACCCTATGTGTGCCTTCTAATTGCCATGCTATTCTTTATCTACGCCATTATAGGGATGCAGGTACTCTTTGACATGACAAATATTTGTAATTTCCATGTATGTACTAGTTCTATATCAGAAATTATACCATTTAATAAATAAATCATTTTTTTCATAGGTGTTTGGTAATATAGAATTAGCAGCAGAATCAGATATGAACAGACATAATAACTTTAGAAGTTTTATACAAGCGCTCATGTTATTATTTAGGTAAGTAAATTATTTTAAATATTTATACAATTGCATAACACTTCTTAACTATCAACAAACTTAATACTGTTAAAAGGTTTATGCTGGATGCCTATTTTTTTTATAAAATTCAAACATTTAATTTTTAGATGTGCTACGGGCGAGTCGTGGCCGAATATAATGTTGGCTTGTCTGAAACCAGCCAAGTGCGATAAAGCAGCGGAAAAGTCCGCCAACGAGCCCTGCGGAAGTACACTTGCATATGCTTATTTCGTATCATTCATATTTTTCTGCTCTTTTCTTGTAAGTATTAAATTAATTTATTAAAGAATTATATTTAGAAGAGAGAAACGTTCATATAAAACCAACATTTAAATATTTACAGATGTTGAACTTGTTCGTCGCCGTCATCATGGACAATTTTGACTATTTAACAAGAGACTCGTCCATTTTAGGAGCACATCATTTGGACGAATTTGTTCGAATTTGGGCGGAATATGATCCAAATGCCACGTAAATATAACAAAACAATACAATACGTATATATTATTTTAAATCTGTACATGTCATTTAATGTTATGTTATACGTTTTATTCCAGAGGGAAAATTCATTACACAGAAATGTATGATATGTTGAAAAATATGGATCCGCCTTTAGGTTTCGGTAATAAATGTCCTAACAGACTAGCGTACAAAAAGTTAATTAGAATGAATATGCCACTGGACGAAGAGGGGAAAGTCAACTTCACCACAACACTCTTTGCCTTAATCAGAGAAAACCTCAGCATTAAAATGAGATCGGGTAACATTTTTACTATAATGTTGTTATAGATTTTTTTATTTACTTTTACAAATGGTTTTATAATTTTTTTTAATTATACATACTTATTGTGAAAATTATGAGAAAATTAAATTAATAATGAAATCGTTGATAATGAATTCCATTTGACGGAAGATATGTATGTATATATTACCATTTATTACAAAGGCATTTTAATGTGTTTTATAGCTGAAGAAATGGACCAAGCTGATGAAGAGCTCAGGGAAACAATAACAAACATTTGGCCGCTTCAAGCGAAGAAGATGCTAGATTTGCTGGTGCCTCGAAAAGATGTTCTCAATGCAGGAAAACTAACAGTTGGAAAAATTTACGCAGGACTTCTCATCCTAGAGAGTTGGAGATCGACTAGGTTTGGCAAGAACGAGCCAAAGGTTCCGGTAAGTCGTCAAGTAATCGTTAGAATCTGTGCACCCTCGTCGTTTTTATATTTTCTTCCACGTGGTTACTTATTAAAATTGCAAAGTTTAATTACTTTAGGCGTAGTTCAACTGAAGTCGATTAACGTGTGTGGCTAAATTGAAATGTATGTTTCTGCACACTTTAGTAAATTTGAGCCAAGTATAAATTATCGTCGTTAGGATTATTAAATTCACGATTATAAAGTAGTGTTTGTTGATGGACCCTTAAATTCCCTATGTTTAGATTTATGAAATACACTTAATAGTTAGATAACTATAGTTTGTTGTTAACGTCCCGTGGATGTATTGTTGTATACTAAGGCTTATATGAAATTGATAGTCTTGAACAGAATTGAACCACCAAATGGTGATTGGCTATTTCTAATGAGATCAACTTAAAAAATATTAATATTTAACAACAATACAACATCACTTTAGTTGAAATCGACTCTTAATGAGTCGACTACATTGGTGGTTTACTTTTCAGGCATTCAGCGAGAATAGCCCTACGGCCAATCAGCCGGTAGTATTTAATGTTTTAAGGAACGAAACTTTGACTACCTTTTTCTTGCACTATTATAGATTATTTATTTATGCATTTGTTTTTTAATAAACTTCTTCCGCATCGTGTTTAATAAAGTTTTTTGAAATACAATTACAAAAATAGCGACCGAATAACACGATGGTTAACGAAGATCTTTAATCATTTTACTAGAGTGATTTGAAATATTAGTAATTAGCAAGTTTAACAGATTTAGTCATAGATAATAACGCACATCACCTTCGTAGCGTGGACAAAACTGTGATGACTTCATTTATACACATATTTGTCCAAATAACCGTTAGGTCGTAGTAAGCCACAATCAAGCCATATTTGTGACCTGTCCTATAGTTGCAAAATTCGTAAATAGTTTAGTAGGCGAGTTTGTGTGTTGAATCTTTAGGAGTGTGTGTAGATATAGAAGTGTGTCTTTACGTAGATGTATTTTCCCATTAATGCAGTGTTCTTTCGACTCGTTCGCTATTTTTAAATTTATCGGATTTTGTTTATTTATAATTATGATATTTCCACATTTCTATTTATTGCAAGTGTGCATGATTAAACTTTTTTACTGTTACAATTTCTATTTCTTCAAATTTGACTTTATTTTACTATTTCAGTTTATTTTAATTACATTTTGGCTCAATTTCAATCATTATAGAAGCCTGATGTGATGATTTTATTGTAAATCCACCTCAAAGCTTCTTCGCTATGTTATAATTTGCAAACACTAAATAAAATATTAAAGCGTGAAGATTGAAGCATTTATTAATGAAACATACGCATGTTGCAACGATCAAACTGTATATACCTAATATATGTCATTATTTACATAATGTATATCAAACCATCGACAGTACAATGGAGTTGCCGAATGGCGAATTGTCTCTGGCTTCAAAATGCTGCACATAATTAAAGGCACTAAATATATTCAAATATGCTTTTATCAATTACAGCTCCCTGCAATTACACATATCTCCGAAGTTTTACATGTTACAGAGTATTCAATTCATCGCCGTATAAGACAACATTAACTCAAAACATAAAATGACGTAGGTGTCCTAGAGATCCAAACAGACTCTCATCTCTAACACTTCAATGACATTCCATGTTCGATATCATGGTCCATAGTACTTTACACAGAACACGAACAGAAACGACATTCAAACGACTCGAGCATGGATATGTATTGTTTAGGAGGTTTGCGCATACTCATGTAGGTAGTATGTTATATTGAAATGGTATCGGTAAATGGTGACATGAGATTGCGCAAGTTTTGGGAGAGTGGGATGATTTGGGGTGCGTGGTGCAGAAGGCGTCGATCTTAAACTGCCTGCTGGATGCTGCGGCGGCCGGGTTGGTCCCGGGTTCGAGGACAGGTTCTTTGAGCCATGAGATACCAGGGATTGGAGAGGGCCAACATGAAGATCCACATACTTTGTCCAATCTCGCTAAACGTTCAACAAGAAGATCATTCAAGTGAGTTACTGAGTTTATTTTTTAGTATAACTACACATGTTTTTTATTATAATTAAAGTAATTACTTGAAGTTATTTTATATTAATTTAAATATAAAACAAAAATACAAAATACACATAGATTTAGTAGTAACAATGATCAAAATTCTAAACTACTTTTCCTTTGTTACAGGAACAATAAAAAGGTGAATACCGTTGGTGAACATATTGACCCAATCATTATAATTGTAAAATTAAAACTTGGCGCACTCTCCGCGCAATGCTAGTTCAAGATTGTACAAGAGCAAAACTCTTTAAAATGTTTTACAATCAGATCGAATTGGCATTAGCAGTATTTAGTGTTCGATGGCTGAATTGTTATTATGGGTGTCCACAGTACTAACTTTATTAAAACATTTCTTTGCTCTAGATAGTTGGTGTTGTAACATTGTTAGTCTCGCTGTATCGATGTGTTGTCCTAATGAAGATATTGTAATCGATTATGTTCCTCGTTTCGTCGTTTAGCTTATATTCAATAACCCTTATTTCTGTAGGTCTAAAGTATGGTATAATATTAGGGGCTTAGGCCCATCACGTCTCTTCCTATATAGATTATGTTGTAATAAATTGTTTTGGTTTAATATTTACAGGTTTTTGATGTTTAGGTAATTTTTTCAATGTAATAAAACAGTATTTTTGTAGATTATTGATGTTTATGTATAAACGAATGTCTCCTTGATTAGGTAAATATAGTGAATGATATATGTTTAATTTTTTATAAATTAGGGTATATACTGAAATTGTTGTTTTTAGACACAGCACTTTTCATGACCGATACACATACACATTAACAATACTTTTAACAGAATTACTCTTAAATCTAAAAATTTAAAAGATGCATGAACTAAACATGATATTCGCATGATAATAATTATTAAATAGTTTCTTACTAGTAGATCTAACCGCGCGTAGTTGGTAAGTATTCGATGTGTGTTAATAGATTCGTATGCACGAGCACAATTGCATGCACTGCAAAGTATTTAGGCACACTAAGTGCATCGGTGTTGTTTATTTAGACCATTTTGTAAATATGGGACAGTAAAAGCATTTGAGACTTAGAGACGCGGAATAACCTCTAGTTTTTAGTAAAAGCAAAAAATAATCAATTCTAATCTCTAGGTGCTGGAGTTACAAGATGTAGGATCTCACCATGCGTCCATGGAATCTTTAGACGAAGCAAGGTTGCAGCCGCCACATGCATACCAAAATGGACATCATGGAAGATCGTCTAGTTTAAGGTAAGAATTTAAATTGCTATTCTTTTATTATTTTTTTGTAATTGTTTTATTTTATTTTTGTTTTTTTATACTTATTATTTAATTTTAGTGTCATCGAAGAAGAAATTGATCTTGAAGATATCGTAGTTGTTCACGGTATGTCTAAAAAGCATGCCAATATGCAAGACAAAACCGGATTAACCATACTAATATGTATTACAGTTATTTAGCATGACACTAAAAAGATTTAACTAATAACCAATAATTCAATTATTTCTAATATCTTATACAACGATCTTGGAAATGTCATCAAAAGAAATAATATATTTATTAAAACTTTAATGTGTAATATTATATTCTTCAGACGATCCCCAAGTCCAAGACGACGAGGGCACTACGGGGGCTACCACCACGAAATTGGCTTCTCCGATACAGTTAACAATGTTGTCGAGATAGTCAAACACGAGCATCAAAGACATGGTCGTACGCATAGAGCGCCCCATCACTATCACCCACATGGTAGGTGACTTTGATTTTAAGACGTAAGCTAAATTGCTCATAAATATAGCGTAAAATATAAGATTTTTATAATATCACATCTAAAGTGAATCTGCTGATATCCTTAGACCATTCATCTTACAACATAATGATTTGTCACTCCTTTGATTTATTTTATTTTTAGTATATTTATTTTGTCCTTATTTAATGTCAGCAGACTCACTGGCTTAATGCTAATGCAAAGAAATTCGTTAAGTTTACAAACCATCGTTGAAAGTATCACGATAATTATTAAGCCTTAAAAAGCTACTTTCTCGCATTCGATAACAATTATTCCCATTTTTTTTCATATAGTTTTCACGCATAATGTATTCATAAGCATACTTATTACCTTTCATTTAGATTTAGTTTATAAAATTGAAACAGTTTTGCAAACATTTTTCTTCTCATGAAGGTACTCTGAAAGTTTTGTGAGAAGATGGGAACCTTAGCTTTAAAGTAGTTGTAGACACTCATGTAGTTGTAGCCATAAGATTTTCAGTGAGCAAAGCCATTGAGCTGCGACTATATGAATTCTTATTATTAGATGACGATTGTTTATCTTAGCCTTGTTAACTATATCACAAAGCTAGTTTTGTAATATACTTTTGTAGCTGAGACTTAGTTTTATTGCGATTACTGCTCATTCGTGTGTATTTGTTTATTATCTAATAAATAATACCTGTTGTTTAATAATATTGTATAGTTAATTATATAAGTTTATCTTAGATAGCGAATGACTCAGATAATAATTTAGTTCTAAATAGATGAGATTAGCGTATTAATACAATTGGCGGTTGTGATGATTTTTAATATGAATTGCTCAATAGTGTCAAAATTGTATTGCCTGCTGCATGCTATAACAACGGGTGCCCTATTCGGTCGCACAACGCTTTTATTCAGATTCTATAAAATGCCTGACGCGCATGCATAAATTAACATCGAACACGCCATGCAGCATGCAAACGCTTAATGAACCACTTTAGATTTTCTACTTTCTGTTGAATTAAAATGAATATAGATTTAATTGTTGTACTACACACTGTACGCTTTGTGTCCTGCATACTATATAACATATGGACACACTTAACTCCAAACTGAGCAACGTTCCGTTCCTTTGATATCCAAATTCCTCCTATACTGTCTTGATTAACCTTTGCCAGATATTCAAAACTTTTAGAGTCACCTTTTTGAGTAAAGAAATTAGGTCGGTAATCCGACGGGGTAGGGTAAAGCGTGGTGGAAGGTACATGAAGGTATTCCTGACAGCAGGGAAGGAGTGGAGGGCGCCGTACCCCACGACCAGCCTGAGCCAGCCCTCGCGTTCGCCCAGCCCGCCACACCACACCTACGGTGAGATCCACTCGCCACACACTGGACCACACACTTTACAGAATACCCAGTTTGCTTTACGCAATCAACTACTGAAACTACTCACACCAAACACTACTTTTTAAAAGAAACACTTTTTGTTTTCAGATGTGGCTCTTAACAATGTTTATCATAATATCACGATTCATATATAAACTTTGCAAGGCGGCACATCCAATACCCCTGAATCTTACGATAAGATATCACGTTTTATAGAATATAAATTTTCAGTCCAATCCTAAAATGAAATTCCTTTAATCATAAAAATTACCTATTGTAAAGTAAAGGGTCTGAGTTCCGAAATTCTATCTTTATGTGATCTGAGAGACCCTTTGCTCATTTGGAAAAATTTTGTTTGACAAGATAAGATTTTTAAGATAATTAATCGATGTCGTTGAAAGCTGTGCGCATGAAATACATATGGGGGAAGCTTGCAAAAAGAATTGCGGCGATATCCATAAGAAAATTGTTTGCACATCTGTTCGTTATTCCCGGCTATATGATTTTCTTTGATTAATTTTATCTTTCTTTACTTCTTTCATATAATTATATTGCGCCTTAATCATCTCATGTTACGCTTGTCTGGCTGATTGTGGTGCAGTTGGCCAGCAGTAAGAACGCTCAAATTATTCAAAGAGCAGTTTGGGCATCAATAGGTGGAGAACGTGAGCGGGAGAGAGAACGCGAATGGCGAGAGAGGCGAGAGCGGTCGTGGGAGCGAGAAGGGGGTAAACGCGGCCGTGGCCGGCAGCTCCCTCCGACGCCCACTAAGCCGTCCACATTACATGTAAAACAACAGCCATTCAGCAGAATTAGCCACAGCCCCTCGCACGTAAGCAAAAAAATCCCTGCAATGTACAAAATTTAAGAAAATGATTTTGATCTTGCATTTATTTAGCTTATATTAAAAGTCTTCTTAGGTACCTTTCAGGGTTGTAATAAAGGTAGGCAATATTCTAAGTTGACTATTTCCATTTTCATCAGTTCTTATCATTTTACTATTTATTCACAATTCCGATATATTTTTTGGGCCCTAATACTACATAAAAAAATTGCCATATTGATATATCAGATGTTGGTATTAGCGTGTCCTAATTGGTTTTCTCTGTGTCAGTTATCATTGAGGCATACAACTCGAGAACCATTAGAGCCTCTACACGACGAGTACGAGTACGGTCGAGAAGTTGAAAGACTGATACACAGAGATTATAGATCTAGAGAAAGGTGAGTGGAACTTCGCCATCTTGAATATGCACATGTAGCTGATGTAGTAAATAATAGCGTATGTTGATCGTTTGTTCTGCTGTTAAGCGTGAATGAAACCGGGCGTGAGTTCGGCAGGCGCGGGTGGGGCTACGAGGCGGAGCGCGGCGGGCGCTCGTACGAGGCGCCACTCAGCTACGAGGCGGCGCTGGCCATGGGGCGCGGCGGCGGCGCGCGCGCGCTGCCCTCGCCCGCCGCGCCCCGCCTGCCCAACGGGTACAAGCCGCGAGCGCGCCACTCCGACTCCGATGAGGACGACTGGTGCTAGCGGCGCCGCCGCGCGCGCTCCCAGCGGGACGTGCGCGCGCCCCCCGCCGCCCCCGCGACCGCCCTGCACGCGCACACCTTCTGACTCGCCCCACGGGCCCGCGCCAGTGCTCGTGTGTTAGTCACGGACGACCGTTGCTCGCCGGCCGGACGCCCCGAGCGTCCGAATTCTAGTATTTTACAAAGTTTTGGAAAATTTAATTTTTAATTCGCTAAAATTTTACTCTTTGATTTATATTACGGTTAAGGTTATCGAATATAAAACAGTGCCAGGCAAACTTCGTTTGCGCTAGGATTTTTACATAAATGAATAAATTATTAGTCTGTATCGTAAAAGTAAACTTTCTATATTAAATTTGCACTTCATAAAGTCTACATTATATATCGCCTGCTGAGACGGCCCCGCGGCGGCGAGCGCGCCGTCCACGCCCAGGCCGAGTCTCATGTTCAAGTTAGACGTTGGGAGATCTAGCATTTCATCGTCGAAACAAATTATTACTAGAAATGTATAAATATTTACATAGCGAATAATTTTTACTTACGATTAGTTAATATATACTAAATAAATAATTAAACATTTTTTATTGAATTTGCTGTCCTTCCCCCAAGTGCTTTATATCTATGTTATTTAAATTTAATACAATTAACTAAATAAATATGAATTATATGTAAACTTTGAAGAATTTCTGCATTATATTACTTAAATTGTTAAATCGTGTGTAGGCCAGTCAGTAGGCGACGTAGTATTTTGTTACATTTGGCGACGAGGTTGTTGTGTACACATAGCATAGCGAATGTTAGTAATTATGTAGCGCCTCCAAGCTACGTCCCCGGTAATGGCAGTTGGACCCATCTACGGTCCCAAAATCAATCCGACCAAATGTGACAAGATGCTCTAAAGAGTCCTTGGCTGGAGTAATGATATTGTTTATATAGATTTTGTCGCCTGGTTAAGGAGAGGTACATACTATTGTTTAGATAATGTTTAATCATCCATAGACCAAGTACGTATTATATTAAAACTGTTTAAATTTTGAAAATTTTAATAGAATATCAGCATTAAAAATATGTAAACGACATCCAGATTATCTTCAAAATTGACTTAAAACTGTAGAATGTAATTATTATTAAAAGTTGAATAAAACCTAATCCTATAGTGTTCACTGTGATTAATAAATTTATAATTCAATATTTCATTATTAATATAAATTTTTATTAATTAGCTCCAACAGCTTTACATTAAGCTTTATATGATCAGCAATTTGAATTTTGAACCTGTAACGTAATAATGTTCTAAATAAATAACGACCAGGCACAAAGTCAACAACGCCATTGTCTAGATTTAGTACCTATTGATTAACAACTTTCGTACGAGATAAGACACCATTTCATTTGTTTCTGTGTTTTTTATGTATTCAAATGTCAAATAAATTGTGAGAAAGTTGTTAACCACCTGGAATATTACTAAGACGCTCATTAACACCTGGTAATTTAGATCCATTTTCATATTCGCCAATGCGTTAACACCTCGAACGTTACTATTGTATTACAAATGCCATATACGGATGTTTCATGGACGTTCTATAAATTAATCGATAATAATTATTTTTAATTGTTTTTTTCTACTTGTCCCAATTATTAAGTCTACATCCAGAAAGCTTTACTTAAATATAAACCTAGTTTTGAATGTGTTTTTCGAAATATACTCACTGTTTGCGTGTAAAAGTTGATTTGTGAAGTCAATATTCAATGTTCGAGGTATCGTAAGCCCACGTTACGAGACATGCCGTTACTATTATAGGTTACGTACTTAATACGACAAAATTGTAAATACATAATTTTCTGTGATAACAATTTTATGAATGAGGTTTATTATTAGAACTGTGTGATTGCATAAGAAAGTTGTTTATTTTGGAGACGCTGTGTTGGAAAAGAATTTAAACTTTTAGCGAACGTACGTTGCAGCTATCTAAAATTGTTTTTTCATTGGATTCAAATTGTTTCATTAACGTTATGCATGTCTTGTGGCTAAATAATTTGTAAATGATGATTGCAACTTTCATTTGACTAGCAGTGATTGTAGATACAAATTGTGTATTGAGAAACTTAGTTTTTTGTATAAATCATTCGCAGCCGCGCGCTGCGTCTACCTTCTGAGCGATAGATACATCTTGTGGATATTTCACATCAAATCAATATTTCATTTAATACTCTTTATTCTGATATTTGGTATATAGATATGTAATACGATGTGATTTCTCGAATTGTTGTGCACAATAAGAGTTCGTATAATCTTTTACCCGCAACTCTTTTTCAATAGATTCATAATCAGGAAAGATTGTCACTTCTTCAATATATCTATTTCAACTGTTGTTATTCACAGCAAAGATAGTGAACGAACGTAGATTTTAATATATTTGTTTTCTTATATACTTAAATTGTGTTTATAGTACAAAATGTTATATTCTATATTGTTTTACTGCCTACTGAGTTGTTTGTTATTTTTTTGTTTATAAGTTATATTCAATTTCGATCAAATTGCAATTTCTCGAGTGGTATTACACGAGAGGCATATTTCAAGGTAATGTTACCTTAGCTAAATAAACAGTTAAATATAACTTGCCTTCTTTATTGATTCCACATAAGAAATTGCAAATTTGATTAACACACACGATATTATTATAATAGGAAAGTTATTTAGTAAATAATGATAATGTAATTGTTTATTTGGATCGTTAGCGCCGACGAGCGCGCCTCATCGTGTATAAACCTTGTTGCCCCCGATCTCAGAGTCTTAGATTTCTTCTATGTAGTTTTCTCATTTAAAGTGATGACATTTGTTATTGTATAGATGTATGGATATTTTCGTTTTGTCATTTGTAATTGGGGTGTTAGGTTACAATACGCCGATGGACTTTCGATGACGGAATGGTATTAGAGTTGCAGAGTGCGTCCTGCTTTAGTGTTCGTGATGCCCTCTAAAATACATACGCATACGTTAAGACGTGTAAATATTGTAATATATAACGCGGCCGATGTGTAGAGGTCGTATGTGAAAATGTCTAGTGATATGAACTAGTTGATATTAATGTTAGCTAGGTAATCTCGTCCCCAACTGTCCTTGAATTTAAGTTGGGTGTTTCACTGCCTTAAAATAATAAAAAAAGTTTGGTGTAATAGGAAGGTACCCTAACTACTATAGATAAGGGCATTTCAATATTCTTATACGTTTTTTATCATTCGATAATACGTCGCTGTTGTCGAATAATCGATTTGTCTTTCGATTTTTCTATATGTATGTTCATATACGTCTAAGGTTTGTTTCATTCATGTTATTCGCATAGTACCTACAGTTTACTTATAACAATCACTTTTTCTTACTGCATTATAATAATTACACTTTAATATGAATTTGTTGAATCGTTTTATTGTAATAAATTGTTATCAATTGCTGTTTTAACTCATTTCGTTTTTGAAATAAAGCTAAATGAGCTAGGTCACTGCGACAAGCACGTAGACCTATCTAAGTGAAAATAACTGAGAAACTTTATTCTTTTAATGCCAAATAGGCCAAAGTAAACAAATTAGAATAAGAAAAAAAATAATATTTAATAGTTTGTTCGGTTCGATTGCTTATGGTATTCGCAATATATTGGAAATTTTAGCGAGACGGTTCCACTCAATTTGTACTGGCCTGTATAATGTGATATAATATAATGTAACAGATAGACCGACTAAGTTAATGCATATGTTCGTTCGCAAGTTGACATAAGAGCTCGCGGCGTTAAACCGCAATGGGATTCCCCATAATACTTGTAGGTAACCAGTAAGAGAAGCCTTCAGCTTACGCGAACCGTTAGTCCGTTAGTCCGTTCTGAAAGCGAAGTGAGTTAAGCCTGGTGTCAGACATTATGCCTGCCTTGTATCTGTGTAAACGCTTTACCAAGGTTTAACTTTTGTATTAAATCGGTAATAATAACTGTAAATCTAGCATAGAAAGTTCATCGGCAACGAGAGTGCACCATAGAAATGTTTTTTTGGTAAGAGCCAACTTTCCAGAATAGTGCATACTATTGATATTGTATTAATAAAGAACCAAAATTTAAAAATTAGTCATAAGTAATTTATTATCCTAAAAACTAAATACTATACGCATGTTTTCACTATACCTACTGGTAAAATGGTTATGTACAATACGAAAGAGCTACTGTTTTATATATGAATTCTTGCTCGCGTGTAAAATTTTGCAGAACGGATCATATTATAAGATTGTACAATATGAATAAATGCAAAAAAAGACATTTCCTCGATATTCTATGATATTTTATTTCACTTAAAAACAAATTATATTTCAGATATATCCCATATCCTTACTGAAAGCCTATAAAAAAAATAAAAATAAAAAAAAAGGAAAATTCAACAATAATTTAATACAATTTGCATACAGTCACTATACAATTTAAACGAAACAAAAACTTTATATAAAATAATTATCAATTAATCCGAGTCGATTTCTATAGCATCCGTGCACATAGAACTGACGTCGCCGTCCACACTACTTGTTCCTCGGGGCGGGTGATTTTGGCTCTCTACACGATTAGCCATATCACGTCCATTTGGCACTATAGAATTAAAAAATAATAATAATATTAGGGTAAAAATTATATAAAATTATTAAATTTAAATTTTCAGATTTAGAATATTCAGGCAATTTTGAAATTGCTGAAAAACATACTAAAGAACAATAAAATTAAATCCTAATTTGAAGCTATCGAAAATGCTTTTAAGCTATTGAGCTCACGTGGCTCTGTACTAATGAAAATAAAAAAATCGGCTTATGCTTACACATTGTCTTAAAGAAAAGTCAAAGTTCAGATATGCCATTATATTATGAAATTGCTGTATTAATTGTTATTGCCAATAGTTATATTCTATACATATTTTAAATAGTAAAATAATTTCACTTTCACATATTCCAATGGGGAACGGAGTGTTAAGGTTACACTAGGTTCCCTCTGCCTACTGTGTGCGGGATAGAGCGTGAAGTTGATATAATTTATTTTTTAAAATTATTTCATACATACTGTTGTTTTGATCTGTACCATCAGTATCTTCAGATGTACTTATTGCCAAAGCGTTTAGGGGTGCGTATGCAGCTACAGCTGATAGGTCGATTAGTATAGCCTAAAAATATAGTTAGTAGTTAGTAAAAATATAGTAAGTAATTATGGCAGACTTTCAATACAGGAAAATAAAGCATAAAAGTAAATAAATTTCACAATTTAACAGAAAATGAAATTATGAAAATTGAAAAATCTTTACTTTTCGCACATTTTGAACATAATTAATTATCAAAAATGGATTAGGTACTAAAATTTCAGTTTTACTCAATTTAATACCTCGTTTTCTGGTCCAGACGACGCAGTGGAACTTAAGGAAGTTCCTCTACCAGAGCTATCTTGAGAGTTGTCGCTGTGGATACCCTTACCATCGCCCGCACCAGATGTTGCCCCTACGCCTGGCTCGAGTAAATTACCATTAGCGTCCAATATTTCTCCTAATTGCTCATCTAGTGCATCTGATTCTTCATTCTGATTTTAAATATTACAATTTTTTATCGTAAAATTGTATTATAGTGGCTAAGATCAAATTCGGGATCTATTTATAGATATAGTTCAGAGCTCTGTCTAATACATATATGTCAAAAGAAACACCTAAAAAGACTAAAATCCACATCGAAAGAAACTAAATAATGTAACTGCGTTAATTAATTCCACAAAAAAACTACTAAAAGAAATATGCCTGTCTGAATATAATGGTTACGAGTTCAAATTTTATCATGACATTTATCTTAAAATACTCTCAATTCCCACAATTGATAAAAAACAATAGAACACCGCCAAAATTTATCGCTAGCCCAATGGTAGTTTCGCCATTTACCACGTATTATTCATAAAAAAAATACAGTGGATACAAGGTCTTCTGCGCCAACCCATACCTACCGATGTGGCAGAGATGCAAAGAAAAAATATACGAGTATTATAAAATAATTTATCAAAAAATTATTTATTTTAAATTATTAACATAAAATTAATGCTTCTTACCGATTGTTGTTGACTCGTTGCATCAAATAGCCAATGAGGTACATAGGTGTCATCATCAAAGAAACACGACTCGTAAGTATCAGAGGAGCGACCGGACGCAAATAATAATTCTTCTGACGCCTACAAATATATGTACAATATTAATTTAAAAAGAACGAATTGGTTTTAGTAATAATAAAAAAAAATTACCTCGAGTCTCGCTGAGTTAAGTGCAAGGCTGCCAATTTCAGAATCGGTCAAGTTTACGTTATCGCTAAGTAATGTCTCTGCATTCATTGAGAATCCGCTAAGTGTCTCTAAAAATCCACTCGCAAGCTATAATTAAAACAAAATATTAATTTGTATTTTCTGTAAAATATTTTTTTCTATATCTTCTGTTAAACAGCTTATATTTTTGTAGTGGTGCAAAAGCGTGGGATTCGATTCCTACTCAAGTAAATGAAATATACAGTAATTTCATTGTTTTCGCTCCGCAGCGTTTCCGTGTAAAGGTAAAGGGTATCAGCATCGCCTCCAGATTTCGGCGAAAAGTGGAGAGCGAAGTCTCTTTGCACAAGGCTTCTTCTGCCTACTTCGTGCGGAATACGGCGTGAAGTTAAAGAAACTTACTGCGTTTTTATTTTCTTCTTTTGGCTCAATAATCCCTCGTACTGAGTTTGCGGTTAACAAAGGATCTGCTTGTGACAATAAAGTATCTAGTTCGTTATCTGCTAAATAATAATCTGAAAATTTTGAATTAGACGTGGAAGCGACAGACATATATGAAACCGAGTCCAACTCCACGATAGGTGTTTTTACCCCGGTGAAGCTCCAAAGAGATTCATTTTGATTGACATCATCAAAATTATCTACAGCCTCCAATTCACTTTCTAATATACTGTATTCATTAGTTATGACCGTTTTTATGCTTGCAGGTGACAAACTGTTATTAATACTTCTATCTGGTTCATCTTTATTTAAAATTACTGTATCAGAATTAGAAATAAGACTATCTTTCGAATTATTTTCCGTTAACAGTATTTTTTCTTGAAGTAACTTTCTAATGACTGACATTATGCTACTCGTAGTATCATAAACTGATTGTGTGGGTGTTTCAGTATAATCGTTTTGAGAAGAATTTTTATTATTTATCTCATTATTAAGGGGTAAATTGTCAAGTGATATTAATTCATCTACACTGTCATTTGCGTCCGAAGTAGAGTTGCTGAGGATTTCACTTTCAACATTAATATTATCTTTTAATAATATATCTTTAGAATTGGAGCAATCAATTATGTTTGAATCTTTTTCATTGCTGTTCCGAGTATTCAAGGGCGTGAAAGACTTTTTTAATGGTCTTTTAGAAAATTTTGTAGACGAAGATTTCATTGAAATATGTTCATTATTATGCATAACCACATTCTTAGTTTTGCCTTTAAATATACTTTTACTTATTTTTGTGACTTTGTTCGCCTTAGTCATTATATTTTTTGAAGATTGTGGAATATTTTCTTTGTTACTATGAGCCTTTGGTGTTAAGTCCAACTGTGTTTTTTTATTGAATTTGTAATGTGTTTGATATTTGTATTTTGACGAAGTGTATTCTGATTTTAAGCCAGAATTGCTTTGTTCTGATTTATTATATTTATGATTAATTACGATTTTATTTTGCGCTATAGGACGCACTGTTGCTATACTATTCGGTGATGAACAAGTAGAACTGTTCTGTGATTGTGGACTGCATTCATATTTTAATACAGTATCTGTTGGATCAGATGACAAAATCAATTCTTTATCAACACTGGGCTCTACATCAACACCATTCTGAAACACTACATAGTCAACATGATGTTGCACATCATCTTGAACTTTTAATAAATTGTTAGCAATTTCTTGGCACTCAGTTTCATCATTCATGTTTTTCAATTTGTTATCTATGTCAGTTTTTACTTTTGCATTATTTATCTCTATATTCGTATTTTGTATTTTTCTTCTTAAATATCGTGGTAAGTAATTTTTTAATTTTTCTTTGTAAACTTCAACGTCATTTTTGGCGATAATATTGTACTTTGTTGTTTTTTTATTTGCAAAAGATTTGGTACTTTTTGTTTTACGTGTCCTGTTAATATAGTGTTTTATATTTATTTACACATTTATAAATACTAAATATATTTATTACTTTATTATAATTCAAAGAGTATTCCAATGAAAAAATAACTGTATAACATCTTACCTTACAGTTATTTTCGAAACAACCTAGAAAATGTATAAGTATTAATATTTAATTTAAGTATAAAATATTTTCAATTAAATATAACCATAGCGTACCCTTGTTACGGTTTTATCAACTCGCACCATGGTTGATATTTTGTGAATAGAATTTTTTTTCTGGTTACCAGAATTTAAAATCTTATGTACATTATTATTTATCACGTTATTCTTAAATTTCGGAACTATTTTTTGAGGAAAACGGCTATTTTTATTTGCTATCGAGTTGTTGACTGTCGTTTTATCTTTCGTGTCAATTATTTTATTTTTCGAAATCATTCTCTTTTTTGTCTTAGCAATTTCATTAGATTGTTTTTTAGCGATACCTTTTTTCCATTCACCTTGATAAATTACATCTTCAGAAACCATTTTGTCTTTGAAACTGTGGACGTGAACACCGCCATGTACTAATTCCCCCGTTATTATTTTCGTCTTCCGTAATTTTGATAGGGTATTGTCTATGTAATTTTGACCTTGAGATACACTGGTATTAATTGATGAACAACCAAGCAAAGATTTTTGTAGGCTTCCTACACTGTCACAAAATTCGGAGATAGAATCATCATTTTTTGGTAAAATTTGCTTTAATACTTCTGTTTCAATTGTTGAGTTTTTGTCATCTATAAGATTTTCTGGCGTTTTTTCTGATTGAAGTCCCATTTTATCATGAAAATTGACATCTGAATCCTTAATTTTTATCCCTATATATCCTGATGTATTAAAATAATTGTCAACGTTTTCTGTACACATGCCAAACTCGCAAGTTTTTTTACGGGTAAATACATTATCAAATGAGTCATCAATTCTAATTCCATTATTAAACAATTTTGGTGTTTTAATTAAAGAAGCTACAGGTGATAAAGCACAAGTTAAATTAAGATCAGGGCCACATTGAACATCAGCACTTAAATTACGAACACCTTTTGATGTGCTTGGTTGATTTATGTCTAAAAAATGATTTATAGATTTTATATACAATCTATTGAAATAAACTTAGAGTTTATAAAAAATTACTAAATAATATAAAATTAATAATAACTACCAAATGCGTATAAACTATTGGGGGTATAATTTGATGAATATATATGATCTGTAATGAATCTAGTTGTATGAAGATTCAAGAAAAGTTCATATGAACGGTAAAAAGATGAACTTCCTGACCGTTTAGTGTTTCGCCCATCAATGTATTACATAAAAATTACGAATCAGACATATAAAAGTAAGTGCAAGATCCAAGACGTATTGTAATATTATTTTACATATTGAGAATTAACTAATATTTATATTTTTTTACCCAAAATAAATATAGTTTCTGATTGCACATTTTCGAAGCTGTCATGTTTTGTTATATTAATAACTGTTTCTGAAACCGTTTCATTAATTACATCATAGCTGACTTCCGGATCAGTGCCCATATTGCGGCGTAAAGTTATAGTTTCTTCGTCACTTTCTGTAACTATAGATATAAACAAACAGTCTTCATTATTAGATACATTATTAATAGCAGTGTTATTTAAAACATTTAGATTATTTTCCTTGAGGTCTTCCTTTACTTCCATATTACATAAATTGATTAAGCTGTCAGGAATCTGCAATTTAAAGAAAATAAAATATTTATCTCAACGTATAATACTCTACGACAAAAAAAACTGTTTATATAAGTCGTACCGGCTTCGATAATTTTGATTGTAGCTTTATATATTTTTTTGTTTTTATTCTTTTATTTCCATCTTCGACATTTACAGCTTTTTTAAACTTAGCAATATTTCTTAACGAGGTTTTGCTGTTAATTCTCTTATTGTGCTTATATTTATTTGTCTTAATTGAAAAATTGCTGTTCTCATTTCTATTGATTCTTTTATCTTGAGGAATTGTTTCTTCAATAGCCATACTATTAATATTGCTTTCAACTACTTTTATTTCATCAGAATAATCTATATATACTTGTGGTATTATGTTTATAGGGCTATCTGTATCAGGTAATATATTATAATTTGCAATAATTTTCAAATCGTTAATTTGTAAAGATTTTTCTGATTGTGGATTCTCTGAATTTCCAATATTTAACGTTTTATCCGTTTGATACATTATATCAATAGCATTTGATTTTTCTAATAAATCATGATCATTGTTATTAATGTCAAGTTCTTGTTCTAAAATAATATTAATAAAATAAAATAATTATGGATACGTTAGAGTTTAGAGAAATACAATAATTTCCTTTAAAAATTACATATATAAAAGTATACCATTAATTTCGACACTGGCAAGGCTATCATTGTCAAATTCCATGTTCCATGTATCAATGTCTTGATAGTCTTGTAGCTCCACTTGATCTAAGAATATTTTATTATAATAAAAATATAATATCACATATTTAAAACAAAATGAGTTCTATTTATGCTACGTTCACGACAGTTGATAAAATCTATATTAATTCTTCAGAAACCATTTTGTCTTTGAAACTGTGGACGTGAACACCGCCATGTACTTATATATATATATATTCTTTATATATGTATATATATAAAGAATTGATAAAGATTTAATCAACTGTTTCGTGAACGTAGCATTTGTGCTTTTTACGTAGCATTTGTTGTCAGCAATGTTTTAAATATGTGATATATATATATATATATCCCCGATTGTGTTTATATTACCATTAACATAAACACAATCGGGGCCAATCGGACACAAAGTGTGACTGTAAAACCGACTTGTTGTGGTTCGATCCCCTCTTGACGCGTGAAATATTTATTTATATTTCCATTTCTTCGCTCTGGTGTCGAGGCAAAGCACGGCGTTGATTTCTGCCACTCAACACGCAATTTCTCCAGAATGCGGCAGAAAGTTTGGAACGGAGTGTCTACTAGGTTCCCTCTGTCTATCCTGCTGTGTGCGGGATACAGCATGAAGCTGATTTATTTTTATTTTTATAAACACATACCTAACGGTGAGATGACATGTTGATACTTATCCATTATATCGTTCCTGTAAAAATAACAAGTTTTATATACGAAGTGTGGGTACTTAGAATAAATACGTGCAACTCAAACGAAATACTTACAGCGGAGTCTCGGTGATTTGTTCTCGATCATCAATGTCGTTATCATATTTTTCTTCTTTATCTAAAAATATATATTTTCCTATAGAAAAAGTTATTATTTTTATATGTATGCGACACCGAAATTTGCCTCATCAGAGCCAGAAAATGGAAATCATTATTTTTCCCAAGTAGGAAGCAAACTCACGTCCTCATCGTCCCGTTTATAGTTAGTCAAAACTAGTATGACAATAATATATATTTTAATGGTTTGAAATACAAAAGAACAAAACCAAAAATTCTTACGAGTTATAGTTAAAAATGATCTAAGTACCTATTCCGAGATATGTAGTTTTACTGTCCTGTAATTGGACTTTAAGTATGCAGAGACTACCTTAGTTACAGTTACAGTAAATGGACATTTTATGGTTAAAGAACAATTGGCTGTACATATTTCAATAAATACACTCACTATATTCAATAGCTTTCAAAGCAAAGTTCTCAAAATACTGTCGTCTCCTTCTCTCTATAGCTTTCTCTGTAAGAGAGAGCAGATCGAACAACTTGTGCTGTAACCAGCTCATCGGCGGCGGAGTGTATTGTCCTTTGGTCGCGTACAGCGCGAGCTTCATTAAGCGACATACAATACGATCAAGCTCCGTATTAATACTATCATCGGTTATGGATCTAAGTCTATGTATTTTCTGATCGAGGACACGATGAAGACACCGTCCTGAAAATTCTATTAGTAAGCTGAAAACTCTGAAATACGCTTAGTCAGCTTCCAAGGTGAAAATTACGTTTTTAAACTTAATAAGTAAGCCTAATTCGGTTATTTTTTACGACAAACTGTTAGCAGAGATAATTTGTATTAATGTGATCCAGTAAAATATTATGTTTCAAATATTTTTAGTTATCATCATCAGTTATTTAAAAAAATACGTATAGATGCTTGACGCAGAAATACCATGTTAAAACTAACCATAAGAATCCAGTTCAACCGTGCTAGAGTTTGAAACTGAGGAACGTACCTCTGTTGAACCCCACTGTAAAGCAAATACTGTATGTTACAACAGTAAAAAATAAAATGTCTTATGTAGAGTAGTAAGTTTGTCGTGTTTGTTTTTAATAAGCTAATATTATATACATTTTGTTATTTTAATAATGAAAAATATTCATCAATAGAAACCAGTTTATAAAAACTTATATAACCTAGTACTTAAAATAAATATGTATTCAAATATTTTTCAATTTTATCCCAATTTTCAAAGGTTATATTAGAAAAAAAAACTCCTAAATATGATGACTCATTCATTTATTACATGTTGGTTGTTACACAAATGTTTTTTAAACATATTTTTATTCAAAAACGGTCAATGTCGAACAAAGACAACACAGATAATGTAAATAAAATATTAGGGCCCCTCTAGTCACTTTTTGAATTAAACAAATTACTGTATTACAACTTTTTTACTTATATATTAAAACTCAACTTACTTATTTGAATTAATAACTAAATTATAAAAAACATAAGTAATATATATATATATATATGTAGTACTAACTAGAAATTACGTAGATAATAAAAAGCAACTACCAATGTTGCAACATACAAATAACAATGTATTTTTGACATCACAAAATAAAATCTAATTATGAACCTAGTTTTTCTACTGAGAAAATTACGAATCATACGACTTTGGGTATATCAGTCTTTATACACAATTATATGTACTTAAAAATCTAAATATAGTATCAAAGTTTTAATATGAAATCTATAAGTGAAAGTGTAAATTAAATTTAACGTCGTAAGAATTATGGTAATAATACTAAAAGTACCAAGTAAAAAAATATATGTTCATTGTAAGCTACTTTTTTGTTTATTTTACTAAAACATTTAATCACTACAAACAAACATAGATAATACAATTTTGTTATTTATAAGTTCGTACGAAAAAATCTACACTATTCGCTTAAGTGAACATTGCATATAAATACTACTTTTACAATGTTGTTTTTGACAAACAAACACATTATAAATAGAATAACCGGATACAAAAAAGCAATCAATCTGGATCAATTTAAATTTATATATGGAAATATATAATGTTAATATAAACCAAGTTTTGCTCTATGAGCTAAAATAAACTAAAAAGCAAATTCAAAATGACTGTTTACATCAGACAAGTTGTCTATTTCCTGCCACTCCTCATGCACTTCTGATACATTATCTATGGCGAGACGAGAATAAATCAATACATCGTCGACTATCTCATAACCATTCCATTCTAATATGTCCCTGGAAAGAAATTTATTCTTAGGTTCACGTTGTATACTATATAATGTAGAAGAGTAGGCCAAGGGACTCTAGTGTTAACGTACTCCATTCTGCACTTTCTGCTTAATTTTCGTGATATAATAATTTATTTCCCCAAATGGTAATCAATCCACAACGGTCGCGTTTACAGTCAGAGGGAGAGCTTTACGCCCCGACGACCTCAAGACAACTAATGAAGTGAGAAAAATATGGGATACATCTTTATAAATTAAGTAATACACATTCTGTTTTATACTAAAAGATAAAATAAATAAATAAATCGGCTTCACGCTGTATCCCGCACACAGCAGGGTTGGCAAAGTGAATTAGCGTTAACTCCGTTCCCCACTTTCTACCGAATTCAATACTATAACTACTACTAATTTGAATATTTCAATACTCACTTTACTTTTTCAGTGTCAGTTGTAATATGTTCAACTACTTCCATTAGATGTTCCATAGGTATTTCCAGCTTATGTGAGTCAATGTGAAATTCACTATTTTCGCTGTCTACTAGTCTGCTTATTTCTTCGGATATTGTATCTAAAATACGGCACTCCTCTGATTTAACCTGAAAGTAAATAGCACATTTCAATATCATATACCAACAGAAAATAAAAAAATCTATATATGGACAATAAAAGTACGAGCTTTGATTCGTAACTAGAACGAAAACATGAAAATATTATATACTTCATGTGCCCGAGTGGGATTCGAGCTCTCAACCATTCCTTCTACAGTAATACGTTTATGCCCCTAAGTCACGATAGCCTCATCAAGCGTAATTGCTTCTATAAAATGAACACTTTAATTCCATTTTTTGAATATTTGAGCCGGGGGTCAGCGAGCGGGGCGAATCGGGGTGGAATGCCTCAAAAAATAAATTATATATTAATCACAAGAAGTATCAAAAATACCTCAAATGGATAATTATATTCCCTTATAACTTTATAATATTGGTTCCAATATGGCGCATTCTCTCCCCAATTTATATTATACCACATATGTTCATTTTGTAATTCTTTATTTCTGTAGTCTCTATTAAAATTTAGCATTTTTGTCAAATGCCTAATTTCATCTACGACTTCTCGTGTATGTGCAAAGGCATCCATTTTGTTTTTAGCTAATAAATTTTGAGTAGCCTTTGAAAATTTCTTGACTTGCAGTGTTGTACAATTTAATCTAGAAAAATATATATATAATAATAAACATCATATTAATATAAACTTAATATAATAATATAACATTATAGCTATTCAGTTGAAAACAAGTAACAATAATTACTTTATATCCTAATATATTTACGCTAAATGATTATATAATTAATATAATTACTTTTACATTACAAAGCAACAAAAATGGTATAATGTAGAAACTACACAAAAAAAAATATGAAAATACTATGAAACAACAAAATAAAATAAAGTGGGGAACAGAAGTGTCTTAGTGGGAAGGAGTGTCTTACTCTAGGTTCCCAGGTCCCACCCTGCATTGAAATTAATATATATATACAAATACATTTTATTTTTATTATATTGTATCACACCTGCTTGCAACATCTTCTATCATATATACTCTATTTAATCTTTTTCTTCTTGGTATCAAAACACTATGTAAAGTTTCTTCATCAAACATTAGGAAATTCTTTCCAAATTCAAAATCCATATTACATTGTAACATTTTATCTTTATATTCCATAGTTTCCAAAGAAAAAGAGGGAGATGTGAGTATGACAGTCATATAAGACTGTTGCTTTAATATCAGTTGTGTATAAGATTCCACACTAGTAATGAGATATATTTTTATGTATATGTATATAATTATACTTATGTTAATTTTATTAACAAGTTTTACGTTTCAGAGGCAAACTGTGTCAAAGTGACCACCAAGAGTAGGGAATGATACTAAATTGAATCATAAATAGAAATAATTGAATAAATTGAAATATCACCACAAAAACACTAATTATAACTTACAGCTAAAACAATTGCTTATGCTATTCCAAAAAAATGAAAATTATAAATTTTATAAATCCCTTTATGTATACTAAAACCAATATATTATAGTTGTCTTAAATTCTATTGATAAATAAATGAATTTGTTTAGTTAATTTTAATAATAATAGCTAAAAGTAATAATAACAATGTAATAAGCTTACCTATTTTCAATGCAAAGCATATTATTATCACCAATAGTATGTGGACTTTCCCAACCTTCAAAATTCATTAAATCAACTGCACTTGGCTGTTCTGAAAAATGATATACAAGACTTATAGAATACTGGGTCAGGGAATTTTGACCAGTTTTAGTGTAAACATGCATGTAAAAAGTGGTGAACGGAATATCTTAATACT
Source organism: Heliconius nattereri (assembly GCA_013403645.1). Classification (NCBI taxonomy): domain Eukaryota; kingdom Metazoa; phylum Arthropoda; class Insecta; order Lepidoptera; family Nymphalidae; genus Heliconius; species Heliconius nattereri. The sequence continues at coordinate 2,377,512 of JAAIXI010000225.1, forward strand.
AGGTTCCCTCCGCCTACCCTGCTTTGTGTGGCATTGTGTGAAGCTGAAAGAAAAAAATAATTAAAGAATGGATTGGATGGATGGATAGTTGTGTTGAATGGCAGAACTCAATTCCACAATTTGTCTAACAGAAAGGTGAATTGAAAACAATTGATTTACTGCATACATTTTACAAACAATAACAAAATAAACTCACTTGCAACTAAAGCCAAACTATTTAAATTGAGGTCTGGTTGTTTTTGGTATTCCTTAGCAACAAATAGAGCAAGTTGGCTACAACAACCCAAGTGGATAGTACCAGCAGGTCCAGGGCCAATACCTTTATATGTGACAGTGTATTGTGGGTACCGAGTAACTATGTTACTAGACCTGAAAAAAAAATTGTGGGCCATATTGTTTTCGAAAATTACTTGAAAAATTTCGAAATTAATTAGTGGAACCCACTGCCACATTTTGTGTTATTATCAGAGCTAGAAGCTTGAATAATTCACATCCCCATTGTTTTGACCAATTTTTGATACTTTACATGCTAAATGGCAGAAGACAATGCCACAGCGTGTTGTTGAATTATACCCCTGTGTGTGTGTAAACTAATAGTATTTTTTACCAATCATTAAATTGTTCTCTACTCCATTCAAAGAAATGATCTAATCTCCTAAGACCATTCTTTTCCAATGATTTAAATAAAACATTGAAATCTCCATTTGGTGTTGTAATAACAGCTATTCTAGGTTTTATAAAACCAAATATAGTGTGAACAATTCTTTCTAAGTCATGCGGAAGCATATGTTCTATCATTTCAATGGCTACTACTGCATCACATCCTATTAGTCTATAGTCTGGATCGGCTGCATTCCCTTGAAATAGCTGAAATAATACAAAGGAAATAAGTTTCAAATTCAAATAAGGTTCAAATTTACTATAATAATAATAATTGACAAAATGGATGCTCAAATATTAAAAGTAACTTCAGAATTGTGCTTACTGTAACTTGTAAAGGATTTTCCCGCTTTATTACATACTGGTCACATCCAAGTAGATCTGATGAGCAACGCAGTGGTATTGTTTCAAGATCAACACCAAGAATATGTTTAACACCTGGTATATCTTTAAGGTATTTTATAAAACTCATGTCATTGTATCCAAAATCTACTACCTAAAACGAGAGGTACAAGTTAATACGATAAAATTAATTTTAAGCATCAAAATATACTGTAATTATAAATATTATTTCCAGTTGGATACAGACCTTTTCAAATTCGCCACACCATCGTTCGTCCATAAGACAGTCTGTAACTGCTGCATATCTTTGTGCGTACACTGGTGGATAAAACACAACGCCTTTCTCATCATCATAGTCTGCATAAACGTGGTCTTCGGAATCGACATCGCTGATATCTTCATCTTTAAATTTAAAAGTCAATCTTTTGTAGTATGGTCTAAGAAAACGCTCTATCACAGTTAGAAGGGATTCTCGAAAGAATATCAACGTCTGTAATGCAATTATCATTATTCTGGATAGAACAAGACATTTAAATGTAAAGATTATCTTCCAAGAAAAGCCGACGACGACATCATGATGCTCGCATGTTTATTGTATCAGAATATTTTTGTTTTCTTTATGTCAGTTGTCAGTTGCCGGACTGGTAAGAAAAAAAAACTGTCAATGTGACAGTAGGATTAGTACAGATTACAAATATTTAATCGATAATATAAATAAAGGTATGAATGTGGCAGCTGACAATTTTTTCTATTAAACTCCGCATGAAAGGAATAATTTAGGTAAAGTTATAAATACCAAACTTATCTTTCTGGCAATTGAAATATAAGTTATATTATAGTCGGCAGAATCTGACTTTCAGATCATTGAATCTATAGATTGTCATCTAATTAGATAGATAAAGTTAACAGACCTATACATAAAGTTAACAGGCAAAGCTATGCCATGTTACAAAATTCACTTTGTTACTTGTCTCATTAAAATTTACGTTTAAAAGACAAAGGTAATTCATAAATGCTTATTGACATATTAAAAAAACAATTAAACCTGCTTCACGCTTCATCCCGCTCACAGCAGAGTAGGTAGAGTTAACCTAGCCTTAAGACACTTTGTTCCTCACTTTTTGCCGAATATGTCTCTGCGCCACGAAGGCCTGAAAAAAAAAATATATTTTTTTATATTTAAGAATTAAAACAGGGTACATAATATAAATGGCTACTACTGACACTGATGCGGCGAGGTGGTGCAGAATCACCTAATATGACTAACTTCACTTTGCTAGCAGCTATACATATCGAAAAACGCCGGTGGTCCATATTGTACGACTAATCCATGTTTTAGGGAACTTACTCTAGATGAGTACTCGGTAACGACGAAGACGTTGACAGACACGTAGAAATTGATTTTGAAAAGAAATACCTAAATCTAAAAAGTCTCAAAGAAAAAGGTTTACATATATATTGTGTGCTAGTAAAATAAATTAGCATATTTAATAATCAGTTTTACGGAGGAAACTTAGTGCTAAGACACTCCGTTCCCCATTTTTAGTATACTTATTTGCAATGTTTTATAGCCGTTACGTACAAGTACGACACATTAATTATATATCCATCCTAATTCCAATATGTCGACATTTCCATATTTCAAATTATGATTCATAAATTCATATTTAAAATTATAAATCCAAATGATGTAATATAGAACTAAAATTAATTATTATTATCTAATACCTTTTTTAATTAAACGTACATGATAATGTACATACGTTTATAGCAACAGAGAAGTGAATGTAAGCATTCCAGGCGTACTCAAAAAAAATAACTTCATATCCGCATTCGTCTACTGGAAAAAGCATTACTGACATTGAATGTGTATATTTTTTTACTTGAAGACTTCACTTATAATGTGATGTTTTTATTTCGCTTTAACAGTTATAACTTATTATAAAATTTTATGTATATTTTTAGCTTTACGCAGTTAGCAGTAGTAGAGTACCTACGCAGACTTAACCTGGGAACCTAGTGAGGAGGTAATCTGTCCCTTATTCAATCAGTTCCATTCTCCACTTTCCGCCGAATTATTGACACATTGCGTGTTGAGTGGCGGACTTTAACGCCGGCATGTAACTTAACATGTAATTTGCAATATATTTATGAAAACATAAATTACGATGCCTAATATTATTACAACCTACGCTATTAGTAATATATTAACATCTATATTGTAATGAATCTAATTATAAAGTAATTTTAAGAACTATTATTATATTTTTTCTTCAGACCATACGAAACTCTTGTTAATTTATTTCCTTTGATAAGTCAAACAGTGAAAGTGAGTATTGTTGGATTGACAGCATTGTCTAAAATATATCATTCAACTCTCTAAATAACCAGTTTTAATGCTAATCATGTAATATGTATAAGCTTTTTGTATCGTACACGTAACGCATAATTAAAACCTATGTATTTGAATATAAAAGTTTAAGCTTAATTTTTATAACATTGCTAATAAAATTGTAAGATTTTTTATCATTTAACTTACGTATTTGGTATTATTATATGTTCAAATCAATCATAACTGTAGCGCGATGGTTGTACATTCGATTCCCGCTTGAGGGAATGAAATATTATTTATAAATATTTTCATTTGTCTGGCACCAAGGCAAAAGCTCGCTGTTGAGTTCCGCCACTCAACACACAATGCCTCATTAATCAAATTTGGACGGAAAATGTGGAACATTAAAAAATTGAATTTTCCGCATTGAAAAATTAAATAATAGATGTTATTTATTATATTGTATTTTATAAGATTTTATCACAGAACATTATTCCGTTTTATATTTAAGTCTTAGACCATACTGTAACCTACATTAATTGGTTAGTCAACACTTCAGCTGCGAGTCAATGGAACAATGTCACGAGAACGGGTTTGTTTTCTGTAACTAGTAACTAGTCTGCCGCTATCCTGATATCGGCTTTTGTAGGTTGAGTGCGTGTCTTGTCTAGAACATACATACATACATACATACAAAGGACACTTATATATAAACATTATGTATATATATATGTTTTAAGATTCATGCTATATCCCGTATGTAGCAGGGTACACAAAGGGAACCTAGTGTTAAGAGATTCTGGTTCCCACTCTCCGCTGAAATTTTTGAGGCATCACGTTTTGGGTGGCGGAATTCAACGCCGCGCCTTGCGCGCTTCCAGAGTGAAGAAATGAAAATAATATTTTAATTTCCTTGACTGGGAATCGAATTCACAACCTGCCGCGCTTACGGTCACACGCTTGTACCCCTGCACCAAGACTGGCCATCATTAAAATGTTGGTATCTAAATTAATAAATATTTTTTCAAATACCCTTAGGTATTCTTCTATAAATATTATTTAAATATTTACAATGTTAAGCTCGTTGTAAAAGCTCTCTCGTCTCTCAAGCTCATTTTCAAATTATGAATGATATATATTTTTTACACTTGACTGCATTTAGGCAGGTTCATCAATATTTTTCCCTTCATATTTTTTAAATTTTTTGTCAATTAAATTGCGGAACCCAACGCCGCATCGAACATTCCGAGTAAAACGAAATCCACTATCGAGGCTTATGTACATTGTGTAGATATTTTAATATGGCTAAACACTTCTTAACTGACTTACAATAAAGTCATTAGTAACGTCCATTACGCCATAATAGTATTAATTAGATTTTAAAATTCAAGTTTCATAAATTATATTTATATATTTTGTAATTTAAACTAGGTACTACAGTGCTTTTAACTTTTAATTATATTTTAATTGATTTCTTAATTTCGTTTTCTACTGTGAATCATTATTCCATTGTCTATCAATAGGTACTTTCCTAACATCCTTTCTATACAAATTGCTATATTGCAGGCTTCTGACAAAGACTTTGAATATTGGTTTGATATATTTCTATACTTACGATGTTCATTCTTACGATTCGATGTTCATTCGGGGGATTAAATTGTTATTTATTTGTTTCATTTCTTCTCTCTGACACCAAGGCAAAAATCCCTACGTTGATTTCTGTCGAAATTGTAGGTTGTATTGTATATTCGTTCAATGACAATGTATGTGCAAGTTTTAAGATGTATAAATTAAATTCGTATAAAGATACAAATATTGCCGCCCGCAACTTCATTTTCGTAGACTTTGAATTCCAAACAAGTTTTATACATACTGAGCTTATAATTACTCGTAAATAGTTAACAATTTAGAGAATAGATCTAAATAAATGGACAGACTAAAACGAAAGTGGCGCATTGAGACAGCATAAGGTTGCAGGTTCAATCCCTTTCGAGGGTATGAATAAATATTTCCTTGCATTGGTAGGTAGGTAAAAAATATATGTCTCATATGAGACGTAAATAACGCTGAAATTGATTAAATACGTTTTAAAAAGTAGATTTCCTTCGACATATAAGTAACAACAAGTTATTAAGAAATTATTTCATCATTATTTTCCTTAAAATTTATCCAAGGATAAGTTTAAATTTGAGATATATTATTGAATCATTTATCCCTGAACTAAATTTTTTTTATTTGTCATTGTGTCTAGTGCAGTAGTCTGGTACAATTATTGTACATAAACTATATATTGTAGAATCCCTCAATATTCTTAGTTATTTCGTGTTCGAACTACTGCCTACCTGAACCTATCCTTAAGGAACTCCGTTCCTATTCAGACACTTCCGTTCCCAACTTTCCACTGAATTCTCGAGGCATTGTGTTTTGAGTGGCGGAACTCGACGTTGCCTCTTTACCTGGTTACCAGACTCATAGGACACAGAAATAGACACTCACTATACATGAAAAATATAATCAACTTTTAGAATTAAATTGGTACGGTAAAAATTATGCATCGATTTAATATTTTTAAACCTAAGCAGCCTGACAAGCTCTTTGCCTAAATCAATTTGTTAAAAATTTATAAACCTGACATAGCTCGCGTAAACACCGGCCGGTTTATTTGAAACTAAATCTTGTTAAATAAGTTATATCGAGTATAAAAATTATATTAAATTTATGATAACACTAGTGGACCCGAACGCGGCTACGCCCGCTTGAACTATACGAATATTTATGAAATTATTTTCAGTTTTCAATAGAGATATCTCTATTGAAAAGTGGGTGACGTTTTCTAACAACATTCTTTGGAAATCGTTGCTTAGCAACGGTCGCTTAGCGACGGTTGCTATTAACATGGCAGAATAAATTGCATGTCAAATTAATAAGTATTTTAATATATTGGTATATATTGATAATATTAAAAATATGAGAAAAATAAGTATCCTATGTTCATCCCGAGACCCTCAAGTATCTCTATATGAGTATTTTATCACAATTAAATTAGCGGTTTGGGCCTGATTGCGTAAAATACAGACAGACAGAGTTACTTTCGTATTTATAATATAGGTATGGATATCAAATCTGTTAGATAGAACAATTTATTTATTTGTAACTACTACAACTATTTAAATATAATAAAGAGGTGTTCCTTAAAAAAGGCTGGATAATCAATAGGTACATTTTTGAATTTATACAAACCAAATGTCTAAATAATACAAAACTTAACTTTAAATAAACTTTTTTTCCAGTCCTACATTTGCGAATTCTGGACACCGCACACCGTGTTCAGTGGAAGTCAATGCCACGCTTAGCCTTGACACCAGAGCCAAAATATTCATTTCCCCGACTCGGAATCGGCTCGGGGAACCAACCCTGAGCCATGATTGGCCTCAATGAAAAAACTTTCATTGCCATCATTAATATATAAACAATTAATTCATTATTCTAACACCTACAATTCACCTACGGTACGTGGGCACCCTCCAGGGCGTCTTCATTTCATTAATATTATGCCAATTTCTTTATCATCAGTTCCGGCCGCGAACATCGCAAAGGTAAGTTTGTTTGGCAATCATTATATGAATACTCGTTGAACTTTAGAAAATGTTTGTGTGAAATTTCTATGAGACATGATTTTAATTTATAACCTATAATCATTTGAGGAATGCAATTAAATATTAAATTTATTATCCCCTTGTGGGGGTATGAAAATATAAATCTGGTCAGCAAAAGATTTAAGTAAAAAAAATTTCTCTGTGGAAAAAAATTATAATATTTACCCTCATTACGTTTGTTTTTTTTTTGTTTTTGACATATAATAAAGAAGATTGAAGCGAAATGTAGAATATTTAATATTTTAAATACATATGCTTATACTTTAGTTGATAAGAATAGCGAGCTTTCCAATTAGATATTAAACTATCAAACATGAATTAGCTAGATATGTACTTGTATACCTCCATAAAATATCTAGTGGTTCTTATGTATGTACTTATAGGTACATATAGTACTGGATATAACATTATAAGTCTATTTAAAAGAGAAAAAAATGTCCGCAAGGCACCAAACTCGAATGTTGAATTTCATGAAACTTAATTTAAGAAACCTGTCGAAGTGAATGGTAGACACTGGTCGAGCACTCGGTCGACGCGCCTCTGTGGAAAAAAATATTTTCATTTGAACAAAAAGATATTATTATTCTGAACACATCGTGGACACTAAGTTTTTAGAATACGGTACAGTTATCCACATATACGTCTAAATAGCGATATGAATACAATTTATGTCTTGCATACGAAATATTCATATAATGTTTGTATTTGTGATACTAGAGTTGGCTATTGTACTGGTTAGACATTGTGGCTTAAACAAAAGCCTTGTGAAACTTTCATTACTTTCCTTGGAATGTCAATTTCAAATCAAAATCATCAGCTATCATCAGCTAATTATATTACTTTGCAACCACGAAAATTTGTATTGTTTCACTAATAATTTAATTTGTTAAATCACGCCTAAGTCTTCGTACCGGTTTTAGGCGCATACGCAGGTCAGGTGAAGAAAAAGCGCGCGCGACGCTTGCATTCGTCAGTCGCACCAGGGTCGCCAGAGGGGTCGGACCGCTATCTAGTCATTGTATTTTTAAATATATTTTTAATATCTTAATCAAAAGGTCATCATGAAAGTGTTCATCGTGTTGGCAGCAGCCGCCGCCCTTGCGAGTGAGTTGATTTTTATTTATTTTTAATGGGTAAAGGATATCTTGGACATATTTTCCTAAGACAATATTTTTTGATTCTTATTAAAAACAGTCATTAAAATAATATTCACTCTTATATATTACGTTAACGAGACGGTTTTTATGGTGCATACTTTCATATATAAAATATTGCATCGAAATTTAACACATTGCTGTTTTTATACAACTACCCTCATATAGTTATATGTATATAAATATATTACCTTATTTGTTTAAACGAAGCTTAAATAAAATTTCAAATATTTTTTATATACTAGTATCCTTACCAGTATATAAAAAATATTTTTATATACTAGTATGGATCTAGTATATTTTGATTATTTGAATTCCTATTGAATGTAAAAATTATGAAGGTATGTATAAAAAATAATAATGTACTCATAGTATATAAAATATATATTTCCATTTAAATTTTTATTAATTTAAATAAACAAATATTAGAAACGTCCTAATAATTTTAACAAACACCTATTGCATTTGCTTCCGTTTATTTATATTCTATACGCAAAGTAATCCATTTGTCGATCCCATGTGGCTCGTATATCCGTTAAGTTACTGTGCATGCATAATAACATAATTGAGTGGTACTTTCCTATCAATTTTAAAAAGATATATAATTTTTTATTGGAAATTTTCAATTAATTTTATCAAATCAAATTTGTTTCAATGCAATGAAATTTAATTTAGTTTCAAATATATTTTTATTTTTTTTATATATCGTCAATATTTTATTTTTATTTAATGTAGTGACCTTAGGTACCCTGCAACATACAGAATTAATTTGGATGTATAGAAAAAACTCGTGCGTAGGAAACCTACATAGATAGTATGGCGCGTTCGTAGCGTAATGGCTACGTGTCAACATTACTTTGTCAAACAAGCAACACGCGATGCATGTGGAATCTTACCCAATTTAAAAATATATATATGCTGTATAAAAATCTCTTTCGGTGTGAATAGCTTATAATACATTAATTTGAGTATTGGTAGTATAGACGTCCTGTCTGATTCCTATAGGAAAAATTATGTATATTTATAAAATATCTACATCTATATTTTCGATTTCGTGTCTAAAGCTAATTAAGACTATTTTTAAAAGAAAATGAATGGTGTGTAAAAATATAAGAATATAAAAAGGAAACAATAAATAATTCACTCTTGAGTGAGTTTGCAGTAATTCGACATTGACATTCGTCCAAACAGTTTTTACTGCGGGTACCTAAGTATGATAACATAAATTTTCTGCAGGTTGCATTGATTGCGTGTTGACACAGCTATATTAAATTTACGCAAATGTTAGATAGGCTTTTGCAACGACCAATTTACATAACCAGCCGGATATTGTGGCTCTTATATTGTGCGAGCAAAGTAGGTGGAATGTTAATATGTATATTTTTCTTTTAATTATCTAATGGGGCTATAGTTAATTTACTTACGGTTCTTAGAAATGCGTAATTTTGTTTCTTAATCAAAATCCTGTAAATTCTAACTCATTAATTAATATTTTTTATTACTTAGTTAAAGTGAATGCATTAATTAATTAATATTTTATTTAATATCTTTACTTAATTCATTGCAACATGCAAAATGTTTGAAAAGTCTAAAAGAAATAAATTAAAATACAATATTTAGTTAACATAAAATTATATAAGAGAAATAACCTTAATTTTAGAAAACAGGATTAAAATTGTTATCACGTTAAAAAACGTGTTTGAGGAAATAAATAAATGTTGACATTTATTTTTGTACGCCGGTCACCAATGAGCGAAACGTGACTCGGGCAAACTAGTTTCGATCACTATTAAAATAGATAGAACGGACCTCTTTGAATATTTTACTATGCTGAAAACACAAAACAAAATCAAATTTCAGAAAATTTTCCACACGTTCAAGGAAAAAAAAATGTTATTTTTTCGTCAACCATGATCGTCCTTGTTTGCCTAACTAACAATCACACACGGTGGATATAAAGTTGATAGTTCACCAGCAATACGGGTCACAGAGCGACCCGTGATGCATCCGACCGATGCACCGTGTCGCAACACCTCGCTTTCACTTCTCGATGGGTTGCGTCACCCTGCCAAGTTGCGATAGCTTGCGCGGGCGCAGAGCCTGGCATATTTATCCCACGTGTGCTCTTTGATGTATAATTAAACTAACGTTTGTGATTATAAAAATATTAATTTATGTTCATATGTGACATTTTACATTGTATATTAAAATTGAATGGTAATAAGATGAATTTTAATTAACGTTTTAGAAAAGGTTACTGAAAAAAAATGATTGTTATCTATAAAGTTATTTGCATGATTAAGTTTGCGTTGAATAACAAGTTGAACATTTAAATATTTAGGAATACCTAAAGTAAAGCTAAAAACAAATAATATTTTATTTATTCCATTAATTTGCATGGAAAAATCATTGTATAATAAATTAAATCTTCGCTCACTCAACCTTGACCGACCGTGGGCTAGCATGCATAAATTAACACTAGACCGGCTATTACTTTTAAATGTCGAATGCTTACGTAGCTTAAGATGGTTACCTACTTGCTGCTATTATAATATCCGTCTCACAGATTTTAAAACACTTAAGATTAAAAAAAACTTTTGTAGCGGTTCAGGTATTTTGGTTACAAAATTATATTTACAACTTAACGCGATATAAAATTTTAATTACAATTAAATTTGGACTGACAAATTTCATAGTCAGTTTACCAACTCTTTTACGAAACACATTAGGTTTTAATAGTTTGCGTGGTATTACAGACATGCAATTTCTTGCAACCGGGGTTTACTATTGTAAAGTCACCTTCGTTTTATCCACATGGGCGTACCTAAAGATATTTTTGTGCCAAAGCTGTTTTCTTTTTTATTTTTTTATTAGTAAAATTCCTGAAGTGGCCACCAGACTATTTTGGGGTGGGCACCGACCACCCTTCTCCCCATATTCCTATGCTCATGATTGTCCATCTGTTACGTATTATCCAACTACGCATAAGAGCGTGTAACTCAATATCGATTGTTGACGTTTGCTGACGATTATATAACGTTGCGTTATTTTCTTATGTAAGAAAAAAACTGACCCGTTTGGTCTTTAGAATATCGGAGCACGGCCGCTCTGATTCTTGATTTGATTGATTCCACTTTCACTATATTGTATCGTAGATGAATGACTTCTAACGTCTAGTAATGAGCCGTTTAAATTAACTCTTATATAAACATGTTTATGCTTATAGAAATAGAATTACTTTGTTTTCTAGAAAACATAATGAATAAACTCTTTTTTTTGTTGCAGGCGCCCAATTCAAATGTCCCAACAAGGACGGTCAATACGAGGATGACAGGCAGTGCGACAAATTCTATGAATGTTCAGATGGTGCTGCAGTCACCAAGTTGTGTCCCGATGGTCTTGTGTTCGATCCCACCATTAGAAAGATCAACAAATGCGACCAGCCCTTCAATGTAGATTGCGGCAACAGGGTTGAACTCCGTAAGTATTTTAATATTTAAAATATATATCCGTTTATGTACTATTAGTAGAGGATTCATAAGTACATCTAAAATAACTTGAACAAGATTATAAAAGAGGAAAATGGGAAACGATAGTGTCTCAATAGGAACGGGGAGTATCTTAACGCTAAATCTTAGGTTCCCTTTGCCAACTCTGCTATGAGCGGGATATAGCGTGCTTAAAAAAATATAACTACATTTGATTTAGTTTGATTTTTTTATAGTTGGGTATAAATAAAATCTTATAATTTTTATTTCTATTTGTCCTTTGTATATCCTCAACATGATATGACACATACATTTTACGTCAAACGTTTCTGCTGAAGGTCATTTAACGCAACCATGTCAGAAATGAAAGTGTCCACCTTTGACCATCTAGGTCACACCCTGGCGCTGTTCTAGGCCGATTAGATACGAAAATATATTATTATACAACTATTACAACATTTAATACTATTACTGTGATTAAATCTAAAAAGTCTAAAAGAATTCCTATAGTTTTTTTCTCTCACATTGCTCATAATTCTATTTAAAGACTAACAACATTCCTTAGTCTTTTACAGACATTTACATATACTTATTGTCAAGTACGCGTGACTAGAGACTTAAGTGTGCAATTACCTTACCTTACCTTATATTTTAGTAGATACTTCATTTTGTTCTTATTGAAATTGTATGTCTGGTAGGTATTTAATGGGTCGTGAAAGGAATTTATTACGAGACAAATTAACTTGGACCAAGGCGAATTGGTTGAGAGCGGAACAGAATAAAAAAAAAATAATAATGTACCATATATTATACCTCGTCTACATATATTATTATCTTATTTCCTATATATAAATGGTTACCTCAACCCGACCTCTACATGGTAACCGGTGCAATATCAAGGTTTACAACATATATTTTAAATATTTACTACCATTTCTAGTTCGAAAGTTATGCGGACTCCAAGATGATGCAACTTTTAAGTTTTTATTAATAATACGATTTCAAAAGTTGTTTCGATAGTTCGCCTTGGTGATTTCTTGTAATATTTTTGAATGTATAATATTTTTCGTAAATACGTGCCTTTGTGAAATCTGTAATATTATAAAAATGGAATTGTTCGACTGTAATTTCTTAATAGCTATATTTATTATTTTATGTAAGGATTATTTTGAAATTAACGTCTATATACTAATTTTCTAGATTTATTTTAAGAGTTTTTTGCTAATTAAGATTTTACTATTTTTTTGGATTTTTTTATTATTATAGATACAGTCGAGTTTACAACGCTCCTCAAAAGTGAAACTAGTGTTAAATAATAACGTTGACATTTTGTTTGTTGACGAATTGATGATACTAAATTATTTTAAACTTTTATCTCTTTTTTGTTTTCTCTACTATTCACTAGTTACCAGATTGTTTTGCGTTTATCATCGCCAAAATTAATAGCCATTAATTTATTTCCCTTCCTTAACCTGCTATATGAAAAGAATACATCGTGAATTATTTACAAAATATATTTCTCGTTTAACAGAACCCCCCAAGCCGAGCACCCAATGCCCCCGTCGTAACGGTTTCTTCGCTCACCCCGACCCTTCCGTCTGCAACATCTTCTTAAACTGCATCGAAGGTGAAGCTATCGAAGTTAAGTGTACCGCTGGTCTGCACTTCGACGAGTACTCTGGTACCTGCGTGTGGCCCGATACCGCTGGAAGACAAGGATGCGCCGCTCAAGATAGTAAGAGTCTAATTTTCTACTTACAGTAACTATTAGAATGTTAAAATTATAAGAATCATGATATTTACCTTAAAACTTCTATTTGAATATCAATTATGTCTCACATATCTATTTCTACAGAAGCCAGTAGTGGCGTACGAGCGTGTGACTGTAAACGCGACGTATTGTGGGTTCGATTCCCATTCGACAAAATGAAATATTTAATAATTTGCTTTTTTGGCTCTGATGTTGGAGCGAAGTGCGGCGTTGAGTTCCGCCACTCAATACGCAATACGTCCAGAATTCAGCAGAAAGTGGGGAGCGGAGTGTCTTAACACTAGGTTCCCTCTGCCTTCCCTGCTGTGTGTGGTATACAGCCTGAAGTTATTTCTATAAGTGTGTACACTGTACATACACAATTAAAATCGTGATTACTCTTGCATTGATGTATTTGAGACTCGATTACGTGACTAAGCTTGTATAGAATGTAGATGATCCTCCATTTACATTTAACCTTTAAGTTAACGTTTCATTTAATACAACTGTTTGAAATGTTAATACAATATTTGCCTTCGTTACACAGAAGAATTATTAAGTACCTCTTGCATCATAATTATGTCTTTTAAGTATTTTTATTGTCAAATTATTACTCGCTGATAAATCAGAGATAAAATTAATAATATTGTTTCATGTAGTGATTACAATTCTCTTTTTTTTTTAAATTCTAAAATCGTATATTAATAAAAAAATAATTTCATCAGAGAAAACCAAGGATGGCTTCGAGTGCCCCAAGGAGCAACAAGTCGATGCCCAAGGCCAGGCCGTCGCTCACCCCAAGTTCCCCCACCCCAATGACTGCCAACGTTTCTACGTTTGCTTAAACGGTATAGAGCCCCGTGACCTTGGCTGCCAAGTTGGCGAAGTATACAATGAAGAAAGCCAGAAATGTGACGCCCCCGAGAATGTTCGTGGATGGTAAGTTTAATATTAGAATATTATAGTAATACATACGACATTTTTACTTATTAAACTATAACACTGTTTCCACATAGTTAAGATTTTGTTATTATTATAAATTCCTTACCAAAGCTCAAAAAGAACCATTTGCTTATAGTAAAATTAAATAAAACTAACTATATACAACATGTGTGTCATATTTAATTTAATACCTTTATTTACATATTTGTATTATAAAAAAACTTTTAGGTATTTTTGTATTTTATATATAAGTATGAAATGCTAATAATTTGTTTGTTTACAGCGAGGACTGGTACAAGGACTCTGAAGACGCGGCGCCAGCCCCCAAGGCGAGGTCCTAAACTAGTGATTAAATAATATTATAGTTACTTCTAAGACTTGATAAGTTAATATATGATAAGATAAACAATATTCTTGTATTTTATTTGTATTTTTCCCTATATAATTTACTAAAATAAAAATTACATATATACATCAATTATTCTATACGAATAGGAATGAGAAAACGCCTGTTAGAATATTTGAAATATTTCTTTGAGAAAATACCTTATCCCAATTTTATTTTACGCCAAAAAGCTCATCAAATCAGCAGTAGATTCAAATAGTAATTTTCCTATTGCTACAAAACTTATAAATGAAATTTTCGTAAAATATCTTCGAAATGTTAAATGAAATCGAGAATTAAACAAATTACTGATGA
Source organism: Heliconius nattereri (assembly GCA_013403645.1). Lineage (NCBI taxonomy): Eukaryota > Metazoa > Arthropoda > Insecta > Lepidoptera > Nymphalidae > Heliconius > Heliconius nattereri. Next base: position 2,392,536 of record JAAIXI010000225.1, read on the forward strand.
TATAAGTAACTATTTGAGTTACTGTTGAAATTAGAATGAATACAAACTTAAAATATTTTAAATAAATTATTAGCGTAAATGGAGACAAGAATACTTAGCCACTAAAGTCTATGGAGATTCAAAATATAACTGACGCCCTTGAAGCTATTCGTGGCGTAGTAGCACAAGCGTGTAAACGTGACAGATTATGGATTCGATTCCCACTCGAGTAAATAAAATATTTAATATTTTAATTTCTTTGACGGAAAGCGGAGAGCGGTGTGACTTAACACTAGGCTCCCTCTGTTTACCCTACTACATGCGGGGTACAGCGTGAAGCTGAAAGAAAATTACATAAAACAAAAAAAAATCGTTTTTAAGCACATAAATTTATATTTATATACATTTATATACTCGTTACTCACGAATGTTGTTCGTTTCCGAAAAAGATCTTCCACAGCCTGAATATGTCAATAAAACAAGTAATAATGATAATTCATTGCCATTTTTTCTTACTTTTTTAAATAACCTTCATAAATAACATATAATTTTGCTACCATAATTATGCTAGTATTAATATAGAAATACCTGAACCAATTGAAGGTAAAATGGATAAAGTAAAAACTAGATGCAATAAAAGTTAATGTTTAAGAATACATGTTGAGTTTAAGGCTAGAAAGCATTTCTATAGTTTTATCCAAGAATATCAATTATAAAAACATAAGAAATAAGATCATTTGATTTTTTTTCTCGTTGACGACTATTTAATGTACTTTTGAGAAAAACTGTTAGTATTTAGCCGTTGTTTTATATTTTAATAGATTTTTTTAAATATTTCTAGAAACATAACATTTTCCGTAATGAGACGATTATATAAAATATTATAACAATAGTAATTGAAATCTTAAATGGTTGCCAATTACTATTAAAAAGTAAATGGAATAGTGAAAATCAATATTGTTTTATTTTTCATTTAATATATGAGTTCCATAAATTAATTCCATAGAAATTAACCGTAGCAGATATCTGCTGCAGATAATTTCTTTATAAAAACTAGCAGCCACCAAAATCACCAAAATAAATCTCCAAAAATAATAAATGGCCATTTCCTTGGATAATACTGAAGTATCTAAAGAAATACTGGGATACAATATTTTTTTTAAAATTAAAACTTAAAAAGGAAAAAGATCAAGGTATGTATATTTTTCAATGGTTTTCAAATGAAAAACAATGTTAACATGCAAAGGATAAATCATATGTAACAGTAGCTGTATTTTAATACATTTAGTGCCAAAAAAGACCAAAAAATTCAAAAATGCACACCCTGGCCCCGTTATTGTTAAATTTCAAACGGTCATTATCAAAATGTTAGTTTTAACTATTTCTTTTAACTAAACGTGCAATATGTGTATTGCAATTTCAAAATAAGTCAGTCATAGTATAAACGAGGCGTAGCTTTATAACGCCTATTATGCAGTCATTTTTATGTATGTATGTCAAAGACAATAAACTTTCAAAACTATCGCATAATGGCTTTTGTTTTTTTGAAATGTATATACTGTCTTAGTTATATGGTTAACGCATTGTTACTTCTGGTAAGTATTCAAGTTTAAACGCCACAATTATAATATTTTTTTGTTTTCAATTTCATTTTTACGCATCGTACGTTTGTATGTAATTCTAGGAATTAACAAAAAGAGATCAAATAAAACTTTCGAATACATTTTATTTCGTGTTCACGTATAAGCCGTGCCTTCAAATCCTTGGAGGAGTAATATTTATCAATAAGTATGAAGAGGACTCAGTGACTTTTCACTACTTCCTACCTGCCTTCTCCACCAAATGTGAAATAGAACTAGTATGTTAAAAAAAATAATTGACATACATTATAACGAGATTATTGAAACAATTTACAAGTTTTAAAATACTTTATATTTGATAAACATATACATAATGTAGGCATCTACTGATATAAAATAATATTCGACAAAGTAATAAGTACTGACCCCGTACGATGTACGTAAGACATCAAACCTACGACCTCTGATTCACCGCCCTTATAAATGTCACGGTTAACGTTTTTATTTTGATTATTCAGAATAAAAATAAAAAATTGTATTTTTTTTATTAATTTGTATTTTTTTATTCGTATATTCAAAGTGTAAACAATCAAAGGGAAATCATAAACACTTCTTCAACTCTTAATGTATTTAACGTTTCCCGTAATATCGTGATTATAGCACGCAAGGCCAGGTCCTGTATTTATGCACAATTCGTTAAGCTGCTTGTACACCACGCTGACAACAATCGTACCTACTAAACAATTAAAAAAAATATATAAAAAACAGGCCAGTTTTGCCCCACAAAGAGTGACTGTCAACGCGACTGGTTGCGAGTTCGATCCCCACTCGAGAAAATGAAGTATTTATTTAAATCTATATTTTTCATTTTTTCGGTCTAGTGTCGAAGCAATGCGGGGCGTTGAGTTTCGCCCCTCAACACGCAATTGGGGAATGGATTGTTTTAAAATTACTTTCCCTCTGCCGACCCAGCTGTGTGCGAGATACGGCGTGAAGCTATTTTCTTTAATTTTGATTTAATCAACGAATGTATTATAAGGTTTGCATTTTTAAATTATTGCAGGAGATGAAATCAAAATTTGTAAATAATCTTTATTTCAAATGATGGCAACCTTTGCTTGCGGCAGCTATTTTCCAAGCAACCATGTGTTATAATGTTGAAAAAGAAATAAACTTTAATTTAAATTATATTTAATTCACTAAAAAAAACATAAGTGCAAATTATCAACATGACCTGTTTAAACCAGGCAACTCTGGAGTTGCGGCAGACTGAGAGGTGGCAACCATTGTTTATCCAATTCCTTTTGCGATTTTCTTTCAAATAGTGTTGGATTGACATATAAAACATATGAGTGCAATTTCTTAACAAAAACGCATTACCATTGATTATAATTAAACGTGATTGCGGCACGATTCTTGTAGGCAACCCTGATGTAATCTATTCTACTTCCATGTTTTTAGTTATTCTTAAAAAGAAGTTTCATTAAAAAAACAGATACCTGTAGATTTATGCACTGGAATCTTAGGTTATTAACCTTGACATTTTTTTTAAACCAGTGCATTTCCGTAATTGTTCCACCAAATGAGCGATAAATAGTTTCGAGAAAATAGAAGGTCCATTTATTTCGTATTTAAATATCCTTGGCTAGGCTATGTTGAACTTGATATTCGTAAAATGACACACAAATTTAATTTTAGGTAGTTAGTAGGGGTAGAACCTATTCTATTTCTAATTCTTTGTCCGCATTGGGTAACTCATTCTAGCATATTGTATTGCCAAACTAGAGAAATAAAAATAATTAATTCCATCGAGTGGGGATTGAACTCATCACCATCACCGTGTATCCAGTGCTGTGTAACTGAAGTCTTGCATCATGCATTTTGCTCCTTGCTATATATTGTAAAACAGCATATCTATAAAAAAACGTTAAAATATCTAATAATATAATTTTAAAGTTCCTTTATATATTTCTAATATACTTATTAATATCCACACCCCACATATCGTAACCCAGTTTATATAAGAGTATCGAGTCAACAAGTTCTCAAGGATACTCAATATACACTAAGCCTTACACTAGTTTTCGAATGGCATTCGATTACTCAAACCTAATTGTTGCAACTCGCTTAATTTCATATCAGACATTATTATCAATATATTAGTCAGCGCACATTCCTTTAAAAAAAATGCTGACATAATTTTTATAATTATTGCTAGTATAATTATTGATCGAGTGCCAGTATAAAATGATGAAATGGAGGAAAAATGAGAAAGCAGAATCTGAACTCGCGACCGTCATAGAACACTTTTCATCCACTTCACTGTAGTGTCTCAAAAAGATTTATGTATAAGTTTTCCTAATGTGAAAAGTAATAATAATCTAGAGATAAATATAAACATGAGCAGCTATTATGTTTGGTTCTAAATATATTTATAGGAATCATTTTATTTATTTAGAGAAATCTGAGCATTTAGAGATTTTACAGAATTTTCAGGTTCCCAAGGGTAGCACCCTTCCAGGTGCGAGTTAGTGTGAAGTGAAAAAAATATTAAACTTTTAAAGCACAACTGGCATCGTGCTCATTACATTCATTGTTCATATAATACTGCGGAAGGTGCTTTTTATTTTTATGGTATGAGTGCTTACATTTATTTTGTAGGATTTACAAATATAAATGGTTTATATAATGCATTTTAAAATCGGCTGTTGCAATAAAATCGATCGAAATTACTAATTATAATGTGATAAAATTGCAATAACCTAACCTAATTTTTTTTTGTTAGTACATAATATTTTTATTTTTTATTTCGTGTCAAGTGACCTACAATTACAGTAATTAAATTTGTTATTATAATATTATATATGTTTGATTTATGCAGTATTCTCGTTACCCAATATATAAATCTAGAGTAAGAGTATACATATTTGAATTTTTTGTTACCTACTTCAAATATTTTCTTTAATATTTTTTCACCTTGGTAAAATATTTTTTTTAATTTATTAAATTATTTATGATTTTAATTTCTATTTAATTGACAGTAATGTAGCTTATATAATATCATAAATTATACAATATCTAATTATGAAATTATAATTAGGCAAAGACATTTTAATTATATTATAAGAAAAAATAGAGATATAACGATAGACATATTTTATTACGACATTTTTGAAAAGTTAATTTCTTCTTAATTTAAAATCATCGTAATTGTTAAACCTTTATAAATTTTTTATACAATTACTTATAAAAAACATTTTTCGTGTATGTAGTTACACAAAAAGATGATTTTACGAAGGTTACTAGAAACGTATCGAACACATTGGAAGGTTCTTCCTCGAATGAAAAAAAAATATATATAAAATTGCAATAATTTTAAATCAATAAATAATGAAAATGTATATTCATGAATACATTTAAGATTTATTCTAGCCTAATGTATAGGGAACAGTAGTTCATGATATTTAAATATATAGTATAATTATGTCCATAATTTTCTTTTTTTGGCTTTTTTCATTCGCTGTTAATCATTAGTTACGCTAGCATTCGTTTGCAACATTTGAAGAAGGTATTACTGGATATTAAAAACCCCTAAGATTAATATATATGAGTATCGGTGCCATACCATTGAATAATATCTTAAAACGGCCTTAAAAATATTATTTATTTAACAGGAATTTCCTGAATAGCTTTAAATGATTAATTACAATAATTTATTCAAAATATTAATATGTTATCGGTTCATTAAGGTTTTTTCTATGATTTTATTACATTTTATTTCAAAAAAGTTTGCATACTTTAATTTAAAATTTTATTCAATCTTTCAAATTAATTTTCTTTTTTTTCAGCTTCACGCTGTATCCCGCATGTGGAAGGGTAGACAGAGGGAGTTTTTAACGCTGCGGGATACAGCGTTAAAAACTTTTTTTAAATAAAAAAGACGCAAGTATTTCCTAGCAAAAAAGCATTATGACAATATCGTCTTATAAGCGCTAGTAATTGCATGTTTAAATTTTTTTTTATACGAATAATATAATTTTATTAAGTATTTAAAATGTTCTTGAAGCGGAATATTGAAGTTATATAACGATTCCTTTCGCCATGGGATTGACCTTCAATTGTATAATTTGTGGCTACCCTTTAAACTATTGGAGTATATCCGTGATCGCTCGCTTTAAGTACAGTATATGAGACTTATTCCTTCTATACATATAGCTTGATTGTATACAATAATCCAACAAAATCCATACTTTAAAATATAGTGCGATACATATATAATTATATAAGCTTTTTAGTTTTTATAAAAAAAATAATTTACATATGATATTAATAAATGGAGCGATTGCAATGTAAGTAGCTTATATTGTAGGTTCAAATCCCACTAAGGAAAATATTTTTATGTAGTTTTTACTCCCTCACGTCAAAAATGGAAAACTGTGTGTCCTAACACTAGATTCTCTCTTTCCTAAATACAGAAATCACTCAGTTGACTCCACAAAACAAAAAACTACTCAAAAATAAAAAAAGTTAAATATTATAACTACATATATATATAGTGTTAGTATATTCTGAATATTTTTTTTATCTTTTTTATTAAATAAATAACTTTCATGTAATAAAGATATAACATGAAAGTGACACGCGGAACCGCCTTCTATTCAAATGCTCCACTTACGTTATCAATTGTCATAATCACAAAAAAATTGAACCAGTATTTGAGGAAAGCAGCCTCTTTCGTCGAACGTACTATACTAGGTGTGCGCCGGCGCCGGTCACAATGCAGTCGACGTCAATACAGAGCAACCTTCGAGGGGGACCGCACGTGCCCTCGTTCCTATAATAAATATATCATTTAATTTTTAAAATCAGTTCTTTTCCAACATGAGAAGTTTAATCATCGCGTTCGCTTTTTGTGCCTTAGGTAAGTCCAAATTTTAATATTGATATTAAAAAAATATGTATAAATAAATAAATTATTTTGATACAAAAAAAATATTATGTATAAAATAGTATTACTAGAGTCAAGCGCATTCGTATACCCTAATATTATAATATTTAAATACAATTATTAGTTCATAAATAAATTATTAATAAAAAAGTACCTGCAAAATTTAATATCTGTATACCCTTATATTATATATTCAAATGTTATATTTTTTAACACGTTGCAAAAACACCGTTCACTACCAACAGCTTTTAAGTTGAACGTAAAGTAAAAGCTCTTGCATGAATTGCTTAATTGTGGTCACAAATGAATAGGAACATAAAGTTAGTTTTGCTGTACCTACCCTATAAATATTATATTATATTTAGAATTCCTTTTCTAGGGTTATGAAAGTAACAGTATTGTACCAAGGACACGATGCCAATTCCACAATAATGTGGTTACTTATTTACTTACTTCACACAAAATTAAACAGATTGCACTGAAATATAATAAAAAATTGGTAAATTGTAGGTAGATTGTAAAATTTGGTGTTATATTGCAAATTGATTGCTTTCTTCCTTTCAAATTCCTATAATGACGGTTATCAATCAATGTCACCGAAGTTAGTCGAAAACTCGTTAATACATTCTATGTATATGCCTGCCTCAAGCAGTTTAAGACCTATGATGAAATATCATTAGACTCAAAGCTTACTCATAGAAAATTATAATGAGCTTTTATATCCAGATTGTTCTTTTTAAACTGTATAATTAGTTTAATGTAAATGTTTAGAAAGCCGTAGATTTCTTCCTGGTTACAAGCCAAATGATATTATAGGCTTCGAAATAAGATCGCGTCGACACCTTTCTCTATTAAGAAAACGTGTTAAAGTTTATAATAACAATATGAGTTATTTTTAACACGTTTGCTTCGATCGTATGTATGTATGTTTGTTACGGCCATTTTGAACGTCGAAACGTCGAATTATCCATGACAATGCAAAATAAAAAAAATATGAAAAAAAGGCGGTCAAGTGCAAATCTGACATGCCTACCGAGGATATTAAATATAATAAAAATTTGTTAACTAAATAACATACCATTGTTAAAAAAAATTAATTAATTAAGAATAAAGTAATAAAAGTTTAAGGTTCATAGTATCAATAGCCTTGTTTTCTTATATCATAAATTCCATTTTTTTCACGCGTGTTTTAATTATTTTTATACTATTATTTATTAAATTAAAATAATTTAGCTATAGTAAATATTTACCACAAATTCTACAGTCATTAAACGTTAAGACAATACCAATTACCTTCACTCGCGTCCTTAAATACTCGATACAAAGTAATTTCTTAATACATGTTTTGCAAGGGCAATTTTACTATGAACGCTGTCACGGCATATCGGATTTTCGAAACTTATAAGTAAGCTGTAATATTGTTGACTTAACTGTGTGTAACTAGCGTAAATTGGAGCGAATTCGGCAATCGTGAATTGTTTTTTTTTATTCTTATACAATAAGATAATATTTTCTATAAAAAATATATAATATTTGTAAAATTAGTTTTGATAATTACGTAAGTATTTTTTTACCTACGAAAAGAATCTAAGCCTTAAAATATCAAGCTTCGTTGAAACTTTGAAGAACTACATATTATATTTACTTTATTTTAATTAATTATTTTATTGATTGTTGGTTATTTAAATTAATCACAACTTCGTTATAACATTTACCTATATTTGGTTTTATTAAAATAGTATATTTATTACGAAAAAATAAATATACAATTTAAATAATTTTTTTTATTGGTTATTTTATTTATTCATAATCAATAACGTCTCTTTCAGCTTCAGCACAGGACTTCGATTGTCCAGAGAAGAGCGGTTTCTACGCAGACCCGTACCAATGTGACCTCTATTACAAATGCAGCAAAGGTCAGTATCGTGTGTTCAAAGGTCGTCGTGTAATATGTCGTTTAAATGTCACTTACCTTCATGCACATGGTTGCATCGGCGCGATGTCATACCTTCCCCTGTTACTTAAATACAGTACGGTTAACGAGTCGTGGTCGCCCTGAAGTCACATGTAAATGACTGCGCAGATTTAAATTAAAGATTTTTCTTCCTTCTGATATTTTTTTTACCAAAGAACCTAACTTCAGGCGGCACTCGATGATCGTACTCTACATGTAAAAGATTGATTGAAGTTGGAGATTTAACTCTCATTGTTGTTAAAATAACTTTTTATATTGTAACAATAAATTAAGTCAAGCTAATGCTACAACACCTTTACTACAATATCTAATTACTAAGCCTGTTGGTTTTACTTGACACCGACTTCAAAATTATAAAATCTTTGTATAATTATTTTTCACTTTTTAGTTCATTGTTAGAAATCGGATTTTCTTTTTGTTAAAAATTAATTTATTTTACGATTTTAAGTGTGGGTAGATCTTAAAATGATGCTTCTTAAACGAGTGGTGATGGTGGTGGTAGTTGTTGTCAACGAGTGGTTGTGGTTGTCCTTCTTTTTCTTTTAATTAGGTATTATTATAATAACTTCATTTAATTAGGTATTATTTTTGTGCAAAGTTACATTTTCGTATATTGACAAGAACATACATAAAAAGTATTCGGGCGAATTGGGAATCTCCCTTTTTTGAAGTTAGTTAAAAATGAGAACATCCTCCTTTTTGAGGTTGGTTGAAAATAAATACAACGATCAGGAAACTCACTTCTGACATCAATTTAAAAAGTTTTTTCTTGTAACTATTACAGTATAATCTATTTTTTACCAAAAAAAAACAAACTTTCTCAATTTTGATCTGATCTCATACTCAAACTAACTAACCAAATTTTCACCAAATTATCCTTGAAGTGTATCCTTTCAAATAAAGAATCATCAAAATTGGTTAGCGCGACATTGAGTTATTCGTCTATTTGTCGCGCACATACCTAATGTAAATTTAAGACTTATGTGATTTTCTCATAGACACCATTGTCAGACATGGACCAAAAAATGGGACCATTCGGGAAGCTTCATCTTTTAAATAAAAAAAATCAAAATCGTTTCACCCAGTCAAAAGTTATGGGGTTACAAACATAAAAATAATAATAAAATTTAAAAAAAAATACAGTCGAATTGATAACCTCCTTTTCTTATAGAAGTCGGTTAAGAAGTATAGTTTCACTTGAGTGTATTTGATTCTTAATAATTGATACAGATTATAAAATAATTTATATTTTATGTTCGTTAGTAAACTAAAAATCTACAGTAGTTAAAGAAAAACCTAGACTAAACTAAGAATTTTTGTACAAAGTGTTAGCAAATGTGTAGTTTTGGCGTAAAAGCGTAACACACAAACTTACTTTCACATTTATAATATTAGTATGATATGTTTATTTTATACTGAGAGGTCAAATACCAGTCATTTCAGTAATTAAATTCACTGTTACTTGACGAGGTTATAGATACATACATATTTTATACATATGTACCACATACATTCTAGAAACATAATTATATTATGACGCCTACAATCATTTCTGCTTACGCTGTATCCCGCACATAGCAGGGTACGCAGCGGGAACCTAGTGTTGAGACATTCCATTCCTCACATTACGCCCAACTCTGGAGGCACTCCAGACATTTGTGTGCGGCGGAACTTAACGCTACGCTTTGCCTCGACACCTGAGCGAAGAAATGGAAATATAAACTTAAATAAATATACAATTTCCTGGAGTGGGATTCGAACACCCACAACCAGCAGTCACACTTTGTGTCTCTACGCCAGGATTTCCTTCATACTCGTGTACGAGTATATTATGCAAGTTGCTTAAAAACATTAGTACGTCCGGATCTTTAATTAATACTTCTTGTAATACTACTATAATTGAATTTACTGAATACTAATGCTAGTATAATTGTTTTAATAAACAAACTGGGATCGTAACATTTCGAAACTTAGTTCTAGGTGAGATTGTAGATAGAAGAAAAATTTTAACAAATAATTAAAATCTTGTATTTTAAATTAATTTCTTATTGAGAAATTTTTAAATTGTTATCCTTTCTTTTAAATAATAAAAACGTAGTTGATGTTACAACGCGTTCGCGCTCAAGGTCCTGCAGTGCATACTAATATGGTTATTCTCACGTACTAGAATAGTTATTTTAACCGCTTATTTGTAGTGAAAGCTCAAAATGTATAAGAATGGAATACAAATTATTTCTTTGTTACATTTAAACATAACACGTCTATATGACACAGTAGTTGGAATTTACAAGCTTAATTTGTATATTTTAAAAGCTTGTGGGAATATATAGTACTTCTTTTACCATGATTCTCTTGCGTGCTTAAAAATATATAGCTATATTTTAGTTTAGGTTGTGAACCAAAATGCTTTACTTCGTTTAATTACTACAATGGAGCCTCAAAAATATTTCTTTCGATTGATAATGTTAATACTAAACTAAACTAAAACTATTGATTTATCAATCAATATTAATATAAAACCCCCTATAAATAAAATTGTTAAAGATTGCATATTTTTTCTTATTTTACATCCTTTTTTTATTTTTATAGGTAAATCAGAAACCAAACTTTGCCCAGATGGTCTTGTATTCGCTGACGAAAACCCCCACAAGGAGCTCTGTGATATTCCCTCAAATGTAGACTGCGGTGATAGAAAGGAGCTACGTAAGTATTTTTGTATTACATATGGATAACGTAAAACATTTCTTATTTTTACTGATAACTATTTAATTTCTATATAAGATAAAAAAAAGGCGACGAAAGATTTTAGATAAGTAACAACTACTATCGCAAATATCAGAAACAAGAGCTATGGACTTCTAATTATATTAACAGGCAATTTCCTCTATCTTATTTTTACTTTAATTTTCAGAGGAACCCAAACCTACTAAAGGCTGCCCAAGACTGAATGGATATTTCAAGCATCCCGATCCTCAGGTAAATAAAAATAACATATTGTATAATATATAAAAAATAATAATAAATATAATAATGAACTTGTAAGTAATAAATAACTTTATTTTCTTTGCTAGGCATGTGACAAATTCTACTACTGCTCAGATGGCGTTCCTAATGAATTACCTTGCCCTCCTGGCTTATACTTTAACGAAGAAAGCTCAAACTGCGACTGGAAAGAGTCAGTACAAAGACAATGTGACCAGATTACTAAAGGTAAATTTGCTTAAATAAATACCTTTACTTTTACAATATTTTTTGTTATTTTTCCAATTTTCAGTATATTACATAGCAATTAAAATTAACGAACATCATCATGAAAATAATGAATAAAATAAGAATTAAATATAATAATAGTAATACTTGTTAAGTCTTGTGTGGTCTAATGATTGACTAGATATATTTTAATTGTAATGTAAAATTTTTCTTCATATTTTATGAAATCTGCATAATATTTCGTTATATTTATCCTAATTCTACTTTACAGACACACTAGACGATGGTTTCTCGTGCCCCGATGGTGAAGTCATGGGACCTAACGGCCGTGCTCTTCCTCACCCAACCTTCCCACACCCTGAAGACTGCCAGAAGTTCTACATTTGCCGTAATGGCTTCCAACCTCAAAAAGGCAGCTGTCCATCCGGCAAGGTCTATAATGAAGATACTTTCATGTGCGACGCACCAGAAAAAGTACCCGGGTGGTATGTTCCATTTCAAATTTTACTCCAATACTTTCTTATATTAATTTTATAACGTTTTTTAAGTATTGGCAAATATATATAATCGATTTATAATAAATACAATTAAAATATATATTTTTTTTACAGTGAAAACTACTATGAAGGCCAGCCACTAGAAAAAAACAAGTTACCGAAGAAGGCGTAATAATTAGAATATATAAGAATTATTATTAGTTTTAAAATTTAAATAAATAGTGATATAGCCTTATGTTTTGTTTTATTTATAAATGTAAGTAAAATATTATAGACAAATGTACTGTACAATGTAATGTACAAATAATGACATATGCTTACAAAAAAATCATGAAAGTAAATAATTTTGATTTATAGAAAACTAGCGACCCCCTCGCGGCTTCGCCCGCTTTAACTACTAAATTATTCATATAATGTATGTTTGCAAAGATAATGTGAAAATTAATTAAACCCTAATGCAACCCGCATTTTCGTAGTTCCAATAAGGATTTTGCAATTGTTTTAAAATAAACACAAATAAATAACACAAACAACAGAAAACTTAAACGAAAGAAATTATAAACAACAGACTACCTACTATTCTCTTACC
>JAAIXI010000225.1:2406469-2652262 GCA_013403645.1 Heliconius nattereri
AATAAAGCATTTATCAATATAAGTTAAAATAATAATCTTGCACTTAATCTCAAATTTTATTCTTTGTTATCCAATGTAGCAATAAACAATATGAAATTGAAATAGCCAAGCAAAATGATATTAATATTATAATGAATTCAAAAATTATATAGAGGCTAACGCCTTTATATAATTTTTCGCAAAAATTTTTCTCGCAAAAATCATGTATATTTAAACTTAATAAACAAAATTATGAATACATACGATACTTACCTTACTATGCCGGACTCCATTAATTAAATTAAATTAATTATCTTTAGTTCAGTTTAGTTGTTATTTTATGGCGTTTCAAGTTATGCCTAATAATTTATACACGAAAATGGGTTAGGAATAAAGTATCTTAAAACTAACAATTAATTATTATATTATAAAAACATATGCTTCAAAATGACATGTTCGAGTTCCATTGTACGCACCTAAGCATATTGCATTAAGTTTTAAAAAGTGTTTTAATATTATTAATTTTTATTCTTTTTTAGTATTTTGGGACTTAAAGATTTATTATTTTATTAAAAATAGTTTTTATAGGACTTTTGTAAGTAATAATAATTAATTTTAAATTTAATGTAGCATATATATTTGGATTTTGTTAATTTTAAAAAGATACGTAAAACGAAACTATCGTTACTGCAGGGAGGGCCCTGCAATCCACTATTGACGATAAGTTGACATTACCCGGATTGGTTATTGGCATGCAGGTTAGAGATTAGATAGATATGTCGAAAAATCCGAGATTGACATTAACTGGAGATAGGAGATACATTATTAACATCGGGTGTTAATGCTTAAACGTTCGATTAAAATAAACATTTGATTTAAAATTCGACGATATTGGATCTACACATGTTAACATAAACTAGAATACACAACAAACATTTTTTTCATATATGTACTGGTTATTGTCGGATGAAGATTTATGAGAATGGAGCCTACCCTGTTATATGTGGAAAGTCGAAGTTAAATAGAATGGGGCTACAATATGCTTGAAAAAATTCGGCGGAATGTGGAGAACGGGTTGTCTTAGCACTATGCTCCCTCTCCCTACACTGTGCGGCATACAGTATGAAACTGATTTATATGTATATATTTTATTTATTATCAATTTAGCTAAAGTTGGATTCGAATGTACTACTCACAAAAATCATATTTAGTCACGAATATGCCAAATACACGACAGGATTTTGATTAATTATATTTTCATATATTATACGAGTAAAGACCCACCAGACAGCATGTTATCATACTCGCCGTACAAGTAAAGCTGGTCGACATTTCTTCAGTAACACGATTCGGCTTATTCTTACATCAATGTTTGCGTAACTGATACAATTTTAATAATATCTTTATCGACCATTAATAAATAACAAATCTTTAATTACGTATAATTTAAATATTACGTTATATAAAGTCTTAAGTTAGCTTAAATAAATGTAAATTTTACTTTTTTACTTTTAGACAGATAATTATCAGTTATTAAATGGCAGTAGTTATAGTATTTTTTTAAAAAGCTATAATACAAAATGTATCCATAAACTCCAATATAAATTATTTTCCTGGTGTTTATATAAACGAATGACTTAACTGACTTTTGACTGACTAGAATACTATATGCAGACTAGAATTTTAATGGCATACAAATAAGTACAGTACATGATTATGTAGGTATGTGCATTTATAATTAGATTATATGTTTATGTTAAAGGACCTCAGGAAAGAAAATATAATACACATTTGTACACTACAAATGTGTAACTGTTAACTTGATAGGTTATAGGTTCGATTCCCAGTCTAGGAAAATTAAATATTACATATTTTAATATTTTCATGCGCAGTGACTTCAGAATTCGATGGAAAGTGGACAACAGAAATGTCTTAATGGGAGTTTCTTAATACCAGGTTACCTATACCTGCTATGTAACGAGTATACGTGAAGCTAAACAAAATAAAAATACAAATGAGTAAAATATGTTCTTTATTTTTAATATAAAAAATCGTTGATACTTTTAATTAGTTCTTAAAATTTAGCAATAAATGAACTTTTAAAAAGCAATTTACTTTTACTTTCATTCAAGTTTTATTGCTCGAAATATTTCCGTTTTAATAAGTAATTACTAGGTAAAGGTCAATGTGAACTTATTTTAATTTTAATATCTTAAAATTGTAACACTTAGTGCTACAATTAAAACACTTATTTTCAAAATTACTAAGTGATAGAAAATTTATGTATAGGTGTATAAATGGATATTATAAAATTATTTTTGAAATATAATATATCAAAAGATTTCAAGATTCAAATTCGATTTTTTTTTCAATACATAAAACTACAAGCCAATATACAAATATAAGTTACTTATAATATAATAAAATACTGGCTTTCCTCTCGCGGCTTTACTTCCGTGGTTTTCCATTAATCCATGATTTTATTTTTCACGCTAAAGATTTAAATACAATGTCACTGCCCTTACAGAAGTAAAATGTTCAATTCATATTGAAGTGTTGTTTTTGTTGCTCGCATTTGACATAAACTTTTTGACGAAAAGGCTTATTATTTAAAGCTTACGCTTATTATTTAAAACTGAGATTAAGTAATTAAAATCACTCCTCCAATAAGGGAAGAATCTTCAAATGTCAATAAGCAATGAATAACACAATTTAAACAAAAAGCTTATCTAGTTCTTTATATCCGTTTAATATTGTCACACAAAGCACGCCGCGCGAGGTATATGGCCGTTTTCGTAATAGGTAACTCGAACTCAACGACGCCTACCAAATTCATAGTATGGCTATCAATATTTTCTATGGATATTTTATATATGAAAAAACGCATGTAATTAATATCTAAGTTAGCAATGTAAAATGATTTTGTTATATATGTTTTATTTTTTAACAAAAAATATTTACAAGTTACTGCATAGTACAATTTTTTCCTTTAATTTATTTAAGGTTTATTTAACAGCATCTCCATATATATTTTTTTAAATAAAATTTCATATTACAAACATTTAAAGTGAAGTTTGGAAAGAAAATACTACCCATACTATAGATTGTACGTCGACGGTGGTAGCAGCGGCCTGCGCTTGCGCACGCGCCAGTGCTGCCGGGCCGAGTTCAACGCGCGGACGTCACTATACATCGACAACATGAGGATTAGTGCACATTTTGCTATTTTGACCGTTTGCCTTGCCTATGGTAAGATATTTTATTTATTACTACCATTAATTTTAAAATTTAAAATAATATTATATATAAAAAATATTATTATTTCGTTATCATACATACATATATGTTTAAAAAACCTAATTTTGTAACAAGTATAACATTTAGTGGACATGCTTTGACCTTGAACAGAATTTATTTTACATTCTAGAAAGGCTTAACTATAATTAAACTTCGTACACGAATGCACGATATTTAATTAAAGTACTCGTATATGTATAATAATAAATTAATTCAAAATTAAAACTCAATTTCGTACAATTTCATAGATAATTGCATTTTATATCCGCTTATTTACTAATCTTCATCGAATAGGATTGCTTCACCGGACATACTTGCATTTTATAATATAATTGTAAATCATTTATTAACAATTTTCAAAAGCATTGATAAAAATAATAACAGCTATTTAACCTTTAAGTGTTATTAATAGATTATATCATCATTTGCAATTTAGAACTTTATTAATTATATAATGTGATACATACCAATACTCAACGCAACAAGTTGTGGGGTCGATTCCCCCTCGAGGAAATGAAATATTTAATATTTTCCTTCCTTCGCTCTGGTACCGAGGCAAAGCGCGACGTTGAGTTCCATCACTCAATACGCAATGCCTCCAGAAATCGGCGGAAAGTGTGAAGCGGAGTGTCTTAACACTACGCTTCATCTGCTTACCCTGATACATATAGGATGCAATGTGAAGTAGATTATTTTATAAATTAATGTTTCTAAATCTCTAACATATTTTCGCATTAGTTAATTATATGAATAATATAAAACTTGAACAACAGCATTAAAACTTGATATGTGTAGATTAATGTTTTATTAAAACAGCTCTATATATGTAAATTGAATGTTATTTTATTATTATCGACATATTATAAGACATCACGTAATATTACTTTTTAAGTAATGTTCATTTGGTTGAGATATTTTTTTTTAAATTTAACAAATTTAAAATAATTCTTGATTTATATATATAACCACCGTCACGTCAGTCAATACTCAATGTCTAATTCGAACCAAAAATGGAGAACGGAGTTTGTTATCACCACCTACCACACTCAGGGTAAAACTTGAAGCTGAAGAAATAATGTATTAAATGCATATTTTACTGCAGGTAGAGTGGCTTTAGGTTAAAATATCAATCTATTTTGGCTCATTCCACCTCTTTTTATGGTGTCTTCTTTTTCCTAAATTGTCTTTAAAAGTAAATAATACAAAAAAAAATGTAACATAGAATAACTTTCGTAAAATAAATAATAGCGAAAACGGAAGTTATATATTATTATAATATCTTAATATTCCATCTTGACGTCGAACTATTACATTATATAAACGTTTGTGAGTTAATCGAGATGCTTTGCTTAGAATTTTTATGCTTTATGAATAAATATTGTTTTAATCGATATTAAAAATATGAGATAATAGACTTATTCCTAAAAATTTAATATAATAAATTTAGATCTACATTATTGTCTGTTATATGAATAATTAATGATACATAAAACTCTTTTATTACTAAGTGACTGCTAAGTAACACATGCACGAAACAAGAAAGATAAGACTGGGCTTAGAAAATTAAAATTTGGCATACATATAGATTAGGAAGTGTAGTGTTAGTGCTCTCCCAGTAACGGAAAGAGAAAAAAAAATCCATTGCGCCTTGAACTCCATGCGAGCATTGTTAAAATTCCGCTGCAAAACTTAAAAAGTCAATGCGAATAGTAAATTGGCACAGATTTATAATTCTCCTTACAAAAATTTCAAAATTTTAAATACAAAATATATTTTTCAAAGAAATATTCAAGATAGCTATTTCACGACTAACATTTTTCATGCGTAACGTCCTTGTCTGGATTCTTGGCCGTCTTTGGTAATATTTGCTTGGTTCTGTTTCTAATCAATTGGCTTCACACAATTGTTTTACGAAAGCTTTCTTTTGTTTAATAATTAATAAAATATTTTAGTAAATATTTACAATTCAGGTTTTAAAGTTTTCATTCTCTTCTTAATGAAATGTTACGTATATCATTTTGTTTCTTATAAAACAACAAAAAGAAATGTATATAAATTATATACTTAAAATAGAATTTTAACCTAAATGTGGTATTAACGTACTAAATACTTAACTAGATCAACATCTGGCTATTACAAATAGAATTAATAATATTAATCCTTCGCCGTCCATTGCTCAACATTGGAAAGGGTTCAGAATATTTAATAACCAGTGGTGTGCTGGGCCGCTACAAACGTTTGATTGCGTGTACGAGTACGCCGCACCCGTCTTTCAAAATTAAATTTTTACAAGTACATAAATAGCTATATTTTCAAATAATAATAACCTAATAATTTCGATTGTTAATATTACTATGTATTTTAAATTAAATAATTTAAAATGTATGATTTTCGTCATAGTTGTACTCTTAACTAAACTTTACAAAGAGTGGGTTAATTATGAATGACAGTAAGACTTCTTTTTGTAATAAGCCTATATTTGTTTTTCGCTCGTGTGGTTTTCCATAAATGTAGACTAAATGAATGTTTCTTTATTAAAATATTAAAAACATAAAAAAAGGAAATTTTGAAAATGAAATAGTTTTGTTTTGTAATATGCAAATATCACATAATGTGCTTATGTTAATTATTATTAAATGTATTTTATTTATTTAATTACTTTACAAAAATTCTAAAATATAATTGAGTTATTGTAAATGTAACTGGTGGCTAATGGTTTCCTTCGTTACTCAACGAATGGAAAGGGGCCGGAATTGTTTAACTCAAGGTCCACATCTGCTACATTGGAAAAAATATTCGAACTAAGATTTATATTATTAACCATATAGAATTCCGTTATACAAAAATATAAAACATCTAAAGATAATGAATACTTTAGTAGATGAAATGCTCAGTGATAACTGAGACAGTATTTTAAGCGCAATAATCAATAAATTTCTTTTTTTTTAACCGACTTCTGTAAGAAAAGGAGGTTATCGATTTGACTGTATTTACTATTATTATTTATTTTTTATGTTTGTTACCTCATAACTTTTGACTGGATGAACCGATTTTGATATTTTTTTTATTTGAAAGGTACTGCTTCCCGTGAGGTCTCATTTTTTCATAATTTGCCTTCCGCATAAGGCATTTTGTTCTTAGTTTCTTATCGATATTGAGATAAGTACTGAAACTTAACACTGAAAAGTCTATATTCGATATGATATTTAAGTATATTTATATACGTATATAAATATTCTTCCAAATGTTATAAAATATTAGGCTCTTTTTCAATTATTAATTTATATAAATACAGGTCTGCGAGCAAATTATGTTACCATAAAAGAATATTTGAACAAATGTTGTGTCCAGTGATGTTAGAAAAGTGCTGTATCCCACAAATAGAAAGCAGGGTAGAGTGTTTTTAAAAAGAGCCTAGGAACCTAGTGTTAAGACACTCTGTTCCCATTAAGAAACTTACATTCCCTACTTTCTGCTAACTTCTTGTCTGGCACTGCATTTAATATTTCAATCCCCCGAATGGGAATGGTACCCGTATAAAACTAAATATTGAATAGATTTTAAATCTATAATTCTAACTATTGTCAGATACATCCCAAATACGCCGGCCATGGCGTCATTTCATATTTTGATTATACAAAAACATTAATAGGACGTATTCTAGTTTTTTAAAGGTCACTTGACACCTTAAACATCTAAAACAACGAAATGTCAAGACGAATCGCTCATTTGTTTCTTATTTCAACTTATATTATATTCTGTTTTTACTTAATAACGATTACAGCTCGATTATCTTTTTTACTAGATTCTTAATAAACGAGGTATAAGTTTTATACTAAGCTGTTTCAATTTTGCCTCTGGCCTAATTGCATTAAGACCAATATCGTATTGTACAATATCTTGAGTAAAAAGTAACGACTCCGCAAAGTAATTACCAATATCATGCTAATTAATTTGTTGTTAAATCATTTGAATATTTTTTTAATTTTTAAATAAAATATTTTAATTTTATAAATAAAATTATTAAATTTACAAACATTCGAAATCCTTAAAGAAAAAAAGGGAAGGGAGAACGATTCATTTTTGAGACATTCTGTTCTTCATTCAGAGAAGATGATTTTTTTTAGTTTACATCCTGCCTAGTGTTTTTAGTGAAATAATATTAAATGGGTTATCTATTACATTTTATACATATATTTATATTAACAAATTTAAAATAATATCATACATTCACAGTATAAAGTTTAAGGGCTTAGTTTTTGCCATTCACTTTGCAAATTGCCTTAAGCCGAATTACGTGAAATATATCGTAACCTAGTTTACTCCGATAAAAGTTTTGCGTATTTCGAAATATTTTTTGTAATAAAATTTATTACAAAAATTGTACTGAAACAGTGAAGATAATTTGCCAGATTTATAGTTTGATTTACTGTATTTTCATTTTTATACAATTAAGTCATAAAATGTAAGGGAACATTTTATTATTATTGAGACGTCATATATAATAATATAAATTATATTTATTAGTAAACTATTGATTTATATTTAACTATGCAATACCAGTCACTAAGCGCAGTTACAACAGTTGGTTGTTTTACTCATGTTGGAAATTGATCATTGTCGGTACAAAAGAGTTCAACGCGTGCGTTCGTTCCACATTAATCATTTCATTACAGCTGTCTACTACGCCTCATAATATTACGTTTGTTTTAGATAATTAAGAAATTTTTTATTATATATATATAGTATAATGGTATTTTTGTTGTCATTACATGAATAAAATATATGAATAATATTTTTTAAATTTCATTACAAATACATTTTACATATTTTTAGTATGTATCCGTATATTTTTTCGATACGTACAAGTACAGTATTCTGAGGAGATATCGAACAAGAAAATACTTATTTATTTAAATGGTGAGAATGCATTATTCTAAAAGTGTCTGAAGAGAAAACTTTTACTCTTAAGATAAACACAATTCACATACATGTAAATAAAACATATGTACATGTTAAGTTACATCAATGAAACATTCAAATAATGTAACCAATTTTCATTCATACATTGAATATATTGACAGTTTTGTAGACGTAAGCTTATATAAGGTTCCATTATGGTTTTACTAGAACGTTACGCAAAATATTTATAAAATCAGCTTCCCGTCATATTCCGCAGGCAAGCAGAAGGAGCCTAGTGTTAAGATACTTCGCTCTCCATTTTCCGTCTACCCTCTTATGATAAATGGATAGTCTACACATCAAAATGTAAAAAATAATGTAAAGAAAAAAATTACATTCCATAATTTGTCTCCTTCTGTGGACTGTTCAGATTCATAGTTCATAGTTTCAAAACTTTTTAATTTAAGTTATTACGCCCGTGTCATCGAAATCACACATATTTTCAGCGTAGAATATACTTGAGATGATTTTTTATTGATAATTTCCAAAATTTGCTTCAGCCTTTTTACTATAATGTCTAATAAATAAGGTGTTACACGTATCTGAATCTTTTCTGTGATCCAAAAAATCTGCATTTAGAAATGTCTACTAAAGTTACCATAAATGTAATATCTTTTAATTTGGTAATATTAGACAGCTATAATTTGCTTACACCCATTACGCAAGACAGATGTGTATTTTTATATTCCAATTAAAAGAATCGTGTAGTTTGTTCATTTTGGAAAATATCAGTGAATCTTTCCTATTTTTAGTATATTTTGGTAAGTATGTGCTACTTATATTTGTAATTATATAGGCACAATGGCTTTAAAGGAGTCTTTTTGAAATCTCACTTGCCATTTCTCTATCCTTGAAAACTAAAGACCATTGCTGATTTTCGATTGGAAAATCTTTTCTGTAGACATATTTTCTGTTACTCTAGGTCACTACAGGAAGGATGTATGTCCGCATAAAGTACTATTAATAATAAAAATATATGTTGTAATGTCAAAATCATTTTTTTGTGTATTTGTTTATGCTTGCGCTTGTAAAAATAAACTAACAGCATTTTTTATTATTTTATAATGACCAAAATAAAATCAATATATCGTATATATCTCGAAAAATTAAATGTAGACTAATGTTTCAGATTATACTAAATATATAGCATTTTACAAGTATCAAATGATTCAAATAACGAAATCTTAGCTTAGCTAGCTTTTTTACATCGTTCCAGCCACATTGCCCTATTCAAATAGATCTGGAGAGCACTAAAGCAATAAAGAGAAGAAAAAACAAAGACGTGAGACAAGTAGAGCCAAATAAGATGCTATTATTAACTAATAACGTGCCATGATATCTATTAAACAAATCACCAGCAGCTGATGATTTACATATTAGCTTCTGAATCAGTTATTACCGATTAAAGTTGCTATTGTTATGTATGAAATATTAATTTAATTATTATTATTATGTTTCTCTTATAAGATTCACGGATTCAAAAGAACCCGGTCTTTTGGAAGGCTTGCGTGGGGACATAGGTCCAACACGTAGAGGCCCCTAAGAGAATATACAAATGTTTTACTGTGACGCATCTGCCGGGATCTATCGCAGGGCAACCACAGGTAATTGACCAGAGATGGTTGCCGATTAATGCGTAGGAACTATGGAAAATATGGAAATCTAAACTATGACTATGGAATCGAATTTGGATGGACTGGCTGCTAGGTTATAATCAGTCAGGTAATAGTATTAAATTAAATTGTTGGTGGACGGCGACTCGCCTCCCACTAGATGGGACCCCACAAAGCGGCGTAGTACCTCGGGTGCAACATCGGGGTGGTCAGCTAAGGGTGTAGAAAAGTGTGCACCAGTTTTACCATCACGAGGAGCTCGTGAGCGGGTTTCCCCGTTATTACGCAGATTGAGCTCTTCCACCCTTTCGAGCATATAGCTCTTGCGCTCCACTCTGCCGGCCAATAAAGGAAAGCCACAGGCAGGGGATTGATAACAATTCCCCTACGGAGGACTCAGGTCCCTGGGGTTGCCACTCCACAACAGTTCGCCACAAGCTGCCCTGCGGATTTATTATTATTATTATTATGCTCTGAAAATTACTATTGTAAATATGGATCAAAATTCCAACCAATCAATTTTGGTGGATTAAAAATACAACTTTATTTACACACTTGGGTCTTTCTTTACTACTCGTTGATTATCAGTCGCTACAACATAATACAACATGCATCCGTTCTATTTCTACAAATTTGAAACATGATCCCTTACTTAAAGATCTGATTAAGAAACAGAGAGTTTCTTGAAAATGACGAAGAAAACTTCATTTTATATTTTTTTATTGAGTAGATATGGTTTAGTTTTATTAGGACTCTTTCTTATTGTTTCAAGAGGCTAGTATTTGTTATAGTATCATTATCGTTACGTTAACATTGTTTATAAATGTATTCATTGTTTAAATAAATATTTTGAGTTTAGTTCCGTTGAGGTATGTAGAAAATAACTGAAACTATTATGAACAAACAAATAATGATAAGAAAACTTGAATTAATATGCTTGCTACTCAGTAATTGTAAGAAATTATATTATTCTTCTATTTATTACCTTACATTTTTAAGACTGAAGGAATCTGCTGTATAAATCTGACATTTACTAGATTTTTTTTATTTTTTCGTGACAATATTGATGTCATATCGTAACCAAGGACGTTATTAACCAATACTATTATTATTAGAAGTAGGAAACCAAACAAATACACGTAGCACTTATACTTTATACTTTTCTGTAGAACTGTGCCCCTTCTGTGGTCATTAAAAAAATTGTGCATCGAATATCTTTTTCGAAAACGAATAATGATCTGGTTTCATATTTTTTCTGTATTAGGTTAACCTATAAGAATTCAATGAGAGTGATTTTGAACAAAAATTTCACTTTTTTGTTCGTAAACATTTAGGTCGCGATTTGTGTATGACCCATATATACGAACATACACAAAAATCGATGAAATATTAAAAACTATTTTGAAATCTAGGTAAATGACACTTAAATAAGAAAAATACCAAAAAAATATATATTTAAATACTTCACTACAATAGACTGTATAAACATAACCATACAAGCGTTAGTAACTATAGTTAACTAGCCGTAATATAGTAATCACAATAGAAATAGCAGAGCCAGTGAATGAATAAGTAAGGATGTGCGCAGCATCTGCGTTACATAAGCCGTAAGATGCAAACAAGTTTCACCGTCTTCCGTTCTTGTGCAATGTCTTATCGAATCGTGTTAGTTTTGTACGAATTATATCACTCTTCAAATATGTGACGCTAAATTTATATCTTTGGGTATAATTTAATAATAAATTTAAAATTAATAACAATATTATACTCCATTTCATTTCATATTTTTATAAATCTTAATATTATTAGTAACTATTTACGTAATAATTTACAATTCTTTCTTTAATATTGTAATATTACTTAATAACAAGCAATATCACTTACCATTGATAATAAATTAATGTTCGATTCCCACTCGAGGAAATGAAAAAAATCTTAATTTTTGTAAAGACACTAGGAGATCGCGTGATAAAAAGAATACTAACTACTAATTTAAATTATATTAAGAGTTACATCACTAAAAAAAACTTAAAAAATTCATATAGTAGAGACATTATTTTCAAAAGACAGTAGACAATTTCATTATATAAACTTTTAATTGATATAAAAAATCTAATAGAGTGCTCTAATCTGACAACACTACAGTTTCTTACAAGCCAAGGCTGACCACCGCGATACTACTTTCGCTCGCTAGCCCGCTCTACATGCGTTGAGCTCTGAGATAACGCTGTAATTTAATATCTAACGTATTCTTAGCCTAAATATTATTTACGTATGATATTGATTAAGAGTAATATAAATTATTGTGATATTATATGTTAATAAATAAATTGGTTTAAAATAATGAAAAACTGAAAATACTTAAGAAATATTAAATAAATCTATAAATTTTGCTAAATAAATCTATATAATAAATCTATTACTGAATAAATCTATAAATTTTGGTTCTTAAAAGAAAGTTTTATTTTCTATAGTGTGGTTTACTTAAATAGTTTAATATTCAAAATTACCTATCACAATAATGTTCATAAAGTATTTTTTCACAAGTATTAAATACTAGCGGACGCGCGCAGCTTCGCTTACTTATTTAGGGGTGAATTCTAATAAACCATGAAACATGTGTTCAATTACATACTTTTAAGAGTCTGAATTTCAAATTTTATAATAATCAGTGGCGATTTAACGATTTTTCCATACAAACTTTCTACCCCTTATTTGCACCCTTAGGGGAAGAATTCTAGAAAACCATGAAACATGTGTTCAATTAAATAGTTTTAAGAGTTTGAATTTCCAATTTTATAAAAATTGGTGCCGATTTAAAAAAAATCTATACAAACTTTCAACCCTTTATTTGCACCCTTAGGGAGAGAATTCTAGAAAACGATGAAACACGTGTTCAATTAAATACTTTTAGAAGTCTAAATTTCAAATTTTATAAAAATCGTTGCCGATTTAAATTCTTTTCCATACAAACTTTCAACCCCTATTTCACCCCTTTAGGATTAAAAGTTTACAAAATCCCTTCTTAGTGGATGTCCAGATTACGAAAGTAAACATCTGTCCAAATTTTTCGTTTCTACCATCGGCAGTTACGGCTGTGCGTGCGTCTTACCTCAGTCAGTGAGGACAAGTCCTTTTATAATATAGATAATATCCAAATTTATTGAAAAATACAATTAATAATAAGCAAAATAATAAAAATACAGATAATATTTCCATGTTTCATTAAAGCAGCATTTTATATATCAAATGAATGACAAGTGAATATTACTAAGATATACAAGGTCGCGGAAATAAATCGTTGTCACAATTCTACTACTTGACACAATTTACAATTAAAACATTATTAGTGAATTCTATAGTATTTATAAAGCAAATAACTGTAGATATACAAATAATATAACAGAAAACACAAAAAGCATTTCCTTATACTTTTATTTCAACTTGCACAAACAATTTTTTTACAACAAATGAATATTTAGCTATTATAAAGAATCAGTTTATTTGTGAATGCCACAGAATTTACTGTGGCGAAGATCGACTAAGACCGTTTAATTTACTATTTTACACGCCTATCAGAAAAAAGCTAAGAGCGAAAGTAATTTTAAAAAATACTGCGTGAATTTATTTAATAATAATTAAAATTAAATATACATTACGCACTTTAATTATAATTATGTTACATAATACTTGAAATGTATTTATCTAAATAAGAATGAAAGTAAAAGTGAATGATGTGTCGGCTGATATACACGATATCGTGACGAAGTTCTTACGCTCACAAGAACAAACACGAACTGGACAGTCTGGTACACAAGTGCTTTTTTTTAATTAAATATTTTTGTTATAATAATATCAACATCACTCGTTAGAACATTTTTGAAATTTAGTTTTGCCAAAACTGATAAAAAAAAGTTTTCCAATAATAAAAGAGTCCTATTTTCAAAGTTTTCTCTTTAATATAGAATGGTCGTAAAGTTAATGAACAATGAAACAACTTACTCTTCTTATACTGTCATTCATCCTAAAGAATTCTATCATATGAAATTTTCATAAATATATATTTATTAATATAATATTAATAATATAAACCAAAGAATAAATAATTGTGTATTTTTTATTGTATCGAAGTTACCTCAATTAGTTATAATAGTTAAACTTACTTCTTCATGCAAGTGTACAATGAGTTATGTTTATTTATGCCATAACTTCGTGGTAGGCCATTTAAAACGATACCAAATCTATTTTAGAACTTCAGGTTTTCAGACACATAGGAAAAAGAAAAAATGAAAAAAGAAGTTATACATGATTAAAGCTGTTTCACTTTCTGCGAATTCTGGAAAGTTGTGTGTTGAGTGGCGGAACTCAACGCTGTGCTTTCCCACACCAAAGCGAAAAAGTTAAAATATAAAATATTTAATTTCCTAGAATGGGAATCGAACCTACAATCTGTCGCAATTACAGATACAGGCTTATGTCCCTGCGCCACTCTGGTCCCATATTTTTTTTAATATTTAAATATAGAAACATAAGTTTATTGCTAGTCAATCACACCTGACCTCACGTCGAAGAAATCAAGCGTAGTTAATTGGCAAATATAATTAACAACAATCGACCTCACATCAGGGTTGCGCAATCGTCACGCCACGCTTGCTTTGCTACTAGCTTTTTGCTAATAACTTACAATGAAAATCTAACCTCCAATATAGTGATAGCCCTTTACGTTTCTTATCTAATTCTCTAGTGTATTTTAAAATGTACCTTTGAATATGCACAAGCATAAATTTATAAAACTTGAAAATTGGAGATGTATTATAAATTTAAATATGGGTAATATTTAAATTTATAGCTATTTTTTGAAAAAACCTATTAACTAAAACTCTTTAAAATTAGATACATGTGCAAGGAAATACTTCATACAAAGTCTTAATAGTGGACTTCTGATGAAACATTGCTTATTGTCATTAAGATTTATATACTTTGTTTTTTCCAGCGCAGGCCGGCCTTCTGCTACGAAACGCACCAGCTTGCCCAGAACAATATGGAGTTCAGGTAATTTGCAATATGCTTAAGTTGTTTATAAGTTTTCATATTAATTTAAATTACTATATTATCGTCACGCAGCAGCATAACGTATAACTGTAAATGCGGCGTTTATGGGTTCAATTCAAAAAGGGAATGAATTATTATCAGTTCTTCCATTGTTAGCAAACGTTGAGTTCTATCACTCAGAACGCAATGTCTCGAAAATTAGACGGAAAGTAGTGAACGAAATGTCTGAACATTATATTTTATTCCCTTTGCCTTCCCAGCTATATATGGTATACAATGATAAGATAATAAAAATATAATAAACATTTGACTAATAGAAATAACAAAACCGTTACTAACAAGTTAAAAAATATAAAGTCATTTAATAAGACTTTTTTCCTATTCCAGGCATACGCGCATCCCGAACTCTGCGACCAGTTCTTCCTGTGCACAAACGGCACGCTCACCGTAGAAACATGTGAAAATGGCCTTCTTTTTGACGGCAAGGGTGCCGTACACAACCACTGCAATTACAACTGGGCTGTGGACTGTGGAGAGAGAAAAGCTGATTGTAAGAATACTGTTTAAATCTCTTATTAATAATTCATAAAAAAATTCGATTATATTATATTTTTTACAAAGTAATTAGTATTAAAATTATAAATTTATTTTTTAAGGATATTTGCTTCACAAATCTTAGATTTTTGATAAGTTGACAAAAAGAAATGATATGTACTCCAGTTTCTACTTCTTACTAATTTAGAGACGTTCTATTATAACAGAATTCAACTATAAGCATCTTCTTATATATTTATTATACACAAAATGTTTTACTTATAAAAATATGAAACGTCTCAAACGTGAAACGTGTGGCTTAGGTTCCAAAGTATGGAACTTTCAACCAATATGCGAATATTCTCTTAAGGTTTTGAGGTAAGGTTTTTCCTAATTCTTATTAAGATATTAACTGAAACAATGGTAGTCGCATCAACATATGATACCTAAACGGCGGTAATCTCAACTAAACCAAACGAATTATTCATATTATTCCTAAATTTTAAACTTACAGTGACACCATACTCTACACCTGGATGTGAATATCAGTTCGGTATCTACCCTGACAGCGCCGAGTGCTCAACCAGCTACATCAAGTGCGCTTTCGGAGTGCCACACCAGGAGCCCTGCACACCCGGCCTCGTGTACGACGAGCGTATCCACGGATGCAACTGGCCTGATTTATTACAACCTTTCTGTAATCCTGAAGGTATGTGAAATAATTGTCTTGATTATATTATAGTAGAATAATTATACTTTGCTTTAGTTGTTGTACCAGAGACCATTCGTGGTGCAAAGACAAAAGCGTGTGACGGTACACGCGCTAGGTTGAGGCTTTGATTCACATTCGTGGAAATTCATTCTAAATAGGAAAGCCTGTCTTTATTTACAAACAGACTATGCCTAATATCGTTACAATGCCGTTTACTAATATAAGGACACAGTATACATATCTATATAATTGTAATATTTTCATTATTGTTATTTTTTCATCAGCCGTCGTCGGCTTCAAATGCCCAACAAAAGTACCAGCCCACACTCAATCAGCGAAATTCTGGCCTTTCCCCCGTTTCCCCGTGCCCGGTGACTGCCACCACCTAATCACCTGCGTGGAAGGTAACCCTCGTCTCATCGCCTGCGGTGAAGGCAAAGTCTTCGACGACCAAAACCTGACTTGTGAAGACCCTGAACTGGTGCCACATTGCGGACACGCGTAATTTTTAAGTCTTTTGATATTATAACAAAACGAAAACGAATATTCTATCATTCTAAATACATACATAGAAAAATACAATTTCAATATTAATAATATTCATTAAATCATCGAATTTCAACCAAAATTTACTGTACTTACTAAAAATATAATAAATTTTGATTGAAATTCCATTTTAATTGAAGAACGACGAAGATTCATTACTATTTAGTGTTCATATTATGGATATTCATACCCTTACTCTCTCGATTATTTCCGCACCGTGACGCTGTCAGGACCAATCCAGGACCAATCCAGGTCAACAGCAATAAAGACACACAGATATTCTTACCCTTCCCTATGAAGCAATCTACTCAAGTTTCGTTTTCGTTTTGTCATAATCAATATTTTTTTCCGTGAACATCTAATTTATTAAAGAAAATCTTATATATTTAGACAATGAACTTCCTACAAATTATAAAACACTATTAGGATACAGAATAGAATTGCGTGATATTAGTTACCATAGAGTTACATCCCAACAAAATCACATGTAATATATATGTAAATAATGAACTTAAAATGAATGTAAATAGAGAAGCTATATATGTTAAATAATAAAATGTAAAAAAATATTATTCGTATTTATTTATCCTTTGCTTAACTTTAGTATAGGTTGGAAGGTTTTTTAGGTATCAATTTTTCTGTATACATAGATACGGCTTAAGGGCCAAACAAGTAGCAGCCTAAAATTTAAGCTATAAAACTTTAATATATATTGTCTAAGACTGACAATATTCTAAGATACAAAATTCCAAATGCATATAATTAAAAACAAAAAATCAATCTAGTCTAATAGTTCATTAGGATTGACAGTCGGAACATATATTCTTTTCAAGGAGCTCAATTGCAGCAGCAGCAGAGCAGTTTTGGCTATCATTTAGGTAACCCGAGAGGTCAACCTGGCCTTTACGAAAATCATGTAGACCTTACAGAGAGGCAGCTGAAAGTCCAACTCGATGGTCACTTGAAGCTATTAGACTCGACTTAATTAAAAAAGAACATTGGCTCGAAAATTGGGCGGAAAGATTAATATTATGTCTATATATCGATATCTTATCTCTGCTATCTCTGGTAAATGTAGTAAAATTATAAAAATGTAGTTAACAGTGCATACTACCTATGTACTAAGTAATGTATCTTAAGACAACCTGTACCGTGAAAATATTTTACAATTGTAAATGTTAGTCACAAAATGAGTGACGTTGGTGACCAATTTCTACGAATATACAAGTCAAACTATTAATTATCTCTGTTCAGTGATTCCTCAACAATTATAAATATTTCGCAAATTATATAGACAGAATAAAAAAGCTATTTCATTTCCTTTTTCACTTCAAATTTTAGTTCACAGATTTTAGGTTTTATTTTGTAATGTACTTTAATCGATCTAGGCCTTTTAATAACATACAGCCACATAAATAGTTGTCTTTCATCTTGTAAATATGAATTAGAGGATTAATAAATAAAAAATGATTCTAACTCACTACAAATTAAACTATTGTGAAAAATAAAGAAAGAATATAGTAGTATTTATGAAGAGAGCTTCATTCTCTACCCTTTTTCTCCCTCTTTCTCTAACAGGATATAAATATAAAATATACAATAGACTACTAAAATTAAAATAAAATTGATAAATTAATGTTTGAATAAAAATACAATTACTCTATAAAATTATCCTTTATTATATCTATACTAACTACTTAAAACTATTCTTCGATTTCTATTTGTTTTCCTTTGCTGGGACGTTGAGGCTTGCGACGTGATGGCGATCCGGAAGGTTTAGGCTTAGGGGTAGGTGGGTTTTCTAGAGCTTCTAACTCTGCGTCTGTCAGCTGTCCCTTGTACCAGTCAGCACTATAAAAAAAAGAAAAAGATTGTTCTACCAGATATAACAGAAAAGGGAGAAATAGTAGGAAAAAAGGGTTTAAAGCTTTCTATTAGATTTAACTATAAATTAGATAATTATTTCATTAAGAAAACTTAATAAAACGAATATTTCAATTTAAGCTGATGTTAAATTATTAATAAACAAAGATTAAGACTAATAACAATCTAATTTTTAATGTTACCAAAAAAAACAACCAAAATATTAGTAGTGATTTAGCGACATGAGTAAAAATCTGAGGGAAAAATGTAATAGGTACTTGAGAACTTACCATTCAGGCACTTTCCTTGCCCATTCGCATCGCTTGCTGACATCGTCGAAGGCCTGTCCAAGCTTGCAACCAGATCGACGAGGAGTGATTCCGTTTATGCATACATAGAAGAATTGGCAGTCATCAGGGTCGGCGTACCGTGGGTGGGTCAGACCGAATGTTTCATTTACAGCGGGGCAGTCGAATTGGAATACCTCTGTTGAAATTAAATGAAAGATTAATTAAATTTTTTAATACTGTAGTTTTGAGAGAAGTTTGGGAAGCTAGTGTTAATTGCAATAATGGGAATTGCTTACAGTCGCACGCTTTAGTACCTGAATCAAGATTGGCCTCAAGAGTGGTCAATTAGGAGAAAAATTAATGCGTAGTTGTTTCAGAAAAGTGTAAAAATAGAAGAATCATACTACCAACATTGTTTCTCTCTAGTAAGAGAGAATATTCACTGAAGAATTGGGTGAGATAAATGAAGAAAATTTATAAAAAAATATAATATTTGCGTATATTAAAATTAATTAACGTTAAATTTTTATTATTATTGTCAAATAACGCTTTTATGTCTAGATATTTTATTTTTAAAATTATATTATAACAGTTCAATGTCACCTAAGTTAATTAACTTGAGTAATTACTCAATCGCCATGTCCACTTTACATGTAATTACTGTAATTATTTCTCTCACATATAAACTAGAACAGTAGATGTCCTTAGTAACTTAAGCATCTTGACATTCATCGTGTGATATGTAGAGCTGTCCTCATTGTAAACTATTATATATTATATATAAGAGGATTATAATATATCTAATACACTTGTACTATATTTAAAAACTCTAAACTGTTACAGTCAATATTGTTCAAAGTTTGCAATAGGTTCCAGCAAAATAATTTTATAGATTATAAATGTACAAACAAAATGATTGTGTCATAATAATATTGGAAATATTTATAAAAAAATGATTATAAGTATAATTATGCTGGAAATATACAGCATAATTAAGTGAAAGTCTAAAAATGGTTCAGAATTTCTAACTAGAACTTATATTTTTAAGCATAAATGAGTTCTTGCTAAGCATGTTACGAAGAGCTTGTAAGAGTAATCTTGTAAGAGTACAGTACGAAAAAGATTGAGTGGTACATTGCCGCTCTTTCTAAAATCTCTCTGCTCACTCTACTCTATGCTAGAAATATGTGGCACTAAAGAAACCAGATTACATACCAGCAGCACCACATCCCTTCTTCTTAGCTTCATCAGGCCAAGTACAGATACCGCTCTTGTCGTTGTACACGAGGCCATCAGGACAGGTGATCATGTTGAATTTACCATCTACACAGTAGTAGAACTTGCCGCACTCCTTCTCATCTTCGTGGGAGAAATAACCGTTTTGACGTGGACAGTGCTGGGCTGGGATAGGTGTCTCTGCAAATTGGAATATGAATATTTTATTTATGTAGTTATTTCATATTTTATCATTTGTTATATTAATAATTTTTTTAGCTATTTTATACATGGACTCCGTATAAAAATATACGTCATAGGTTACATTATTACAAGTTTCAATAACAGGTTTGTTCTATTTTTAAGAAAATTTAAGTAAAATATATATCATTTATCATTTTCCTAACGATAAATCTATAAAAACAATATGTTTTTCCCTATATTAGTAAGCATGCGACAACAAAAGCAACAATTCTACAAATTCCATCTCCACCAAGGCCACAGTTCCCTTGAGATTGGAAAGTTGTTCAGCAAAGTTAACCTTTAGCACGTATATACTGATGCCACCAACCAGTCCCGAAATGGCAAACACGTGCCACCTCCACTCACGTGTCCTGACCTTTATAACTTATGATTATTTAACAATGTTTACTCAGTTTAGTGTTATTCTATGAATTATCTATAGGAAAATTTTAGTGAAGTAACCATTTAGTGAGTATTTTAATATTGAATAACTTCAATAATGTAGTAATTTATAGTACTAAACCTATACC
This sequence comes from Heliconius nattereri, assembly GCA_013403645.1. Lineage (NCBI taxonomy): Eukaryota > Metazoa > Arthropoda > Insecta > Lepidoptera > Nymphalidae > Heliconius > Heliconius nattereri. Next base: position 2,427,306 of record JAAIXI010000225.1, read on the forward strand.
CTAATATACTCGTATTATAAACCCCCCCTTTTTTCTTTTTTCTATGACCCTGGAAAATGCTTTTACGCCGACCATCTCAGCGCAGAACAGATGTGCCCTGCAGACGAAACTACCCACTAAAACCCAGCGGAAACCTACGCCTTAATGGTAGACCTGCTTATTGCAGCCACCATCGCCTTCAGGATCAAAGGATAGGTAAGGCTAGTTGGAGATGCATGTATGGCCTTGTTCTCCTTAAATAACTACACCCAATATAGCACAAAATATTATATATTATGTATATGATTTTTTTTTTATTGTAAAATTATCAGAAGTTTAATAAATATTTTATACTCTCATGAAAAATATATCTCTCTTTACAAAAATTAAAGTTTTTGAATGTTACCCTATATATACAAACAATTTGTAAACTTACGTAGTTTGGGTCTTTGCGAGCAGTCGATATTGAATGGCAAGTCACATTTTTCTTCTTGAGGACTGTAGTCGTTGAATACCATACCGTCTGGACACAGTTTTTCAATTATTTCACCCGCTCTGAAATTTATAAAGAAAACCCTGAAACTGACGGTTCTAACTATGTCGATTTTCATAATTGTTTATTGTAAAATAATTGACTCAAGTGAAATTAATTTTAAATGCTAATATGTTAGACCAACATAAAATTTTAAACTTTAATCTAAATATTTATGATACGTTTCTGGAGATTTTTCAAATTTGCTAACGAATTAAATACTATACATAATTGCACCATTAACCTTCGGTAAATGCTTATTACCACAAGGTATTTTTACATATTATACTTATTGAACTTCGAAACTCTAACAATTGGCTCTAAGATATTTATCATATAAAATTCTATAAAAACCCTCATACAAAAATGTAATAAGCAATCCATCAAAATGACTTATGATCAATAAACACGAGTTATTTAGCAAGATTTCACTTACTCATGCTGTTTAAATAACGCAAGACATTGCAAATACAAAGATTTTTTTTGGCAATCAAGAATTGAATAACGCTTAGGCACATCGACCGACATTTTTGCATATCATTTTGTATTATAATAAAAAGAAAAAAAATGGTTATTTTAAAATCACTTGAAAAAAAAATGTTGGTACGTTTTAATTGAACTAAGAGAATATTTATGTCTTGATTAACAATAAGACTTCAATGACTTTTTGACTTTCTTGACTTTGACTTGAATAATACTTTAAATAAATATTGCTCGCTATATCCATAACCTCCTTATCCTAACCATACTATATCTTATACTAATATTATAAATGTGAATCTTAGTTTGTCTGTTAAGCTTTCACGCCAAAACTACTCAACCGATTATCATAAAATTTTGTAAGCATATGCTTAGAGGTATTAAAAAGGATATAAGATATATTTTTTTTAATTAAAAACAATATATATTTAAAAAATATGTATCCTTTGGCATTATTATAAAACTTAGTGTAAGCTTTCGTGTTATCGGGGGTGATGCTGCGAGCAAATCGTTGATTTCATATAAAAACTTTATAGCTATTCTCTAAGCGAGAAAATTCACATATTTTAAAAATATATAAGAGCATTACCTGCATTCGTAATATTTGTCGCACTGTTCAGCATCCGCAAAGAAGCCATCATCTGGACAGGAATTCGTGATTTCCGCATCTCGTTCTGCGTCAGCAGCGACGCGTGCGGGTGGGTTAGCTGGTTTCCTTTTACCACCCTTAGGCACCGCTGATGATGCTAATACTGAAAAAATAAATAATGAATAAATGATAAATGTTGTATTTCTCCACATTATTTTACGATGAATTTCGTAATTTGCACAATAAATAATTAACAAAAGAATCCTAAGATTTTTCGGAAGATCGATATTAAGACATATTATAATACCACACATAGAATTAAGAAACAATAAGAAAGAAGCTATTTGAGTATCATATTTAAATATTATTAACCCAAGGACTAAAAGTTACAAAGAACTCCTCAATTATTTAATTAATGTAAAAATAATGCAAATTATTTAATAAAAATTGTTTAATTGGCCAAAAATTGCAACTAATAGCACTATTAGAATTTTATTTTTCAATGCCAAAGTAACAGTAATTAAATACTACTTTCAAATTCCACATCAATCACTGTTCAGTATAAATTATATTTAATATTTTAATTAAAATTACAATCACTTACAACGAGTTCGATATTGACATTGAATTAAAATGCAAGAGTGAAGAAAAAATTAACTAAATGCATAGGTAGGTTGTATTTACTATGAAATATGCTTAAGCTCCAGTGGTTTACATTGAGACCGAGCCAGACTTCCTATTTAAGATAATGAAGGTCGTTCAAGGTTATTTTCTCTCTTTTTAAATACAGATTAAATGACAAGTTTTCTATATTTTTTTATTGATCTTGTAAAAAAATTATATTCTCTTTAAGTTCTTGTTTAAACTAGTGAAGCCTTCATTTTTGCTAATTACAAATAATGGAACTATAAGTACATACTGAAATATTTGAACTAAAAAGTTTGTATGAAAGCGAATCTTTTTTTTCGTTACGTCACATTAACTCTTAAGTAAACGTTATCTTCATAAACAATCATTTTACATCACTTTAGAAAAGAAAAAGTATATGATTATATGAAATTCTTAATACATACTTTCATGGATTACAAAGTTAGCAACGCTACAATTATAATTTACTTTGGCTTCAAACTGTATTTTTTCATATCTGTATATCGCAAAAATATTATTTAAATTTGCCGTTATTTATACAGTTAAGGCCGTCGTAGTGCAGCGGCACAAAGGAGTGACTGTAACGCGACGGTGGTGGATTCGATCCCCACTCAAGGAAGTGAAATATTTATTTACGTTTATATTTCACCCAATGCTTCCAAAACTCGGCATAAAGTGGGGAAATGGAGTGTCCTAACACTAAGTTCCCTCTGCCTACCTTCCCTGCAGTGTGCGGGATACAGCGTGAAGCCGATTTTATATAAAGAAAATTAATTTTCAAAATCTTCTCGAGTTTTTTTGGTCGATAAAAGAAATAATACATATATCGTAAATAACGTTGGTCTGATGACCTTTAACGATAAGTCAAAATGCCAACATCCGGTTTAATGAAATCTAACAGTTGACAAAATACAAACAGAATCGTATGAAGCAACATTACGTGCCAGTTTCTCCATTACCTAACACAACGAAAGTTGAGCCCGTGCCAAAATACGACCACGTCAATGTAGCTAAGGCTTACTTCTGATAGACATATCTTATTTGTCATCTAAGTTCTTGTAAATGAATAGCTTAGGAATGAAACTTTGCCTATGAGCAATATTTTCAATAAAATAGTGAAATTGTAAATATATATACATAAATTAATGTATATAGTAAGTAGTGTCTTCCATAAGTTTAGATTATTATTAAAAACAAGAAATATTTGTGATAGTTTTTGTCAGAAAATAGTTTAACGTATTAATATCTCACAATACCTCACAAGTTAATTTAAATAATTTTAAACGTCAACATTTAGTCTGTTAATTTATTAAGATAGCATAAATTAAAGAAATCTTCGATAATTTATATTGTACTACGGATATAATCGACTTTGTTATATATTTGCATATAGGGCATATATTTGCTATATTTAAATACACTGGGTTTTGCTTTTATGGAATGTAAAGTTTTTATTGCTTTGCTGGCATTCGTGTGCCTCTACCCTAATATCAATATAGCCTTGATAAGATATTACCACACCTTTATATTACACCTACTTTCATTAGTAAGCAAATTAATGATCAAACTGAAACGAAGGTAATATAATATTCAAATATAACTTTTTAGTTCAATTTTAAAACTAAATGTATATTAAAGATTGATCATTAAGCCCATTTACATAAAAAATACTAAATTAATTGCTACGTTATTGCATAAAATATACATATTAAACGATATCATTAAAATTAAGCTCGAACCAGTCTTATCAATAAATATGCCAAGGTCAACTGATAATATATCGACTAAACATAATTTCCAGTCTATAATAGAAACCGCCTAAATACGAGTACAAATATATAAAAGTATAAAAAACAAATAAAAGAAAGAAAACAACAGTACCAAAAGTAGCAAGACAATTGAAATGCAAACCATAAGTTAAACGTAACGGTGTTTACATACCGACACGGAACTTACCTACAAGGCACGCCAAGAACACCACTCCTGTAGACCTGAACGCCATCTCGTGACCCTTGGAACTTCAAAGGTCTAATTCTCCTATCCAACACTCAATATGTCAAATTGTCGATGATGCTCTCACTACGTTCTCTAGCGCACTGACAATAACACTTTTTGTCCTCAGTTCTTACCTGCTGGTCGTTCAGCGAAAGGTTAGGCTATCCACCCGTCTCCCTCCCGCTTATATATATTTATATATATCTGCACTACTCACACATGAGCTCTGAGAATATTTGGATCCTGTTACATTACGTGTTCTGCATGACAATTATCATTAGAACTATAATTGTATTTAACTAATCGACACTACAATTAAATAATTAACTTTTAATTGATTTTAGTTTCAATATTGAGAAATTTGCAAATGCCTTTCTCATGAAAACATTGATTTATAAAGTGAAGCTAATAATGCACTATAAGATTACATAACTATAGGAATGTAGGTCGCATTAACGAAGTATTAATATAATTACAAGAAATATTGGCTAACTTTATATTAGTTTTGCTTATTTAACATTTCTTAACTAAATTTGTTTTTGTATGAATTATTTTTAGAGATTTAAACTCAAAAGCTTTGATGTTAATTTTTTACCAAGTTCACGCAATATTTAAAAGTAAATATTTTTATGAATAAGTAAAAAACGTATATAAAAATAATTATTTTCTTTGCACTGCTTAGAAGCAGCACAATGTGTTAAATTAACTATTATTTAACTTTCTCATTTCATAATGTCAAGAAAATCTTATCTTAAAACAGGATTTAGAAGCACCGAACACTTTTTTCACCGCATAAAATTTGTAAAAAATAATTATATTAACGTATTTTCTTTCGAACAAAAATGACTATGTTGACGTAGTTTAGACATCAACGCGCTCGAGTTTTAGAATTAATATTTAAAAACTATGTTGTGGACCACTTTTCTTTTTTACAGAATTCCGAATATCTTAACTCAGAGACTTTGTTTGCTTAAACTTAATTAATAAAATTAAAAGTTTTCAAGAATAGGTATTTTTATTAAAAAAGTATATAAGTATATTTCATAAATTTTAAGAGCATTAATAAATAAGAAACTATTAATATTCGCGGTAACATATGATATATCTGCATATAGTAGCGGAGTATCAATAGACACTACCAAGAAACACATTCTTCGATTTTTTTTATCTTAACGCTGTATCCCTCACACTCCTTTTTTCCTTTTTCATTGAATTCTCGAGACTTTGCGTTGAGTGGCAAACTTAACACAGCGTTTTGCCTCGTCACCAGAATGAAAATATGAAAATTTTAAATACTTCATTTCCACAAGTAGGAATCGAACTCACAATCTGTAGCGTTCATAGTCTCACGTTTATACCTCCGCGCCACGGCTGGTCTCTGATATTTTTAATTCTTCTGTCTATTTTTTATTTAAAAAAAAATAAATAAAAAAAACAGTGAAACCATTTCAAAGAATTAGTAATAGAGTATTTCTTATTTCTATGCTAATTTAATATTTACTATCATTGTGTGGACAATATACCTATTCACATGAAATAAATATCACAATTATCTCTTAAGCATACAAAAAGTCATGTGAAATATGCAAATGTCGCTTTCTTAATGCACTCATGCTAGAAAGTAAATCTCGCGTAACATTCATTTCACTAGACATTCATATCATGCATGTTGATGTTTGAGATCGGATCTTTTTGCTTCACACTGTATCCCACACATAGCTGGCTAGGCAAAGGGAACCTGGGAACCTATTATTAAGACATTCCGTTCCTTACCTTCGGTCGAATTTTGAAGGCATGGCATGTTGAGTGGCGGTACTGGTGGAACGGACACCAGAGCGAATAAATGGAAATATAAATTGTAATAAATATTTAATACTCCTCGAGTAGGGTTCGAACCTACAACTAGTCGATTTTACAGTCACACTTTGTGCCCCTGTACCGCGACGATATCGACAATCAGAAAACAATATGTGTAAACAAAAAATAAAATAAACAATTGAACAAGACATTGTAAGTAAATTAAAGGATTAATTAAAATAGTTTCGTAGGCGTCGAAGTAAGTTCAGAATGCTAAGTAATTAAGTAAACATGTCGACCCACGCTTCCACAATACCTATCTGCATATGTTGTGGACTTGACTTAGAAAGCTTTTACCTGTTTTACCTTTACATCATTGTAAAGGTAATTTTATCTTTACTTACATTAATATGTAAGTGTAGAAACTATAAATCAAATAAATAAATCAGCTTCACGCTGTATCCCGCACACAACACGGTAGGCAGCGGGAACCTGGTGTTAAGACATATAATAATAATGATAATAAACTCTTTATCTCACATCATAATACATAGCATAAATTAAAATTTACAATAGCTTAAAAAAATAATAAAATGTGTAAAAGGCGGCCTTATCACTAAAAGTGATCCCTTCCAGCAACCGAATTGTAGGAATAGATAAAGGGGTGCGGGCATAGTGCGTGGGAAAAAAAATAATTATTATTATGACAATACACGAAAATTAAAAAACGTAAAATATATATGTACGATATATATATATTTATTAGAAATATATTAAAAAAAAATAAAAAAAAATAGAGTATAATACATATTATAATATAATACATATAAATATTCGTAAATATATAATATGATACACTACAATTGTAAATAATAGTTTTTTACTTTATATTTGAATGCTTTCATAGACTTAGACTGCCTTATACTACGTGGTGCCCTACCACGTAGTATAAGTACGTGGTAGGGCATTCCATAGTTTCGCTGCTTGTACCGAGAACGATTCACTGTAACAACGACTACGGTACAAAGGTATCTCCAACTTATTATCTTTTTGGGAGCGGAGACTTAGTGTAAGACGGGAGTTGGAATCGAGAAAGGAAAAACGCTGCTAAGGTAGGTGGAGTTTTAGGGTGGAAGAGGATAGAGTAGAGAAGAGAAAGAGTGTGAAGATTTCGACGGTCTTTAATAGGAAGCCAGCCAAGTCTAGTACGATACTCACTGACATCCAGGTAACAGGTGTCTGCATAATCTAGGATAGGTAGCAAAAGTGAGTGGGCTAGGGTTATTTTGGTTTTGATTGGCAGAATATTTTTCCATCTTATTAACCTACCTATAACGCAGCACAACTTGCGGCTCAACTCAGAAACTTGAGGAGCCCAGGAGAGACTGCTGTCCACCATGATACCTAGATTTTCGACAGTAGATCTAAATAGATCTTGGATAGTTGTCTAGGATTGCCGAGAATACACACTTGAGACTTTTCAGGATTTATAGATAAACCGTAAGACTTGCTCCAGGTACTAATTGTTAGCAGGTTGGAATTAATTAGACTAATAGCCCTCGCAATGTCTTGAACGTCCGTGGTTGTATAAATCTGTAAGTCATCAGCGTATAAGTGAAAAGGCAAGGATAAAAGCTTGGTGACGGAATTTATGAAGATGGAGAAAAGTAATGGAGAAAGTAAGCCACCCTAGGGAACACCAGCATTAAGGCGGCAAACAGTTGACAGTTTTTCATTTAAACGAATGTACTGCTCTCGATCATGTAGATAAGAATAAAACCGTTCAATATATGATTCCATATACATATGTGATATTCTAAGTTAGAAATAATTTCTATATTTACTACTATATACATTAATATTATGAAATACTATAATATTTCATATTATAAAATTTCTAGAAAGGTATGTGTTTTTCATTAAACTCAAACTATTAAAATTAAAATAGCATCATGATAGACCCATTATGTAGAAATATGAGCATGCTTTAGGCTATAAGAGAGTCTTTTATCTCCTGCAATGCTGGTTCAATTATTTTAATACTTTAAACGATAAATTAAACAATTTTTAATACTCGACGTTGAGTTTGCTGCGAAGCAGATATGGCATTTAAAATGACAAGTGCAGAACTGTATTAATTGATATTTAACTATTCTATTGAGGATTGTTATAACAATTGTATAAAAACTTCGATGAAGCTTGATGAGAACGTTAGACTTAGTTAGCGTCAAACGCTTGCACGGTTTTCTTATATATTTTCCATATACAGACAGCGATCAGTTACAAATTTATTATATGTATTGATATAGATGTATAGATACAATTGTATAGAATATGCTATAGGGTTTCACTCTTGCCGATTTGCTCGCTGTAGTGGCGATAAAACAAAATAAATTACTTAAAAAAGTACTATTTATATATTCTATGTAATATTTTAAAATGCTATAAGCATTTGTTAGTACAAAACAGAACTAGACGAACAAATTCAAAATAAACGATGGTCCACAAGAAATATTTCCTTTCAAAGGATTTGATTGACATTACACGCTGTATGTAGGGAAGCAAGAGGGGCTATTGAATAATGTACGGGACTCCGGAGATGCTATCTCCGCTGTCTGTCCGTCTGTGATGCATAGGTACATTTAGATTGTACGATTCAAATATGCCGCTATAACGTTGTAGGTACATGTCTTAAAGTAATAAAAATTTATTTCACAGCAATTTGTCTTGCTTTTGTTTCATGCTGTAGGATGGATCTATTATTATTTTTCTTATCGGATTCTAGCTTTTAGTCGATAGGTTTTTATTGTAAATAACTTAAAATATGTATTTTTGTACGTACGATAAAAATAAGTCATTTAAATAAGTAATATTTAAATTAAATTGTTTATTTTAAATAGTTTCTTACACTGGGATAATGAATAATTGTAAAAAAAATGCGGGTCACGTTGAATAATTTTATCTCTATAAATTATATAATCATAGAAAATCACTTTACGAATCTAGTACCGTTCATTATATCATTAAAGTTCCAGGAGTTTCATTAAACATACACATATTAAGTGAGTACTAATTTATTCACACAATCCTTGTAAAAATCAACTATTTGAAAAAAATAAACGCATAAAAAATAAACAATTTACAAATAAATTAACCAGAAAGGTAATATCAAATAAAGATTTTAACACAACAATATATTAGGAGGCAAAGTGGAACAAGCATACCCTTATAAGATATACCCTTTTAGGAGCTACGGCGCCTGCGACGTATCCCACGTACTTATACTTAGTACTTGTTTTGAACAAGCGACGCTATAAAAGCTAGGATCTTGGTGTATCCCTGACATTGTCCTTGTAGTCTCACTAGATACTGGAAGTATGAAAATCCTATACTTAGTTGCATTTGCTTCGGCAGTATGCAGAATAGAAGGTGTCAGTCAATTTTCAAGTAAATCCGACAGAAACAATAGGCAAAAGCGACTTATTTGTAAGTATAATTCAATATTCTATCTAACATTTTTATATGTGTATAATATATTTTATTTTTTGTGGTTCCTTAAAAATTAAAACACTCCGTTCGCCACTTTCCGCTGAATTATAGAGGCATTGCTTGTTGAGAGGCGAAACTCAAAACCAGAGAGAAGAAATGGAAATATAAAGCGAAAAGGAATGGAGTGTTTAACACTAGGTTCCCTCTCCCTACTCTGCTGTGTGCGGGATACAGCGTGAAACTTAATGAATGTTTAATTTAAATTTTAATTCTTAAAAAATATCTTCTTATTAAAAAAGCAAATATATTATACTTTTTTACAGTACTGTTACACTGCCCTGTCATGTTATCATATTAGGGCCTCCAATAACATATTAATAATATATATCACCGCAGGCCACACGAAGCTTATAGCTCATGTAATTTGATAATTAACACAATTTTAATATTTATGGTACAGCCTCCTGTGCGCTGACCGCAATACGCCTTGTGCTAACAAAGATATATGAACTGAATACTGGATGCTTTACGACTTGGTGATCTATTTTCAAAGCTTGTGCGGTTTTTTTAAAATAATTTTCCTTAATATAATTTTTATGACAATATTAAGAAGAATACTTCTTAACACGGTTAAATATATGTGTGTAGTATATAATATTTTAGTAATGTCCATATTTCCCCCTGTCAATGTCTATTATATTTTCAAAAATTTAATGTATTATTGGTGCTGTGACTATAATTTAGAGACTTATGCTTTTGTATGCTGTAAGAAAATATCATGCTATAATTAATACAAAATATCTTTCTTGAAATTGTTTTAACAAAATTTAAATTAGAGGCCAGTCCTGGCGCAGAAAATGAAATATTTAATGTTTTCATTTCTCCGCTTAGGTATGCGTTGAGTTAACTGCCACGGCGCGCCACTCAACCCGCAAAGCCTCCGAAATTCAGCGAAAAGTAGGAAGCGGAATGGCTTTACCCTAGGCTATATATAATATACCACCTTACGATACGACAGAAGCTAAAAAAATAAATAAAATAGTATAATCAGCTTCGCGCTGTATCCGCACACAACAGATTAGGCAGAGGGAACCTAGTGTCAAGACACTCCGTTACCCACTTTCTGCCGAATTCTGGAGGCATGGTATAATCAAATATTTAATTTTATTTTAGTATATGACAATCAAGGACAGTTGATGAAAAGCTATGGAAATATACTATACAACATTGGACCAAAAGTACAAGATGATTTGTTTCAATGGAGCTTTTTAAATACGTTTTTAAGTCCCATTTTCGTAAGTACAATTGATGTAATTTTTAAACACGAATATTCTTTTACAAATTTAAATCTTCCTTTTAATTCTAAGCAACATTTTTCAAAATAATATAAATATCTTTCTCGACGCAGCGGCGGGGGTTGGGTTCGTCATTGTAGAAATACGCTCCCCTTCCCTCCTATATGCAGAATACAGTTTGAGACTAAAATAAATTAACATAATCAAAAAAATTAAAACAACTATAGATAAAATTAAATAACTAGAAGTTTTGATCTTAAAATATTATTTTATTAAAAATATCATTTGACTATTATATTTCAAAACATTATTTTATTCTAGCCAACATCTTTAGGAAAGACTTCAATCGCTTACATGATACCAGTCTCTGATGCTGTAGTCCAAGAAATAAATAGAGATCCCGTATATCAGAATAAAATTCTATATCTAACACACTTAGACCCTTTAGTACAAGCAAATCCACTTTGCAATGGGAAACGGACTCAAATCCCCTCTCCTACTTTATGTAACAACTACCTTAACTGCTGGGATGGATGGGGCTTCGAACAAGAATGTCCTGCTGGACTGCTGTTCTCAAATGAAGGTTTCTGTGACTATCCTAATACTGTCGACTGCAAGAGTAGAAAATTGAAAAGTAAGTTCTTTTTTAAATGCTATCAACTCATCTAACTCAATCTCTACGCATTTGCTAGAATAATGGTGGCGTATGATATATGTCTGTCTTTGTTTTTAAGCAGGTAACAAACGTTAAGATATCTAAAATAAATTTTATAAATTATATAAATTTACATCTGTTGCCCAAAATTAAGGGCTAAGGCTAATTAAATAAGGGTTTTGCAGCTCAAAATGTAAAAAGGAAGCCCTATAGGATCTATTATTTGATCCGTCTGCCCATCTGTCAAGGTCGATAGCGCAGGCTAAACTTTTTATTTAATCAAAAGATAAGAGCGCTTATGCATCATTTTTGAGGCAATTTATATAAAAATTCTCATGTAATCAAAATATGCCTACAGGGTACTTCCCCTGGACCTAACCTATAAAACAACTAGATTCATTCCTTGCACCCAAAATTATAAAACTTGGCAAAGCAAATGAATATGTACAATATAAAAGTAAACCAAAAATACAATTTTATTATATCATAGTAAAAATATTAATAAACTTATATTTTTAGTTATTTTCATAAAAAATGAATGCATACGCCCGCTAGCATAAGTTTGTCAATTTTTATAGGTTATGGTCCCGGTTGACCATAAAATCTTGATCTTAAAATTGATCACACATGACAAAAAAACACAATTTTTTTTTCTCAAGGTCCATTTTCAGGGTTTCATACCTGAAATGGTAAAAACAGCACCTTTATAGAATCTGTCCGTCTGTCAAGATCTCGAGATCGCGATAAAACCGAATTTAATATCAAATACACAGGCCCTTTAAGTTTAGTTTTTAATCTTTCCTTATTCTTCTTTTTTATATCATCATATTTATTTTGTTTAACTTTCTCAGTAAATAATATAAAATTATAGTCTATAAAGACTACTTTAACTCTCCATGTACATTTACAAAATAGGAAATGTGTACTTATATTAAGATAATATGACGCCGTTACACTGTAAATGGATTACCAAGACCGTATATGCAATTTTATGGATATTATCATATAGTGCTTTTGTTTTATAGCCTTTAGCTTGCTATGGAGACGAGATCTATAATTGAGTTAACGACCGCGTGCATTTATTTTAAATTTTTTAAAAGGAAATTACGAAAAAATGGTTTTGGTATAAAAATCAACTTCACGCTGTATATTGCATGCATCAGGGTAGGGAGAGGGAACTTTGTGTTAGGACACTCCGTTCCCCACTTTCCGCCGATCTCTGAAGACATGCGTGTTGAATAGCGAAAGAATGAAAATATAAATTTAAATAAATGTTTTATTTCCTCGACTAGGGATCGAACCTACAACCAGTTGCTTTTACGGTCACACGTTTGCACCTCACTGCCTGTGGTATAAAATCAGTAGTACGGTTCGACGAAAAAGGGAGGATGAAGTGTCTTGGCACTAGATTTCGCTCAGCGTAAACTACTATGCAAGTGATAACTCTGGCTCATATAAGAAAATAGATATACTATTTCTTTCTTAACCCTCCGTTCTGTTTATTACGTTATTTTAAACTACATAGTGTGTAGGCAAAATCCCTAACGACTCACCTTCTGGAACATACCTTACTAAGGACCACGTGAACCCATGGTCCACCAATTTAAGACAGTTTAAGGTCATCATGACGACGATTGTTAAATATATGTCTTTGATTTAAAAAAAACAGTTTTTTAAAAAAATCTCGAATATACCTATCTATTTAATATATATATTTATGTTTTATAAAACAGATCCAAATCCTTTGTGCAAGAAAGATTTTGAAGCTACAATGAACCCGGCAAATTGCAACGAGTTCTTCGTATGCGTCAACAGTATCCCTGTCAGATTCAAGTGTCCCGCGGAGTTGGCTTTTAGCGAGGTAATATTTTTCTATATTTTTCTTTTAAATCACGCCGCTGCTGTAGCCCCTACATAGCAGGCAGGGAAGCTGGGAGTCTAGTGTCAAGACACTCTTTTCCATTGAGACACTTCCGTATCCCTCTTGCCGCGTGTAACTCAACGCCACATTTTGCTCGTTACCAGAGCGGCGAAAATGAAAATATTAAATATTTCAATACTTTGAAGGGGAAATGAACCCACAACGTTTTCTATACGTTTTCTATTTTTAATTGTACACTCTTTTTTATTTTTATTTCCGTGTTTTTATTGAACAGTACTAAAAATTAAATAATTTACATTAAATTAAAAAAAATATTATAAGGATTTCTTATTTTTATTCAAAAGTGCGGAACCCTAAAAAATAAATCACGTTTAAACATCTCAGTGCATAAAAAGTTCTCTTCATAATACATTACAAACAACCTATACTTTGTTGAAATGCTTCATTGTCCATCACACGACGAGGTCACTCGCCTTTCTAAATCAGTCACGGATTAGTTAACTTATATTCGATTTATTTTTAAAGTTTTATCAATCAGAAATACTTTCTGCTTTACGGGAATAAATTTATTTGACAGCCATACTCCTTTGTGCGAGCCGTAGATAGATGGTTGCAAAAGTTGCAAGCAAGCAACCAACTAAGAAACAGTACCAGCTAAATGCTTGGCAAAAGCTACTTTTAGTTTCTTGTCCAAATACTTGAAATTAAGATATGAAAGCCAAATTGCACTATAATCTTAAACTAAATAACCAATACAATCAGAAAAAAAATGCAATCTTATAATGCCTATTGATATTTATATAAATCTATATTATTATTTTTTCACTATGTTCCCATCATGTTTTTCACATAAATGTTTAACTTCATTCCAGAGATTGGGCGTATGTGACTTCCCGATCAGAGTAGAATGCAACAACACCGCTGACATGCCAGCCCCACCTCCTCCAGTAACACAGTTATCAACACCGGCCAGTCCTGTGAACGTTCCTGTTACACCAGATACTAATCTACAAGCATCGACTTCTAGTGGAGATAAAAAGAATTATAAAATGGAGTATAATACTCAAAGTGAGTCCTTTTCTTATGATATCTATTAATAGATAAAAACTCGAGGCCGGTCGTGGCGCCGAAGCGAACAAGCGTGTAATTGTTAATGTGATAGGTTGAGGGTTCAATTCCCACTCGAGGAAATGAAGTTTTTGAGTTCCAGAATTCGGTGGAAAATGCTGAACGGAGAGTTTTAACACTAAAGATTTTCTGTGTCTACCTGCTTCACATATTAAAGTTTTAATATTTTTTACTTTTTAATATTATTATGTAAAATTTTCCACAGCGTGGTCATCTACACATGTGGCCATTTCCCGTCAAGATGCCATACGACAGCTTAAATTTAAATCGAATGATATTATATCTAAGAAGTGAAAAATATTTTATATTCTATGCAAGTCTGCACAAGAAATATTTATATTTCTTAAACAAAAACAAATTATTGTTTTATATTCGCCTTTCTATGTCTAAATAAATTTTAGTAAAGCAATTATTTTTTTATTTATTTATATTTAGTTTTTTCTTATTTTCTTTCTAAGTTGATATGAAATCCTACATTCTAATTCAATATAAGGCAAAACACACACTGATTATTATTATATAATTTAGATTACTAAGTCAACTAAGTCAATATAGTGTTTTTGAAAAGGTTAATTATATCTACAGGTTTTTAAAGGAAAATCACTTTTCTGTATAAAAATCGAGATTCGATTACGACTTTATTTACATTTATTTATAAAAAAATATTAACTTAAATATATGGATATCCTTAAGCTATTTAATGACTAAATTACTGTTTATTTCGACACAGCACCGACACGCCAGTGGTACCATGTCAAAGTAACCGAAGCGACAGCTATCATTTTTTGGCAACAATTAAAATTATCATCGACATGAACTTTAATTTTTTGACAAAAAACTTTATATAGAATTTTATAATATATTTACGACTTTAATGTCTCGTAAATTGCCAATGACTAAACTCGAGCGCCTCTTCAGACAGACCGAAAATTCTAAAATGCACTAAATAAGTACAAATTTCTTTTAAAAATCTTGCGTGATATGTTATATTAGAAAATATTAAATTTATATTAATATCTGAAGAGGCTTTTATTTTTTAAGCAAATCGAAAGGATTTAATCTTAGTCTGTCCTTGGAGCCGCTCCTTGACATTCAGAATCCCAATTTCTTGAGCGCCTTCAAATCTACATCACCGTAGTAGTCCTCGCTGTGAAACAATTTATATAAAGTCACAAATATAATTTATTTTGTTATCAATTTTTAAATAAATATAAATTAAATTAAATCAGCTTCACGCTGTATCCCGCACATAGCAGGATAGGCAGAGGGAACCTAGTGTAAAGACACTCCCGTTCCCAACTTTCTGCCAAATGCCGAAAAAATGGAAATATAAACGTAAATAAATATTTCACTTCCTCGAGTGGGGATCGAACCCACAATCGTCGCGATACAGTTCCTTCTAGATATTAATCTTAATAATTTTAGTAAAAAAGTAAAATATAAAACATACCTCGAAGTACCAAATCGGTCTCTTTGTTTTGGCGAGACATTTGATAGGCTGGCTTTATTAGTGACTAGTACTAAACATAGATTAAGAGAACAAGAAACAACTGAAAGATAAGAAAGTATTATAATGTTATTAGAAAGTGTATGCAATAAAATAGGAAATAGAGTGGACGTGAAAGTAGTTATTGGGAGGTAACGTGCAAACTGTGCTAATTCTATAAGAACGAAAATTACACAACTATTTATTTTTTGTATTTTGTTTATTTTATCACTAAACATAAAACTTAAGTATACAGTTTCTACAACAACACTCAGTCGCAGCGATAATTTAGTATATAAAATATTATATATTTACAAGGTCGTGGCTGTTGGAATTGAATTGTTTCATCGTTTGTTTGTTTCAATGTTACGTTAAGAATTATAAACATAAATGCATACCGATGTTCATTTATAATTATTTTTTTGTAAAATCGTACATTTATAGGACGCTATCAATTTAAATAGAATATAAAATAAATATTCCTAATTTTCTAATCTGTATTTTGAAACTGTTTAAGGCTACAACGAGAAAAGTATTTGGCAAATGGAAATGAATACAAATCAATTGGCTTCACTTTCTTAAAATACGAATTTGAACCTGGAATCGTGTCTCTCACACCAGAAGCAACGTTAGTGTATGTTTATATGAAAAGTTCTTTTTAAATTTTTATAGAATTTTCGTCAAAAATTTGCTTGTGGTGTGTGAAAACTAGATTAAGTAGTGAGTATTAAAAGGTAAGGGTGGGAAGTGAGTATTTAGTTTTCTTTTTGGGGACGTGGTTTGATCTTGGGCTGGACGGATTGGGCCGAGCTGCTGTGGAGGCCGGCGAGCAGCTCGCTCTTGCGGATGGCCTTCAGGTCCAAATCACCGTAGTAGTCCTCGCTGAAAATGTACGCCAACCTTACTACCGATTCTACTAACTAAATTACTAAATACACCTATACTATATATATACACCTAACTCATACACAATATTTTATAAAAAAAGATATTAAAATTCCTAGAAACTTTTACTATTGAGAAGTTGTGACTTCAAAGTAGGTATCATTAATTGTGTAACCAGAACTCGTTCACAACATTAAAGATCGAGAATGAACTGAACTGCCTTGAAATGGCAACAAGAATACTAAAACCTAACCATTCGCTTTACTTAAGAAACTCTTTTTATTATATTTAAGAATTGGCTTGGAAAAATTCCAATATTCGACCTTCGTTTTTACTTATCTGTCCGAGTAATTAACATTTGAATGTAGAAATGCAAATTTTAAAATATTGAATTTATATATAATTTACAATAATTTTATTACAAATTGAAATATTCTAGGAATGGACGGCATTATCTTAACTGTAGTTAATACAAAATGGGTTCGTCGGACGTAGAATTTGCCTTGTCATGTAAATTTCATAGATGACCTAAATTTCTAGTGACAAGCGTAAAAGGCTTCGAGTTGCATAATTTTAACTTGGTACCTAGGGAGGCGAGCTTGGGAGTCCTTACAAGAAATGCTCATTACATTTTTTTCAAAGGAAAATACAAACAATCGAAAAGTGCAATATTGTTAGTCACAAGGAAGACATTTAAGTTAGGGACAAAAGATGTTATTAAACAACACCAGTAGTACTAGTGAGTTTAGAAGAATAGTTCAAGTTACTTAGTCAAGTTTTTTTACTTGAACTAGAAGAAAAGATTACTATAGTTAATATTTTAAGTATGCTTACCATCCAGGAACATCTTCGGGGTCTTCGCAGTTGCCAGTGCCGTCAGCATCACCAATTTTGAAAACGGTACCAATTGGGCATCCGTATTCACGAGCTACTCCCTCGAGACAGATGTAGTATTTGCGGCAATCCTCAGGGTGGGCGTGACGGCTGAAAGATCCAGCGTTGGAAACCTCACCAGGGGCGGGACAAGAGAAACCGTTGGCTACTTCTGAGAATAAGAAAGAATGATTATTGATATAAATAGATTGTTGATATAAAATTATATATTAAAATCGAATTTATAAATCAATTTATTTACCCTCATTTTTGCACTCAGGAACCTGGTCAGCCCACATGCACACGCGAGCTTCTCTGTCGTAGGCAAGTCCGGGACTACATTGGTAACGGGAAGCTTCACCGCTCCAGCAGTTCCAGAAGACGTCGCATTTAGCGCTGTCAGGGAAGATACCGTACAATCTTGAGCAGTGAGGAGTGGAGATTGGGGGTTCTATAGAAACAAAAAATAGATATATCATATACTTAAAACGGTAAACCTAAATAAAATTTATCAGTACCGGTATTAAGAATAGTATTCACAACACAAGTTCAAGGCTAGGAGATTTTAGTTTACATCGTTTATTGGGATATAACATGAATGTCGACTTGCCATATCGTCAGATATTCTCAGCGACGGAGTGACCTTCGTCTACATCCTGGTAGGACGTGATATACGTATAATTATCATATTAATCCTTTAACCTTGACCGTTAGTTATCCAATATATCTTTAACATTTCTGTGGTTGTCTTTAGCCTAGCTTCTAAGTATGAAGTTTATTTGCATAATTAAATACTTATATCGCAAGAAAAGCATCAAATCGAGCCATTTCCGCATATTTTCTGTGCTCGGTAATCTTATTATATAATTATTGCAACGCTGCTATTATAATACAGATTTCATTTTTTTTTTTTTTTTATAAATTATATTCTAAATAATCAACGGCACTCACCGAGCTGGGTCCTTTCGCCGCACTCAACGTTATGGAGGTAATCGCAGTTTTCAGTCAAGTATTTTGAGTCTGAAGCATCGAAGGCAAGTCCGTTACCGCAAGTCTTAAGTTCAGCTACTCCGTTGTCACATTTCCAATATTTGTCACAAGAGATGTGGTGAGGGTAGAAACCGAAGTCATCTGGACATTTGAAGCTTTCTTGGGCGACCGCTAGAAACAAAAGAAATATAACATAAGCGATATGTAAACACCAAATAATATACTAACAAAAGGTTATAAATACTATCGTCGGCTGTAGTTGAATAAGAACCTTCCAAAACGGATATCCCGTTTTGAGAGTTTCTTGTCTAAATGGAAAGCTTTTGACTGCCCAAAAAAAAATACCTAAAGTGGTCGTCGCCATAAATAAAATATTTTGCGCCATATTAAATTTTACATAAATTTACTACTATTTTGCCTAGCTATTAAAACTGGCTGTAAATTTTGCAATATACCGGTCCCTGACAGGGCTGATCTTTCTCCATGGAATGCAACGCGACAAACCGTGTTGAGCAACGCATGACTGGTTCAGCCTCTTTGTTACTCATGCTTATTGAAACTGGATACGTGGCAATATATCGAATATTATTTGTAGTTTTCGATCAAAAAACCAATCTACTTTTAATATTTAACCATATACAAATTTAATTAAGAACAAAAATATTTTAATAGGAAAAATTTGCGTTGAAATCGACTTCCAAGAAAAGTCAAGAGTTTCTTCGACCTCGTTAGGATTGCGCAGAAATATCTACATTTGTATGTAATGTTATATCATGTGTGTCACAGATTCGATACTTGTTGACATTTGCAGCTATGCGTAAGTACATCCTGGTGCTATCGCAACTCTAGTAATTTAACAGCATCTCAACAAGATTTTTAAGCTATTACTTATATTTTACAATATAAATTAAAGCTTATTTTAATTATTGAATTTCATCGAGGTAAATGAGTTATAGTAAAAAAAAAATATAGAATGAACTAATAAACTCTGTAGGTAGCATTATGCTGGTTTTAATGATAAATAATTGGTCAGTTTCTAAACTTGAAATATCGAAAATAATTTATTTTTTTATTGTTTATATTGTAGTGAAAGCGTATCACGACCTATATAGCCAAGGCAAAATCTCATATGTGTAAATCAGCATTGAGTACGCCCATTAGAGGTTTGCGCAAGAGGTGCAAAGTGCCGGCAACCTGCGCGGGCCCTGTGGGTCGTACGTTCGCAGTATGACATAATTATAGATCTATACAAAACGTTGTATAATATGGCAACTTGTATTATTTGCATGTTTCCGTGACACAAATTCTTGTATCGAAGCCTGATTTATTTAATACTAACATAGATAGATAGATATTTTTTTCTTTTTATACCTATCTTTTTTGATGTGGATAATAAAGACTACTAAATAGTATAAAATATTTGATAATTATCATAAAAATGAGAATGAAACTCAAGATGACATTGTCTAAAGTAGATAAATAATAATAATATTACGTAAAACGTATAATAGTTACGCAATTATTACACAATTCAAATGACCTTTACATGTTAAGTAATACAAGTGAAAGCCCGAAATTGAATCGCTAAACCAGCTCGATGTGGGTGGAACTTTCGATTTCGTTAACAACGATGCGCCCGCGCATCTCGACACCATTACGATTAACCTTTAACTGTGCTTAAAATATCTTTTTTTCTTTATATAACATTAAAGATAAGATCAAGATAATTTGAAATTTAAATATAATGAAAATTTTATTGGAAGAAGTTATAGTTTCCATTTCTTTTTAAATTAATATAAATTGGTTATAAATAAGTATTATTAAATAGTATATTCTTAGTAAGGCACTATGTCCAAAGATATAATTTATCTATTAGAGAAACCATGGAGCTTGTAAATGCCTTATGCAACATCTAAAATCTCATTAAATAACAAGAACTGTGATTATACAGTGAAAGCAAGCTGTGAGTGTTTTATGAACAAGAGCCATCTACGAGTATAATTATAGTTGATATATTTATAGATACATATATATATATATATCATTCAATGCTAGAGTTCAATAATAATAAATGTTAAAACTGACATGTTTAAATGAATTCATAAGATAAACTTTCTTCAATTAAATAATGAGATATTTATTATTTAAATATGAGCGAATAAATTAGCACTTTATATTCAAATTTATCTTAAAAATTAGTAATCACTATTCATAGCAGTATTTTTAACGCGTCTACGAAAGCTGTCTCGTAACACTTACATCACCTTAAATTTAATTTTTCGCACGAGTACATTACAAGAACCACGCCCAAGATTTCGTATTCTTGAACATATTATTAAATAAATAATTTAGATTTAAAAATTGTCTTAATCATGTATATCATTAAGAAAATGAAATATTTAATAATTCCATTTTCTTCGCTCTGGTGTCCAGAAAAAGCGCGGTAAAGCAAAGAGTGTCCTAGTACTAGGTTCCCTCCGCCTGCCTTATGTGCGCGATTGTATTGTCTAAATCAAGTTTGTATAATTATACGTAAACCACGTAAGGTGGATCTGAAGAATAAAAACAATACAATAAGGGCAGCCCGAGGCTATTTATAACTATCGAAGGACAGACAATCTCCTAGTCGTACGCAGAGATGCTTTGTGATTGAATATGCTATTTATAAAGAGTGACATACGAACGGAATTCACTTGTTAGCTGCTAGTATTTCACATTCATAAATTAATTCCATATATATGTGTATATATATCGTTTCTTTACGTTATTACATTTCGATATAAAATTCAATACAATATGTATACTTCTATCGGCAAATGCCGGATGCTCAAGCCTTATTTATTAACGTCGACCAAACACTGGCACCGATTTTACAGTTAACCTAAATACTGTTATGCATTGACCTAAGAATAATATGCAAGTCTGCTTATGTACGATTTAACAAGTAAAAATTTCTCATATCCAACCTTCATATAAGAATAGGTTATACGTTACGTATTGTTTTCGGCCATGAATGCTAATAAAAAGAATTTTACATGTAAAATTATCAAACTTCCGTTCCATTGTTTTCACGAAGAGGTGTTTTAATTGTCAATCATTTCTTACAAAGATTAAATTGTTAACTTAATTAAAACAATTAAAAAAAAAATCATCTCTTGTTAATTTTAAGCGAAAGCGTTTTACCCGACTAAATAATTAATCTAAATATATCGTTCAAATAACAGCGTCGTGCGCCTGCGCAGTCAACCAGGAGATGATTTTCACCAAGTTTTCTTTCTTCTTGAGAAATCCACGCACGCACCACGAGACCAACCGAATACCTTCACGCAATAATAACTATATGAATATTTGATTGCAATAACTATAAAAAATTCACGATCGCGACTGAGATGCCTTATTTTGTGTAAAATAAATAACACATTTTTGTACTGTCATAATTTGTAATAATATACGAAAATTCTGAGTAGGTAGTCCAATTCGATACAATCTAATTATTCCTCATACGCAATTTTTACTAGAATTATAACTTTACAAAAACTGTTACGCAAAATGCACGTAGCTAGTTCGTGAGAACCGAGTACGTGCCAGAAATGACAAGTATAGAAAAATTCTATAAACACTGAAAGGAAAGGAACAACGTCCTGTCAAGACGAGTATTATTCAAATTGTATTACCGTTTCGTAATAACAATTGTCGTATGAGGCAACTTATACAATTTGTATGGCATTTACACAAAGTGCATCTCGTCATGCATATTGCTAAATAAAATATTATCGTATCCAATTTTTGCGAAATAAAAAACGAAAATGAAAGTGCAAAGTCGATATTTTTAAAGGTCGAATAAAGGGTTGAATAAAGTTTTTTTTCAAAATACCCTCAAAATTGTTTTACGTAAAAAAATTCAATATTATATAAATATATCTTACATTGTCGATACATACGTTGAGATAAAAGATCGATATATATATATATATATATATATATATATATATATATATATATATATTATTTAATATATTTAATTTTCTTGGAATAAGAGAAGAAGCATAAGCATGTCTCGAAATAAAAGAGTTGAGCTGCTGAACTGATAATAATAATGATAATGATTGACTGGTAATGATGCTGATAATAATATATTTTTTTACTAAAACCATAAACTGTCAAGATAAAATTAAAAACTTAATTTCGAGATCAAAGTTCATATTTATATGCATCATACATAATTGCATAGATCAAAGTGTGCTCACACCCACTGCGTTATGCAATGTAGGTAGGTTAGAAAGCTATTGGGGACGTTTGTATTAGTTGCCACATTCATTAGATAATTTTTAATTTTTAATTTATTTGTACATCGAGAGCAATGTATTTTTTTAAGATTTAAAACGGAAAAGAATTATGTTATTATTTTTAATAAATATTTTTTGTAGCAAATGGTAGTATCGATATAATTTAAATCAACTAAAAATCATATAGTTAAAGCAAAATGTAATTTGTTTCATACATAAGAAAGATCTAGAAATTGGAAAATTCAAAAAACCGTTACGAAATATTTTTTTTCTACCTTCGAGTTACAAATAAAAATTCACACCCGATTTGCGAAATAGTTAATTTAGAGTTATATATCAACTCGTTCTAAAAGAGAATAATTGAAAATTAAATAAAACTAGCAAATTGCAATTTTGTTTCAGCACTTTCTACTGCAAATGCAACGTAAAGAAATAGAAGACAAACACAGATATCTTGCATACAACGTAGCACAAAAGCACGAATGACCGCACCCTAAAATATTTCAAATAGTACGTACCCACGCCGAGGGCGGCTGCTAGCACTAATAAACACCTTGAATTCATGGTTAAACTATAGTCCTTGCACGGGAGTAGTGGACACTGTAACGATCTAGCACACACTGCGGGCGGGTGAATGGGCGGTGGAGGCTTTTATATCGGGAAGCCGAACGCCGCGTACGCCGGAGAAAAGAGACGTCATCAGCTGCCGCCGGCGCCCGCGGTGCCGCGCCGCCCGCTTCCCGTAGCATCGCACCACCTACCCTAGATATATAATTATAAATTTGATAATTTAATTTATTTTATAATTTTACAGAAATCTCTCAAAAACCAATAATTTCCCTTCGCAATAATATTTTTTTTTATTTTATAATTGCTCAGCTATGTTTTAGGATTTTTAGAAATAAATATAATGTAAAATTTATATTACATATCATAAATGTTATTAATAACAAGATGCATTAAAGTATCTACATTGAATGCATTAGTTGATGAGTGAAGGCGAAAGTTTTTTCTTACGCGAGATAAATCATGTATGTATGTGGTAAGTACAATCATTGACCCTCAGATAATGAACCTTGATTATATTATGGTAACTTGTTCTTAAAGGAAGAAGCACTGAAGGTGGTTTATACCAATAAATCTAAATAAGAATGTAATCTACTTTTTTTATTGAATTATGTTTGTTTATTATAACTTACAAGTATATATTATAAAGAGTATAAAGAGGGTAATAATTACATTTCTCATACAAAAGACTTCAACGAGCTTCATTTGAATTACGCAGGATAGTAGTATATTTTACTTATTTGTTATATATATGAATATGAAATATTGATATTATTTATATATTTTACAAATATAATAGGAAATCTTTAATTAAATGAAGATATAAAAAAATATAATAAATATGGTAATTTCCAATTAGCTATATATTTAATTTTAGACAATGTTACTCAAACACGAAATATATTCAGCTTGCTTGTCTCTTAGCTCGCCCAAATCGCAAAGTTCACGACCTCAATCGAAGACGCGGCGTCTATTAAAAAGTGCAAATACATGCATGAAGATACCGCAGATACTAAGAATGTATCGAACGAAGACATTCTATTATCACTTTTGCTGGCTGTATGATATTATATCTTTTGTATTGTGTGTAAACATATATAAAGAATATTTATTTATATTTATTATAATAAGCGAGGGTATATTATTTTATATTTGATTATTCTGGTATTGTAATTTTTTAACTGATTTATTTTAAATTTTAAATTATAGGTAGCTATAACTAAACATAGCAGCAAATAAAAGTTAATAAAAGATTGCTATTTTACATTATAAAAATTATACACATTTTTATATATGCTAACAATCTGTTAAAAAAACCATAAAACTTGTCATGTAATTTGAAATCTGTAGTTATGCAAACGTATGTTTAAATTCAGCCTAACAATTATGTAACCATATTTACCTTTAGAACTAGACGTTTTTATTCATATCCTATTATAATAATAATAAATTCTCACGAATTACACAATCGGAACAAAAGCCTTACAAAATACGGAAGGTAGCGGAGTATACGGAGAAGTATACGGAGCTAGATAGCGGTTGTTTTGTCCAAATAGATACAAGGCTAGAAATACTAAAGTTTGACACATAAGTACCTGTAGAAATCTATAAAAATAAATTTCAGAAAATTCTCAATTGTTGAAGAATAATTCATAAGTACGTTTGGAGAAATCTGCAACCTCTGTTGTTAGTAATTAACAGGAAAAATTATTATATAGTAT
The DNA here is from genome assembly GCA_013403645.1 of Heliconius nattereri. NCBI lineage: Eukaryota > Metazoa > Arthropoda > Insecta > Lepidoptera > Nymphalidae > Heliconius > Heliconius nattereri. The sequence continues at coordinate 2,452,583 of JAAIXI010000225.1, forward strand.
TATTGTGTATTATTACAGTATTATGTATACAGTAGGCAAAAGAAGTTCTCATACCGCAAGTGAGTATGTGATTAGAAAATATTTCAGTCATTGTCTTAAGTTTGTATGATTGTAATAAATTTTTATTTTACTTAGTTTGTTCAAAATAGATATATATATATATATATGCTTTACATGTGCTACTAATTTTTAAATTAAAAAAAATAGAAATAAGAAAAAAACTATTTTGTAATAAAACATTTTTCTGCCTTATCTAATTAATTAATGAAATTATTAGAAATATTAAAAATTGCCAATAATTTCATTAAATAATTACCTACAGAACTAGTAAACGTTATATAAGCGTTGTAGCTATAACGTGCAGATTTGGAGAAATCTGTCACTTGGTGAATGACTTAATGTAATTAGGGTAATCACGACATTGGACAATTGATACGAAGAATGCGATAATTATATAATAACACCGTAAGTGATTATTAGAAATTCTTTTGTTATAATAATATTATACACTTGCGTACTATGTCTTTTTTATGCTTCACGCTGTATCCCGCATATAGCGGGGTAAGCAGAGGGCACCTAGTGTTACGACAGTCCGTTTCCCACTTGCCGCTGCTTTTTCGAGGCATTACACGTTGAGGCGCAACTCAACGCCGAGTTTTTGCCTTGATGCCAAAGAAATAAAAATATTTAAAAATAATAATTCATTCCCCCCAGTGGGGATCGAACCCATAACCGTCGCGTTTCAGTCACATCCTTGTACCCCTTCGCTACCACGGTCTCAATGTTATTTTTCATAGGCTTATACATTAAGTTGCTTTAATATAGTATGAAAGCACACTAGAATTATTCTTTTTATAAATAGGTACATGAGAAATAATATTTTAAGTGAATAATTTGATATGAATGATCAGTACTGTACGTTCTAAGTAGACCGGGAAATGAAACGTCGGAATACAAATTAAAAACAATATTTGAAGTTGTTCCATTAAATTCGTGCAGTGGGTGCGAGAAAAGAAGATAAATAGTTCCTAACCTTTTTTATTAGAATCCATAATGTGAAATATTATTTTATATAGGTGCTTATTAGAAACGGTGTAGCTTTTTCCGGTCCAAAATGACATTAAATAATTGTAATCAATAATTTTTCATATCTACTAGTTACTTTTAATTTCATACAATACGTAAAAAATATTTTACTTTTTTATTATTCAATAAATTTAAGATAAATAAATATCGGATATTATTAACCTTTAGATACTTGTAATAAAATTATTATACAAAAAGTAGGTATAAAAAAATTATAACAAAAAGGCGTCACATTCGTAAATGAAAACAGAATGGTTTCTTTTTTTAATTTGACGCCATTTTCTTTTCAGTTCAGCCTTTTTATCTCGGGGATACAGCTACCTTCATAGGTACAAGATTAAGGAACCCATTAATACATAGCAATCAACGGAATCAATACCAGGGATGTTGATCTAAACATGCATTATCTTAAGGTATTGTATTTTCCATTCATTTTTATTAATTCTATATCTAATATACAGTTAAGGTCAAGAAATATTTACACTTCTTAAATGAAAATTAAAATTTCTTCAACGTGAGTTGAATTGAACAAAAAGTTTGTTCAATTGGCTATTTTCCTGAAAAGAAATTTATCGTTTTTCATCATTTTAAAGCTAAAGTATAAGAAATAATTAATAAAAGAAACTTCAAGTTTTCTTAATAATTAAACGAAGTGACGTAAAAACAACGTTAATTGCACTACATTTTATTTGTGATGTTAATATAAGGAGAATAGTGGTTCATACTTAACGAGTACTTGAATAATATTACTCAGGTATTTGGGACAGGGTCCGAATGAATCGCAATCGTCAAACGTCCGCGCCCGGCCTGAAGGCCTGCAGGTTTCACGGTGGTGGCAAAGATTATTTCACACAGATACAACTCCTTGAGCGTGTTTCTGTATTTATTATTATCTATATTTGTAGGTTTATTAACACCGATTTCATATTCTGAGTTTCTATAAGGAACTGTGCATTTCGCAATTCCAACTATGAATTGGTGCATTTCGCAATCCTCCTTTCTGCATTCCAAGTAATATGAGTCTTGTCTTCTCCTTTCTCCTACGGTCTAAAACATTTATATTTGAAAGAATAACCTAAGCTAAGTGCGAAGTAGCTGAAGTTTATATATCTATTGTAACCCTCTTCACCCAAATAATATAATATAAGAATATCTCGGTTGATCTTCTTAACACTATTTCAAAGAATGTTACGTAAAAAGCATAAGGACTCCCCAGAGGATGCCCTCTGAGGAAGAGATTTGAGGAGGTTGATGACAGCAGAAAATTGGGAACAGGTATACAGCGTATAGAAATATAAGTGAGATTTTTTTAGGGATAATATAGGAAGAGAAAATTGAGACAATGCTATAGCTTGACTTTGAAAAATGTTTGTGAAACGTTTTTATTAAACCGATCTCCTTCACGTTTTATTAATGTGGTAGTAGGAAACTAGAACATTGAGTTCTGTAACCGAATAACCTGTATCTATAACAGCAAAATGGCAAGAGCAAATGATTATTAGTGATTATTAGATTTTTTTTATCTGAGGGCGTATTAGGAAGTTTTTTTTTTAGTTGTAAATATGTCATAAAATTTATATAAGTAATTTACAAAAACCGTATCCGATGTTTTGAAGCCTATCGTTTTTCCTTGCTTATATAAAATATAGATGTTTAAATTAATAAATATTTGCATAAATTAAACAAATATTAATTGCCAAAAAAAAATTAAAATATATAAGTTACATAAAATGTTTAATTTCATATAATATATCTACTATAAATATTCTTTGTAAGCTATTATCTGTCACCAGGGCGTTAGCTCACTGCCGCGGCGCTGGTATTCGCACTATGCGGAAGGCTGCAGCTCGCAATGTTTACCATTAAACATATTTACCAACCACCGACCTCAAGTTATGTCTTGATCCGCAGACTCTTTGTTGATACTACAGTGAAATCTATTACTTTGCTATTCAAAAGCATACTATTTTGAATAAAATACACGTTTTTACCACTTATTTATTGTTTAATGACATTTATTAATAAATTAATATGCATTTTCGATGCGTGAATCCTTTCGGCATTTAAGAAATAGCTGGATAATAGTTATTCTAGTACTTATGATATTTTAATGTGCTAAACCTATAACTACAGTTAATATATGAAATCATTTTTGTCGACCCTATTTTATAAAAACGACGAACTTTAATTTGTTACAATTGTTCTTTTTTATCTTTTCCATATTAGAAATCCGTCATATTTATAGAATTGATTGGTTTCTAATACAAAAATAACACACTTTAGTGTATAAAAAAAACTTATTGATAGATATTACAAGAGTACGGTCAATTCATTGACAGTTATGTATTCCGCAACTCAACACGCCTCCAGAATTCGGCAAAAAGTGGAGAACGGAAATCTCAATGGGAACGGAGTGACTTAATACTAGGTTCTCAGGTTTGCTCTGCTTCCCCTTAAATATTCTGCCTGTGCGGCTGATAAATCTAGTCTTATGTTTTTTATGATGAAATCTAGTCTTGCAGAAATTCATTTACGTCTATATATATTCTTAATTAGTGGTTTGCATTGTTAAAAAAATATTTTGAAACAATTTCAAGGTCCAAAGGCGCATCCTTTTAGACTGACTGATGAATGTGAAATAGAATCTTATAAAGCATCGGCGCGAGACCTTGCCAAATGTATCGATTAAATTGTTTCCAGTATCAGTTATTTATAACTCTAATATCGAATAATTTACTGCTTCTTGTCAATGTTTCATAGAAATGCAACAAAAATAATAAAATTATATGTCAACTTTGACTAGTTGAATTTTATTCATAGAGAAGAGCGGATCTCAAATATTGTTATGAATAAATAATTTCAGTATTTAATGCAATATAATTTAATTTAATACAATTTATATATCTAGACTTGTAATTAAAACAGTAATTTGGGACATTCTTTGTAAGATTTTTTTACTATCAATTTTTTATGTCTGAATCCGGAAAGTAGCAACTCGTCAATCCCTACTTGGGGCAAGTTGTTAACAAATCGGGGTAAATTGTTACCATATTTGTTAAAACTACTATGTGTAAAAATAAAAAATACAATAAATAATAAAATTAACAAAATAAGGTATTTATGATATTCTATTTCCTTTACAAGTTCTACAGGCACTGTTATATAGTATTACTTACAGTGCTATCGACGTATTACTTTAATAGTTATTCTTATAAAATATATAATAATTTCATCAACTGCGACCTGTAAAATAACCCTTTAATAGTTTGTTTAGCTTTTATCTAACAATAAATAAATCTAAGGTAAAGTGATATACACCTCAATACGCTCACGTAAATAAGAAATAACACATAGTCTTTTAGATGTTATAGAAATAGAAATAGAAAAAACTTTATTGCACACAAAAATACATATAACAGAAAAAATAAACAAAAAAGAAACACTATATTTTATAAAATGTCTGGGCCTTATTGCTTCAAGCAATCTCTTCCAGGCAACCCTTGTAAAATAAAGGACTAAAAATAAAGAAATGGAAATAACGTTATAGTGCACAATTAGATTAAATAAAAAACATTTATAAAATAATAATAAATACACACACACATATATATACATATATATCTTCCTTCCTCCTGGCATTAATCCCGGCTATTGCCAGGGTCTGCCCTCCTACTCAACCTACTCCACTTTGCACGGTCTTTTGCTTCCTCGGTGGTTAGACCATTGGCTCTCATGTATTTCATATATTTTTATTATGTAGATATACATATATATCTACATAATAATAATATAATATCTACATATAATCCTATAAATATAATACATAATTCTTTAATATATTAATATTTAATTCATATATTAATATGACATCTAAAAGACAAATATATTATTATATAATATATATTTGAAGGAATTTAATTTTTTTCATTTATTCCTATTATATATTAAATGATAGGATTATTTGAATCATTATTATTATAAATTCAAATATTAAGGTCATATGGGTGTTTTCAATTTAGAAACTGGGCATTTTGCATGAGGAAATACAAAAATTTTTTTGCCATATCAATGTTAATGATTTAAATTTATTCAAGCGCTTAAACGTGCACAATATGTAATAGTTCTTAGAAATATTAATTAGGCCACAAGTGTGCGACAGTCAGCGCGGTAGGCTGTGGGTTCGATCCCCACTCGAGGAAATGAAATATTCGCTCTGGTGTCGAGGTAAGGTACGGCGTTAATTACTGCCACTCAACACACAGTGAATTCAGATTTCGGAAGAAAATGGGGAACGGAGTGTCTTAACACTAGGTTCCCTCTGCCTTCCCTGCTGAGTGCGGGATGCAACGTGAAGCGAAACATTAATTAACTTGCTTTGAACGTAGTACTCGAGACCAGGGCTATGAATATTATAAGGTTTTGGCATCAATTGATATGAAACGGTACTTTTGTTTAGTATGCATGAAGACATGACGCTCGCGCACAAATTGTTTTTTAGCCTCGCGTCGCCTATAGGAAGTAGATACAATAAAATTCGACTAAAGTATAATATTTTATAAATTGTTAAGGAAATTATTTAAATATTGTACGAAATATATTAAATATAATTACTATAAAAGTTTATTTTGTTGTTAGATTTGTTAGATTAGTAATCATTAATAATGAAAATGCTAAAGTCAGTAAGACAAAAACAATAATACCAAGCCAAATTTGATAGCGCGTATAATTTTTAACACATTATAAACTATAAAAAATGTCTTGCAACAACTATTGCATAAGGAAGTCGTAATTATTTAAAACTAATTAGTTAATTAGCTAACTGACATTTTCTGAAGATAGCAAAAGGTCATACGACGCCACATGTGCAATGGTCGCTCTGGTCATAAAAATAACCATTTGTTAATACAAACAACACAAGTAACACTGTGTATTTTGTCAAATATGTCTAAAATATGTACACCATTAAAAAATATATAGGTATTTAAATAGCAAAAAACGCGTATTTCCAATTAACTTCCGGTTGACCCAGAACTATGAAATTTATATTTTTAAATGCTAGCTGTAGTATCTTAGCTTTGTCTAGGTTAGAAATGGAAACATAAACGTAAATAAATATTCCACTTCCTCTATAGGGGATCGAACCCACGGCCTCGAGAGAGGCTTAATGTGGTGTATGTTATCCAAATAAGTATAATTGAACTTGATTCAACTTGTGGTCGAAATTGTATTTAGTTATATATCAAGTAACTCAAAGGTAGTCCAGTGCGTCAAGTCAATTCTTATAAGTTATTGCGTCACCTCCATTATAGGCAGTTGAAATATTGAGATTCCTATGAAACGAGGATTTTCTACAAGCCGTCTGTCCATAATAATATGTGAAATGAAATGAACGCAAATGTGATATACATTTGCCTTCGTAGATGTTATAATAAAATTATCAAATTTTAAGTGAAAATAGACTAATATAATAATAATAAATAATAGAGTTGGAATTGAACCCACAACCTGTCGCATTTACAGTCATATGTTTGTTCCCCTGCACTACAACTGGCCTCAAGTTCCATTATATACTAAATAATATAAAATATAATATTAAAAAAGAATAAAATAAATAACACACCTAGCCAGAGTAGACGTTTTACATTTTTTTGATTTGTTTTGTTGTTTTGTTTTACATTTTTACAGTTGTTTTTAAAGTATGTTTAAAAATTTTACTTATCATATTTTATAATATAGAGGAATTCAATTTCCATTTAATATATCTTTATAATGAAACGTTTAATCTTTCCATAGACATGAAGGTCTTCTTATATTGCTCATTAATTAATTTTGACATTGAAATAATTTAAAAATATTTTTATACATGAACAAAAAAATATTTACTTTTTTTATAATTACTTACTTGCTTTATATACCTACACATATTAAGGACCCAGTTTCACATATTTTTTATCATGACATTTAGTGTTATAAGCTCTATTTTAGATTTTCGATTAAATAATCTTTGGGTATTTTATGGTTCATAATAAATAAACATGTGTTTACACAACACATATAAGATGATTCTTAAAAAAAGATAAATTTTACATTTATGTAAAAAAATATATTTAAGTAAATGTAAAACAGCAAATCCTTTTATTTTTAAATATAAAAAAACAGTTATTATTATTATTAATTTATTTAAACAGCGAGATACAAAATTAAATTCCTTTTTCTAAACAATATCTAAAAAACTTCAATTTAGTTATAAACGACTTAACTAATATGTTATATTTTTTATTCTACCATGAATTCATTAAGACCTTAACACTGAGGTCATGTTCATATTATAAAACTAAGCAACAATTTACAAAAGGAAACATACATATCCTAAGCTTTATTGTGATAAGTGAGCATTTGAACTAAAATGATTAAAATTTTCATAACAATATTGTGCGTCCAACAGTTGAGTGAGTCCACACCGGCAGTGCAACCGAATAGACTTATTTCATATGTGCTACCAGATAGACGATCTTTTAAAAAAGATTTGGGATATATCGAGGATACATATTTGAATTTTACGGAATTAACAAATAAATATGGATACCCGAACGAACAACACACCATAATAACAGAAGATGAATATTTGTTAACAGTTTTCAGGGTGCTTTCAAAATGTAAACAAGTGCAACAATATCCAGTGATACTAATGCATGGGTTAATTGACACCTCAGATACATGGATACTTACTGGTCCAAAAAGCGGCTTAGCATACATTTTGTCAAACAATTGCTATGACGTATGGGCCCCAAATCTCAGGGGGAACACATATTCTCGTAAACATAAACATTTAAATCCTAACCGAGATCCAGATTATTGGGAATTTAGTTTTGATGAAAATGGATTTTACGATTTGCCTGCCATTATCGACTATGTTATTAATGTAACCCGTCAGACTAAAGTGTATTACGTTGGACACTCGCAAGGAACGACTGGCTTCTTCATCATGGGATCTTTAAGACCTGAATATAATAAGAAAATTCAACTAGCAGTTAATTTAGCTCCAGTTACATTCTTGAAGAATGTAAGAAACCCTATTACAAAAACTATAGCAGCAGCGACAAGAATTATCAAAATGATTCTCGATGATGCTGGTTTTGCTGAAATTTTTGGCAAACATGACTTTGTTCATGTAATAACAGAATTCTTATGTCAGCTGGATCCAAATGCCATATGCGGTGTGGGCTTGTCTTTGACAACAGGCTATTCACCAAATACTATAACGTCTAGAAATCTAGCAGTTGCTTTTGGACATGTTTTAGCAGGTTTGTCAGTAAAAACTTTATCACATTTTGGTCAGTTAGTTATGACTGGAAAGTTTCAACGTTACGATGAAGATAGAGAAGGAAATATCAAAAGATACGGCAAACCTAAGCCACCTAAATATAATGTATCTCTTGTGACATCCCCAGTCGTCCTAATTTGTGCTAAAAACGATTGGATTTCTACTTTAGAAGATGCAAAAATGTTGAGTTTAAAACTCCCTAATTTAGTCGAAGAATATATAGTGCCAGATCCTAGATGGAGTCATAATAACTATGTGTGGGGAAATAATGTCACAGATAATGTATATAACAAAATTTTGGATTACTTTCAAATATTTAACATGTTATAGAATAAATATTATAGTGAGTATGGAAGTTAATGAAAGATATATAGAATGAAAATGAAATAATAAGATAGTAATTTATAACAAAAACTTTAATATTTATAAATTGAAACTATTTAAAAACATATAATATTTGCTTATATTTTTGGAAATATAAACCAGTAGGCTGTATAATTGCATAATGATAATAGATTTTCTTTGGTAACAGAAACAAAGTTATATGATTATGTCATTATGTTAAAGTATAATTTGTATTTTTTAATAAATATATTTTATACTGTGTATTTTATTTACAGCCCAACCTACTTTAGATTGCATGTGATATTTTAAATATTTTTTTTTAAATCCTAACCCATTTTACGTAAGAATTGGAATATTAGAAAAATAAGTATAGAATCTTTAAAGTGAAGTTAAAATACACATAAAATTTGTCTAATTACCTACTTGTTTCAAAGACTTAAAAATAAAATTGATGATACTGATAAAAATACTTGAGCAAAAACAGGCAGGATATACATATTATATACATACGTAGAAATACTATAATTAGTCTCAATTATTTTGTTATGTTTATGTTACAACTTATATAACATCGTAAAAAGAAAAAACTTTAATGAGTATTTTTTTAAGAAAAGCTATAAAAATTTGAACGTAGCTTGGTTTGAATTCACGTCTTTTGAAAACCGTCCATCGCTCTGCCCACTAAACCGTTACTATTTACACCCTTTGGATGGTTTCCGAAAAGCGCGGGCTCAAATCACTTCATCATCATCTAAAAAAGTATTTTTCTTTCCTAATTATGAAATAATGCTTTAAATATGACTAATTTGAATGAATATTAATTAACCCATTAAAATTTATAGTTCTACATTTATTTATAATATAAGATGAAACGGATATATTAAATCTAGCTTACAAACACGTAAATATTTTAGTTAATATATAAGATAATTGACCTTCAATATAAGGTATTATAATATTGTAAATAATTATACAATACTAGATAAAAAATATAAATTTTTGTAATATTAGCAATATTAATTCATTTCTAAAAAGATTAATAAAAGTTAAAAATAGTTTTTTATTTATTTAAATAAATGTTAGTGTAACTTATATTTATTATTTCTTCAAAAAATCATTTGGCCGTAGATATGACTATATGCCGTTAATTTCAAGCCGATATCTCCAAACGTTTCTGATATAAAGGGCCTTGACAGACAGATGGACGACAAAGTGATCATATAAGGGTTTCTTTTTTTCCATAAAAGGTACGGAACCCTAAAAACGTTTGTCTTTTTGTTGACTCGCTACTTCACTTTGGTTACTATGTTATAGTTACAAAAGTAGGAAGAGAGGATTATTGGGTATTATATTAATCAAGCTAAGGACGATAATATTTTTTTTTCAGCTCCTACTTAACAAAGTAAGCAGAGGGAGACTAGTGTTAAGACACTCTGCTCCTCCCTTTCCGCCGAATTCTGGAGGCACTGCGTGTTGAGTAGCGAAACTCATCGCCGCATTTACTTCGACAGTAAGGCGAAAAAATAAAAATAATATTATTTTCCTCGAGTGCGAATCAATCCCACAACCTGTTAAATTATTAAAATTTAAATTTTTAATAAATCGTAAGTATTCCATTAATATAGAATATTGACAGATATTAAATACTGTTTGTCTACCTGCCTTTGCTATAAACTTACTGTAAGTTATGATTATGACACGGAAATAAATAAAGGATTTCCAGGTGTGATTATCAGTGATTCTTTAAATATATCATGTTTTACATAGGTACCTACATTTATTTGTATTTAGAATATAACATAATAAAAATGACCAGATGCCCAAAGGAGCATGCTATAAATGCGTTCATCGAGTTCTTAACCACATTAAAGGCAACCCGCGAGGTAAACACCAATGTCTGTAAAAATATCCTTCAGACTTTCCAGAAAGGGAACTTCAAACTCCTGGAAGTGGAGCTCGATGAAGCCAAAGCCGCCATCTATGACAACGTCAGCTCCCGCGTCATTCACAGAAGCATGACGGGACAGTACATGGCGGCCTATAGCAGCACCAAGGGCTTTATAGGCCTGGTCGAAAGTGCAAGAGTAGACGATCCCCCCAAATTCCTAACATCAGAGAGCGACCAAGTGGTAGTAGTGGCCGAATGCACGAGAGTGATGCTGGACGATAGGATACTCGGAATGGCAAACGCCATTTCAAGCGATCCTGAGCCGGGCGCAGCCTTCGTGAATTGGGAGCTACCAAAACTTTCCTGGGTAAACGGGGTTCCGGGGTGTGGTAAGACAACTCACATTATCAAGCACTTCGATGAGGACACGGAAGTAGTAGCGACAACCACAGTAGAGGCCGCGAAAGATCTAAGAGAGAAGCTGGCGCACCGCCTTGGCACGAAAGCGACAAAGAGAGTGCGAACAATGGCCTCGATCTTAGTCAACGGTTTTCATGAGGGAATAGTTATAAACCGGCTAACGGTGGACGAAGCCCTCATGAACCACTTCGGGGCCATTGTTATGGCGGCCAGACTGTCAGGAGCGAACGAGGTCACACTCATCGGAGATATCAATCAGCTGCCTTACATCGACAGACAAAATCTATTCGAACTAAGGTACTGCAGGCCTAGCTTGACAACCAACATCACATGCGAGTTGCCTTGCACACACCGGAGCCCAATGGACGTCGCCTATGCCCTCGCCGGAGTATATAACAGCATTTACTCCGCAAGCCCCATTGTCCACTCCCTAAAGGTTCTCGGATACACCGACGCGCGAATACCACACTGTAATGACGGCACCCTATATCTGGTCCACACGCAGGAGGAGAAGAGGCAGCTGAAAGACCAGGGATATGGAGCTGGAGCAGGTTCGCGAGTCATGACTATCCATGAGGCCCAGGGGCAGACCTTCGCAGACGTCGTCATCGTCCGAACCGGACGCGCACGGATCCGAGTACATGAGAGCGTCTCTCACGCAGTCGTCGCAGTGACGAGACACACCAACACCTGTGTCTATTACTCTGACGATGGCGGTGACGCAATAGGCAACTTCATCAGCCGAGCGGTGGGCGCTTCATTTACGGAGGTGGTGGAGGCGAACCTAAAAGGGGCAATGTCACAAAGAGATGATAGGGTGACAGAGGCACTGATCCAAAAACTTAAGGAAGGCGTTCTGCATAAGCCAGGCCAAATCTAATAGGCGAAGGTGTTCTATACATGTATAAAGTAATTATATAAAAGATAACTATATGTAATGTACTATAATAATATATATTAAATAAGTTATATATGTTAATAACATATAAAAAAAAAAAAAAATGTCGGTAGGGGACTCATCCAACCCCTCTAGTATAAGCTCTAGATATAAGTACAGTTTAAATTGTCCCAAAATTTAAGTACGCCGCATTAAAATAACTTTCATTTAATAAAAAAAGGCACGGGCAACTATGCGCCCGTGGATGTAGCTGTTAATATAAAAAAAAAATATATATATAACATAATATAACTATTTTTAATTTTCGAATGTTCTTAGTCACAGTAAATATTTTAATAGAATTTATTAACGTTCTTGTATTATGACTAATATGTTGTTCTATCCTGGGTAAATTATGACATATTTTTTATAAATTACAGCCTTGGATTTTTTTTATTATGGAAAAGAAAAGGCAAACGAGCGTTCGGGTCAGCTGATGGTAACACCAGAGGAGCTAGAGATGCGTTGTCGATCTTTAAGGTGGAGATGCGCTTTTTGAAGGTACCCATGGCATAACACTAGTTTCCCAAGTTCCCCCTGCCTATCCTGCTATGTGCGGGATACAGCGTGAAAATAAAAAAAAACTTTATTTTGATTGAGAGGAATAATGTCGGTCAATAGGTTGTGGTTTATACGGAATAACCACAATATTAGATCTGCAGACATGTGACCTTCACCGGAATAATTTATACAATTAATTAATAGTATTGTATGTTATATGAGTATTGGAAGCATTTAATTGATTGTAATGATTTAAATCTTACATATCTACATCACGAAAATTATTAACTTTAATCAACTGTCTGTTCCAATGGGAAGAACTATAATCAGAAATGTATCCAATATATCTGTAGCTTATGTCATTATATACTCGTACATTACTAAATTTACCATTTACCATTTTATTTCATTTTGGCTTGGACCTATTTGTCTAAATTTATATTTTTATTTCTTCACTGTCGACCAGAAGAAAAACAAACTCGAGATCAAAAATGATGAACGGTTGTTAGCACTAGATTCCCTCTGCCTACTCTGCTGTGGGCGGTATAGTGTTAAGCTGATTTAATAATTTTTGTTATATTTTTTGGGATGTGGATTCGATCCCCACTCGAGGAAGTGAAATATTTATTTAGGTCTGCCACTCAACACGCAATTCGGCAGAGAATGGGCAACAGAATGTCTTAACAGTAGGTTCCTTCTGCCTACCCTGCTATATGCCGAATGCAGCGTGAAGCTGAAGCTGATTATACTATTTATTTTACATAATAAGAGTAGGCATTGTTGTTAAATATAAACATTACCTTGAATCTGAATCGCAGCTACGATCGGATTTGCAGAAATCCGAGATAAAGATTTAACTAAAAATGGACGGATAATAATCTTTATTAATGATAAGCTCGTAGCATTGTGTCTTTAGTACTTTAATATTATAAATTAGTTTATTTTATTTTTTAAATATTATTTTGATATGTTTGTTAAAATTAAGTTAAAAATATTTTTTACGGAAGTTTAGCAAGTATTTAATTTATTAAATTATTTTAAAGATCAAGGCCAATGTCGTCTAACCTAATTAGTTAATTTATTAACATATTTTTTTCAAATGTATATGACCTATAATAAATAGGTCACACTGTAAAGCTTTTATATTGTAATAAATCAAATGACGGAAGTAATAATGACTTAATAAAATATTTAACAGTAGACACATTAAACTATTTTATTAAGTGTACAATTTAATTCTTCACTCTCCGTCCAATTTCAAGATGTTATTAACAACTTAAGTGTACAATTTATTTCTTCTCTCGCCTTCCAATTTCAAGATATTTAATTATTATAAGCACTTTTGAATCGTCGAATGAACATATGAACAAAAAGCTACCACCGACCGGTTCGGAAGGCAGTTCTGCTGAGAACAGCCGGCAAGAAACTCAACAGTTGCTCTTTTCAAAATCAATTGTACAATCTATTACATTAGCTGGCAGCTATCCTGCATTACATTCAATAGACATTAATTCCATACATGTTTATCCTCTAAATATTCTTGAACAGTGTAATAAGCTTTACTTGTTAGAATTTTTTTACAGAAATTTTAAATTTTGGAAGTGGCAAACCTAGACATACACTGCGGAATTTTATTATATACACTCATACCATCATTTGTCTCAGTAGGGACCAAACACGATGACGGAGTACTTATTATGCCCAATACCAACATATTTGAAATATATTTGTAGGTTCTACGTAAATGTATTTTTTTATATATAAATAAAATTAAAAATTTTATATTTTTAAACATATACATAATTATGTTGTTATATAAACGCCTACGTTACATTACATTTTTTATATCTTTGTCGTAATATTTGCAATATTAAATGAAATAATTAATAAAAAAAAAATACGTCATCTTTTACTAACTTCTTACCTAATTGGCATAGGGATATGTGGATTATATAAAATTATAATTCACATATAACATTTTCATTTAGGCCAGTCGTCGCACAAAATGTGACTAAACGTTGGTGGTGGGTTCGATTCCCTCTCGAGGATATGAAATATTTAATATTTCCATTTTCTTCTCTCCGGTGTCGAAGCATTGCGTGGCATAGAGTTCTGTCACTGAACACGCAATGTCTCCAGAATTCGGTGGAAAAAAGGGAAAAGGAGTATTTTAACACTCTCCCTCTGCCTAACCTTCTACATACGGCATACAACGTGAAGCTAAAATTAATGACATATAAAACTAAATAATAAATCGATGCTTTGATTTTATATATATATTTTATTTTGATTTACGATATGAAGACGCAGACAAGTCTCATTTCATAATACCAACCAGAATCGACTTCGCAACTCATTAAATGCCATCAAAATATTTCCGATGAGCTAACGGCGTCTGGCGGCACATACTGAATCGAATTACCGTCGCACCTTTGTGAAATTCAGAACAGGTTTTTGAATATTTATGTACCAGCCAAGGTCCCGTATATTCGTTCTACATCGAAGATTTTTATATGGAAGTGGACATTTTTGATGATACCGACATTTTTTTTTAAATTATACTGCACCTACCTTATAAGTAAAATGTAATTGAAACACGAAAAATATGTAAGTTTTTAAAAAGAAATTATATGAAGAGTAAATACACATTATATACATATATTACAAAAATAACAGTAGTTGTCTGTATATTATGTAATTTACAGTCGCTAAAAGGTCGTCTCAATTTTTTTTTTCTTTCAAATCATTCTAATCGCACGTTGTGAGGGCATTTCCTGTTAGGCGACAGAACCCAATACCATAATTTGGCTATTTTTTTTGGTAAAACGCATATTATACATATTATGAACTGTACAAAATATTCTTTCAATTGTTTATGTAAAAAAAAACTTTTAAATTTTAAATTATTTTTCTTTACATCATATCACTTATCTAATACATATTCGAGCTAGTTAGCTCATTATTAACCTCCTTTCAAAACAGGTGAACTAACGGTCAGACCTACTAACTTATAAACACTTAATATTTAGTTACGAACTACTTTTCAATATTAGTAACGAGTGTTTAAATGTTAATGTCTTCTATAAAATGTATAATGAAAAAAACATATTCACGGTGTATCCTGCTCACAGCAGGGTAGGTAGAGGGAACCTAGTGTTAAAACACTCCGTTCCCCACTTTCACCGAATTTCAGAGGCACTGTGTGTTACGAGGCTGAAATCAACGCCGTGCTTTTGCTTCTACAACAAAGCAAAGAAATAAAAATATAAATATTTCATTTCCCCGAGTGGGGACCGAACCCAGAACCAGTTGTGTTTACAGTCACTCTACGTGCCTCTGGACCACGGCTGCCTCAAAATATTATAATAAAATATATAACAAATGAAAAGAATATATATATTTAAAGAACTGTTTTAAAACATACAGATTTATGCATTTCTGTATAAAAAGCGACCTTCAAATATTTAATAATATCAAAATTAGTAGTAATATATCGCCTATTGTCCTTCCATAGTTATAGTAACCGTATTATCGTACCACTGAATATCCCTATGGGTAAAAGTGTCATACCGTCAGTCTAGTATAACGGAAGTCGGCACGTGCGCCGTCGCCAACCTGATTAAAAATAACGTCGGTTAATAAAAGGTAACCTTAGTGAAGCTAATTATTTTGAAAACAGAAACTCTTAAAAACTCAAAAACATTTCCGTTCATCACTTTCCGTTGAATCAATCCGTTGAAAATCAGGAGGCATTGCGTGTTGGATGGTGGAACCAAACGCCGCGCTTTACCCTTTTACCAGAGCGAAAAAATGTGATAAGTGTATTTTAGCATTAGGTTCCTTTGCAAATTTGCGAGGGATACGTGAAGTAAAAAAAATATTTACTAAACACCAATATAGGACCAAATAATACTGAAAAATATATAATTTTTTTTTTGGTAAAAGGACAAGGCAAACGAGCGTTCGGATCACCTGGTGGTGATCACCGCCGCCCACGACCCCGTGCAACACCAGAGGAGCTACAGGTGCGTTGCCGGCCTTTGAAATATGTATGTACATATAGTTATAGCATTGTAATACATTTCAAATTTTACACGCCTTAAGCAATAAGGCAGCTGCGCCTGATTCAGTCAATGATGAATCACAAATGTAGTTAGGTATGTAGTAAGAGCTAATGTTAATTAAAGTGTATCCATTTTGCTAGCCGTCTTAGTTGAATTCTATTTAATCATCCATTAAACTAAAGAATTATAAATTCAATTATTAATTATTATTACAAACACAATCGTCTATCTAAATTCAATAATTGACCTAAAAAAAAGATAAGATAAGATAAGATTTTGGTATATAGGTTAGAGGAAACTTAGTGTTAAAACACTCTGTTCCCAACTTTTCACCCGATTTTTGCCGGTTGAGTCGCTTAACTCACTGCTGCGCTTTGCAATAATCATTCCCCTGAGAGGGGTCAAACCCACTACCGTCTTTCTCTATTTACAGTCAGGTGTTGTCTCACAACCCTACTATGGCCTCAAAGTTCCAAAGGGGACGGGGACGTTTTGATTTTTGAAAATCAACGAATACGAAAATACGAGCTGCAGCACATATTAAATTAATATACTTTTTACGTATTTATGCAAAACCTGTAAAAAGTGTACCTGGTTCACCTAATCAAATTATGTGATCCATGAAAAACATTTAAGTACATACCTATCAAGAAGAAGTTCTCAACTTCATTTAGAATTCATGTTATAAAAAATAGTATTTTTATTATAGCAGCTTTATTTATATTATTACTATAATAAAACTCTTTCTTTTAACAAATTTTACACGGTAAAGTTAATTTTAATATTTCCAATACAATACATTGGCATACATGTATTATTATTATTATTCGTTTAAAGTTTCCACATGTCAGTCAGTAAATCGTTACTGTTAATCCATTACAATACAACTCTACTGAGAAGCGTTATCTTCCCTCGTATCATAATATGTTAAAGACGTTTCGTGAATAATAACTAACGATATATCGTGAACAACATATCACATACGAGTATTTCTTAATTTCATTATACAAAGAAAGGAGACACTCCGTTGCTCATATTTCGCCGAATTCTGGAAGCATTGCGTGTTAAGTGACGGTGATATCAGAGCGAAGAAAATGGAAATATTACTTAAATATTACATTTCCTCGAGTTGGAATCGAACCAACCAACCCATCGCGTTTACTAAAAGCTATTTTTTATATATAATTCAATAACCGGTTGCACCAATTGGCATATGCAAATTTATATAAGCATTTACCTCGGATTCCACAATTCGAAGAGCCATAGTTACGCAATGGGGTCGCATTGAGATTCAGAGGGGACGCGGTCGACGTATCGAACATAACCAATGTGAACCGATAGCATCTCGCCTACGGATTGTACGAAAGTGTTTGAGAAAATCTTCTAAGACCATCCGATACGATTGCATACGCTTACGACTTATAGTTGAGGCCAGTAGGGGGAAGGGCATAAAGTGTGACTGTAAATGGGACTGGCTGTGGGTTCGAGTGTGGTTTCCCCACTCGAGGAAATGAAATATTTATATTAAGTTATATTTTCATTTCTTGGCTCTGGTATCGAGGCGGCGTTGGGTTCCGCTCAACAAGCAAAGCCTCCAGAATTCTTTACACGAGGTTCCCGCTGCCTACTATGCTATGTATGGAATACAGCGTGAACCTGATTTAATTATATATTTTTTTTATTTTAAAAATATTTATCTATTAAATACGCAGGAGTTTTTTCCACATTTAACAAAATATCACCGTGATTGTAAAACCAGCATAAAAAAGCAATAAAGTCACTACATTGCGTCTGTACAATGTTAAGTCAGTGGGTGACGTGTGTCACCACCATGGCGCAGTAGGACAACCTTTTAACTTTAAAACTGATTTCCCTAGATTTGATTCCCAGTGGTCGCAAGCAAAGGATAATTCCAGTCAGAGAAGATAAAGTACAGCGTTAATATCCGCCACTGTATACTCAATTAGAGCGGAATGCGGACATTAAATAAAAAATACTATAAAAATACAATACAAAATCTTTACTGTGCAATCAGCCAAATTAAATAAGTAAACTTATTTTTGATAAACAATATAATATTCAAATAAACATACAATAGTTAACTATGTGTAATAATATCATAGATTAGTTAAAATATTTACTTAAATCTATAAAAATATCGTAAAAACTAAAGAGAGCGCGAAATTGCCAAAATGAGAGTTCATCGACCGCTCAAACTATCCCCGTAACCACATTAACTTACTACTTATATAATATACTTAGGCGTATAACATGTCATTAGCTTACTTAATGTGAATTCTTATAATATTATAGTAACAATATGTTCAAAACAATTGAATTCATTTAAACGTAAGTAACTTTCTAAAAATCACGTTTTGTTTTCTTTATGAACTAATAAAAAGAAGTAGTACAATTGTATCGTTAAAAATATTATAGAATAACGACTAGAATTAAAAAAATATTTATGTTATTATTACATTATAATTATGAAATCTGTGCTAAAATTTACGTCCAATATTGGTGTATAGTTTTATGTGAACGTATGGCTTCATCCCGTTCAAATTTTTATACGTTTCCTAAAAAAAGTATTATTTTTTAAATTTTACATTTAATTATAATTATAAATGTTTATCTAATTCAAAGTTGCATATAGAAATATAGTTTAATCTAAATTTATAAATAATCAATTTATTTTAAAAATTAGACATACTCATATTTCTATATCTTTCTAACGTTTATAAAAAAAAGACTTCCCAATTATTATTTTTTTACTAGCATAACAAAAAAAATGCAAAAATAACAACAAATAAATAAAGTGGCAAACGGAGTGTCTTACCACTAGAATCCCTCTGCCTACCTTGCTGTGTGCGGGATACAGCGTGAAGCTGACTTAATAATAGCATCTCAACAGTGTGCTCGAGCTGATGCAATAGCATATTGCGTAAACATATTTTAGCATTCAGCCAAGCCAAGCTTTCTCGCTCCTCGTATTCGGGAAAGCACCCGTAGCCATTTGTCTTGCAAGAGAAGGCCGTGAAATGTTTGTTTGTCACAGTAGCGTAATGCGGGTGACGAATCGAGAGAGACGTAACCGAGTTCTGATACCGTACGCGCTTGTTTCGACAACTTGTAACGGGTGTTTTCTTAAAATATAATATATGAAATAATAGTTCATATATTTAGCTTAACTGGGTCTTGTAATAGAATAAAATTTTCTTTGAAAATATATTCAAATAGTTTACTGTTATACTGAAATTTAGACACTTTCATATTATTTACAATAGTCTTTCGGTTTTTTCAAATATGTGGTTATAAAATTAAATAATAGTTGATATATTTAGCTTAACTGGGTCTTGTAAGTAATAAAATGAAATTTTCTTTGAAAATATCTTTAAATAGTTTACTGTTATACTAAAATTTAGCGACTTTAATATTATTTACAACCTAAATCTTTTGTATATTTAATAGAACATTATTGTTTTAACATTTCAAATTTATAATAAATATATAAATATTAAAAGATAGTTTTAATATTTTTATATTGGCTTAAAGCTACGTAATTATAAAAAATATACACAAAAAATAAGTAAATAAAAAAATATATATATAAATGATTTATTTCAAACTAGCCCAATTTAAAAACTTACAGTTACCTATATTATTTTTAATTTATTCGTACTGAGGTGATAAAATTGTTTACTATATACATATATATATAATGTATGTAGGTCAATATGTTATTCATTATTTAGATTTTAAATTACACTTATTATGGCAAGTTGTCTTCGTCCGGAAGCCGTTATTGACATTGCGTAAATAAATTCCACAAGATTTCGTCCATTTCCTAAGGCGTTATTGAATGTAGAAGATTGATTATATAACATTTAATACTAATCGCAAGCCCAGTTTTACTTTTTACGTAGTCATGTCTGTATATTTACATAATTTATTTACTAATGTGATCTAGATATTTTATTAATAGTGTTAATTCCAAAAAAAATCATTATAGTACATTCATGTGCGCTTGAGACAAAATTTAAACAAAGAAAACAATTTTTCTCAAACTTTTATTTCACTTTTTTATTTCTATTTCATTTTTGTAGCCAAGGCCTCCTATATATATTTGTAGCAGCTAGCTTTTCTGTTCTCTTTCCTAAGTGGAGAACGGAGAATCTAAACACTAGGTTCCTTTTGCCTACCCTGCTACATGCGAAATACAGCGTGCTGCTGAAAAAAAATCTCGTTATATTAAATAAAAAAAATAGTTATTACTAGAAATTTTACAAAATAACACAAAGTCTTAATATCCATCCATACCTATATTATAAATTCGAAAGTAACTATGTCTATCTGTCTGTCTGTCTGTCTGTCTGTCTGCTTTTACGCAATCAGGGCCAAACCGCTAATTTAATTGTGATAAAATACTCATATAGAGATACTTAAGGGGCTCGGGATGAACATAGGATACCTTTCTCATATTTGTAATATTTTCGATATATACCGATATATTAATATACTTATTAATTTGACATGCAATTTATTCCGCCATGTTTATAACAACCACGGTTCCTAAGCAACGGTTTGTAAAGTTTGTTGTTAGAAAACGTCACCCAAAATAAGTTTGTTTAACGCATACATGGCGCGCGCCGAATCAACCTTATGAGACAAAAACAATATTCTCCAAAAATATTGTCCCTTAAATATTGTTTATAAAAGTCCGCCTTGATATATACTATAGATATAGATTTGTATACATTAACAAAAATTATATCATTTCTATAATTTGATATTCATCTTTATGAAAATAAATATAATAGTCACTTTTAGCATTTCATCTAGATGGAAATTATACGTAAGATGGTTTACTGTATAACAATTTAATAAATAATTAAGGAGATGTCAGTGATTCGGAATGACCTAGCCTACGAGTGGTAGGTATAGTATGACTTTGATGGTTTTGTAAATTTTTATATATTTTCGAATTACTGTTAATTTTTATTTATTTATTTGCTGCTTATTACTACTACTACTTATTAATTTATCTCAGTTCGGCTATCTATACCGATGTTATATACTAAAAATATCGTAATTTTAATCATTTAGGATTTTATTTAATATTGTTCGCAAAAATGATTAATTCTTTAATATAGAAAAATGTTTAGTACGCGCGCACGGTAAACTTTAAGTACTTTTTCTAATATTAGGAATTTCCTTTAGTTACTTTTACTTCTTTTTCGGCTTTTTTTCATTTCGTTTGTTCATTTCGGATACTTAGATATTTTTTCTAATAATGAATCTCCACTTAATATTCTTTTTTAACTTATTTTAATTATTTAGGCTTATATTTTCTTACAAATTCTATTGAAAACCGAAAATAATTTCCTAAATATATTTAATAAATAATCGTATAGTTCAAGCGGGCGTAGCCGCGTCCGGGCTCACTAGTAGATAATATATTTAAAATATTCCTATCTCACAAGTGTGACGAATCGTGAATTTCTTAGTTCTATTAACCAAGTGTTTGGCAATCACTCCAACCAAGTTGGCAACAGATGATAGCTCTGATTCCTGGTATTTAGGTGCATCATGACATCTGAAATGAAGCGGTGAATGTAATTATACCTCAACATTCTATTTTAAATCCATTTTACACGAACTCCTCAACTTAGTAGGAGTAATTCTTCGTAGTAATTTCGTCAATCATTCAGTGTTGTCATTGTAAATTTAGTGATAAGTTATATATTTTTTCTTAATTAATAATAATTTATGAGATAGAAAACGGAGTGACGTACCACAAGATTTACTCTACTTATGGATAATACGACAATATTGTTTTGCAGCTTTACATTGTATCCTGTATGTAGCAGGGTAGGCTGAGGGGATCTGGTGCTAAGACACTCCGCTTTCTACTTTCCGCTGTATCCTGAAGATATTGAGTGGGCGCTCAGAATTATACATAAATATATATTTTTGCCAACAAAATCAGGTTTTAAAATATTATTATAAATATATGTAAATTGCTTATAAAACCCAAACAAATAAAATGAAGTAAAACATACAATCTGCTTATATAAGACGTTGTGAGGTCCAACATCTAGTTCAATTTCGCAATATTTATACACGAAATATTTAAATACTAATTTACAACTATATTATTAATCTATATATATAAAATCGAAAGGTCACTCACTCACTAATCACGAAATCTCAGAAACGACATGTGCTAGGAATCTCAAATTTTGCATAGGAGTTACTTATAGGACGTAGGTGCTCGCTAAGATGGGAATTTGCAATATTCGACTTCTAAGTGGTTTATTTTTGGAGTTGAAGTTTGTATGAAACTTCGTTACTACAATTGCTAGGAGTCTCAAATTTTGCATGGACGTAACTTATAGGACGTAAGTACTCATGGAGACGCAGGCGAAGCCGCGAGCGGGCCGCTAGTATTATATATATATACTGAATGTCCCTATATTAAATATTTAATTTATTAAAATTTCATAACTTTTGATGTTTTGACATTAGATGTGGGATCAACTCTAACCTAATAGTTATTCTGTCACCGCCTAAACAGATGACTTAAGAATCCTTGGATTGGATGCAAGCCTCGCGTACATCGACACCAAAACATCTAGTTCCACAATTATTTATAGTAGAATAATAGATCTTCTGAATTAATACGTAAGGGTCTCTTTTGTATGCTAACATTATTTTATTTGCGTTCAAATATGAGATTGCATAGATGCCACCATTGTTGTTTCAAACAATGCATTTGGACACCCACGGACGAACACTGAAAGCTAAGTGATTGCTGTGCCCTTGTGAACCTCTGCGTGATGTTGGGACTGATTAGTTTCTATTTACTATTTTCACTTTATTCTTTATTCTTTCTTTCTTTCGTCTCTCTTTTCTCTGGATATAATAATTATTAAATATCTCTAATTTTTTACATTCATTTGTGTTGTTTTTAGCTTCTCGCTGTGTTTAAGGTAGGCAGAGGAAGCGTAGTATTATGACTCTCCTCTCTTCTCATCTGCCAAATTTTGGAGGCGTTGCGTATTGAGTAGCGGAATTCAACGCCGCGACAAGAACGAAAAAATGTACTATTAAATATTTTATTTCCTTTTTAGGGATCGTACCCATTGTCGCATTTACTAGTACATCCTGTAATCGAATGATTATAACTAAAATAATTTAAATTCCATTATTAAGTCGTCACTTGTATTACATATACGTAGGTAGGTACTATTGACGCTGTATCGCTGTGGCGCAACGTGACTGAATATCTTAGAGTAATTATTGTATATACTAACTTCACAAGGTCTTAAAAGACTTAGATATTTGTTTTAAATGACTATTCTATATAATAAGAAATTGATCGAATGTGAGTCAGTTCATCCCCCACCGAGGGTTCCGTTTAAATTTCTAATTACAAAGAGTTGTAAGATACATGTAATACACAATTGGTTATTTATTTTTTGTTTGGAAATGAGTTGCTCTATTTCTAAGTTAAAACTGTTAATTGTAATTTGTAACAAAAATTGGCAGTTAAGAAGAGTGGTCATTAGTTTCTTTGCTTGGGTCTTCTCATGAGCTCAACTATTTGAACGGGCTATTTTCAAGTCAAAATTGTACATTTTTTGGTCATATTGTTTTTCGTTTTTTATTTTTTTGACATGTCCAAGTAAATGTTAAGCATTTTTATGGACTAAAGATATTTTGACTTTGACTTTGACTTGCCAATCGAACTAAATAATCTCATTTAATATAATATGTATTATTTGTGATATACATTACTTTTCCAAGTTTCATAATTATAGAAAAGTAAATTTAATTTTCTCTATGTAATTTTCTTTAATTTCATTACATAGTTAAAGTTCAACTTAATAAAAGTGTATTAAAAACTGCTATAATAAATTCCTATGGTAGATATCATTATAACAGTAGAGGCTTAGAAATTAATCAACATTTTCAACATTCCTTATCAAGGCTTTTATAATCGACGCCTATCTATATTTTATTTACAAATTGTAACACATTATTTGTAAACAAATTAATTAATTGCTGTTTATTATGTTTTTTAAGGTTTTGAAACCGTTGTGGTGCAGTGGCACAAGCGTGCGTTCGGAAACGCAACGGGTGTGGGTTCGATTCCCATTAAAGGGAACGACATATTCAATATTTCATTTTTCTTGTTCTAGTAAAAGACAAAGAAAGATTTCCGCCAATGAATACGCAAAGCCTCAAGAATTCAATGTAAAGTTCCCCAAACAGAGTGTCTTGCTCTAGGCCCCCTCTACTTACCCTGCCATTGCGGAATACAGCACAAAGCTAAAAAAATGTGAACTAAAATATATTAAAATATATATATAAATACAATACATAGATACACGCGACAAGTATACTTAAAAGATAGCTATCGATTAGTGACACTAAATGTTTTATCGTCAAAGAGAGTCGTAAATAATTTGGCTCGAACAGGCATGTCTAGACGACGTACTGAAATCTGTGTCATTGCGGAGTCATTGCACCTGAATACTGTTGGAATACTGACAAGGCTGTTGCCTATTATCATTGCTTATATTTACATAGAATCTGTGTTTATGGCTTTAATCTAATTATAAATATTTTTATGACAAACCTATTTGATACATACTTCAGCGTCATGCTGTACACAGCAGGGTAGGCAGAGGGAACCTAGTGTTAAGACACTCCGTTCCCCATTTTATGGCGAATTCCGGAGGCTTTGCGCGTTGAATGGTGGACCTCAACGCCACAAAACTATTACTTAAAAGTTAATTTATTTCTTTCTATTTTAGTGTTTTAACCATAAATTTAATCTACATACAAATATATGTACATTAAATAATAATTTTTGTAGAGCAAAATTTTATATTTTATATATAAATGAAATAATATATTTTAATTGCACTTTAGAACCAAAGTTTCTCTCATAAAATAATAATAAGGAAGTTCTGAGTGTTAGTGCAACATCGTTGCCTGGATCTCATCGCAAAAAATATGCAGTCACGGATGTAGGTAAACCATCTCAGAGTTAATATTTTTAATTTTAAAAGCTATTAAATATATATTTTTATTCTTAAGTGGTGAAAAAACATGTTAATTAGATTAATATATTTTTAGATTCACGCTTTATCCCACATGTAACAAAGCAGGTTGTCTCTAGTGTTAAGACACTCCGTTCTTAGCTTTCCACGTGATGATGATTATACTGCATGTTAAGTGGCAATTCACTCTGCCACATTTTAACTCTCTTTATATATTATTCATAATAAAGAAATGTATAAAGAGCAATAAATAACTTAGATTCTTTGACTACTTCATATTTAAAGAATGTGAATACATATAAAGAGAATGTAAAGTATATAGTTATAAATAAATTTATGATATTTCAATCAATTATTTATGGCCGTGTAAAATTCGCTTCTTTTTCTGTTTCGTTTTTCGTTAAAATGAAATTTAATCAGATATACAGCAGCCAAGGTCAAACCAATCTCATTTGAGACAAAAATACAAAAACCTGTAAAGGACCCCCTCGTTGGTGCGATGAAATACAAGCTTGCAATTTAATACTTCGCATCGGGTTCCCATTAAAAGGTCGACCGGTCAAAGGCGCCAGCGCGTGCGCCGTCGTGACTTATATTATCCATTTCTTAATCATCCAGGATCTATAGTGGTGACTATAGAAGGATATTCGCTTTTATTATAATATATTAGAAGCTCATATTTTTTAAACTTATATATTTACATTTCTTCGCTCTGGTATCAAGGCAAAAGTCCGGCAGGGGGTTGAATTCCGCTACTCAACATCCAAAAAATTCTTCGGAAAGTGGAGAATAGACTTAACGCTAGGTTCCCTCTGCCGACACTGCTGTATGCGAGTTACAGCGCGAAATATAAATATATTATAAATGCTTAAAATAAGCGAACACTTGTTAGTAAAACTTATATTAATTTTATATTATAATTATTTACGTTAATGATCATCCGCTTTTTTTCTGTTCATTCATTATAGTGTAATTATATGAAGATCAATCAAAAGATAACATAGACAAAGTATATTTTTAGTTAAAATAGGAAGTTGATTCTTTGCAGAAAACAATAAAAGATGTGTTACGTACGTTGTACATTATTTACAAATATCAATCTAAATATATATATTAAATTACTATAAAAAAGAAACAGCTTCACTTTTTCAGAGGGTACCCAGTCCTAAGACCTAAGTCCTCACTTTCCGCCAAACTATGGAAGCATGTATTTATGTACATATGAAATAAGACTAATATAGAGTTCCAACGTCAACTTCTAGTATAAATAATACACAGAAAGATACATCAAAATCTATTGTTGCTTAATTAGCATATTCTGTTGGAAGTAATACAACGAAATTGGGAATGTTCTGGTCACGGCGTCATTGTAATGGGAATATTATAATGCACAGTCGTGAGTGACTTCTATACCGTTAGCTGTAGGACAATGAGGGTCCCGCGGGACTCAGCCCGAATTTTAATTCGACTGACAAATTAGACTGTACGTGATCGAAAGTTGGACCAAATGTATTGTATTATAATAAAGATAATTGTGTTTTTAATCTAGTTCAATTTTATTTCTTACATATTATTGGAATACTTGATAATACGTGACGAATAAAATGTATACAATCTCTGCATAAAATAAAAATTAAAAAATATATATTTAATTTAGGTTTTTAAAATAAAAAAAAACAGAATGTACTTGTTTACATTTTGGATCATATTATAATTGTTCTGAAATATCGTATTATATTTATAGAATTAGTTCTCAGAATTTTTGTTTGTTGAATGATAGAATCTAACAATGCACTTTGACTATATTGAACATGAGAAAAGTGGATGTATCTTTAATAATAAACACCCTGAGATTCCCAATCGTGGCAGTCGTACCTGACAAAGATATATGAATTTATATAAATTTAAAGATAAGAATTTAGTAGGCATATTAATACTAAAAAAAATATTCATATAATATGTATGGGTCACACTCACATTCAACATGAAATGTTGTAACATTTACGTAGCATGAATACTGGCAGAATACAAACTATAAAATTTAAAGCAATTGCAACTAAAGTACCACTAATATCAGTATTTATCACATAGTAAATGCACAGGATACATATATATTTTATATAATGTATAGATTAGAATTTATACACATTACATACAAAATTTTTAGTAATTGACTCGCCAACAATTTACCCAAAACTTTGATAACTTTTAATTTTACACTAAAGGCTAATTTACGCTTTTTATTCATCTTTTTGCGTACGTTTAAACGTACGAAATAAGTAAATAAAAAGCATTGCACTAATGGGCAAAATTAGCTTATACTAAAATTGAAATTCACGCGAGAAAAAACACAAGCGATAAGAGCCTTAAACAAAACTCTAACAAAAGGTATAATTTTAAAATTCAGCGATCGAAATCGAAACAAAGCCATTGTTTTTCAATTACGTATTCTCTTAGTAAATGAAAACGGAAAACAGTTCAGGTATACATAAGCTAATAAGTAATGTTTCTATTATAAGAAAAAATCTCAACGATTTTTATTTAGTACTGTAAAATCAATAATATTAAGAAACCATGTTGTAAATGCTTTAAAATAAAAAAATAAGTACCTGCATCATTTAATGGTTTATGAATTAACGAATAAACCGAGCAGGAGGCCACGTAGAGCCCTTAATTATTAAGAATTGAAATATTTCATGTTGGATTATTATTATTTTTTTATTTATAATTATTCATATATAATACATAACCGCTATATAGTCCGCAGTTTTTTTTAAATAAGTTTTTTCTTTACCTACATTTCCGTTACATAATAAGAATTGGTAATTCTCTTAAAGAATTCAGTTTATATGATTTGTTATCTTATACATATTATACTATTGTCAATCTAATCCCATAAAAAATATAAATGTTAAAAAACAGCCAAGATTATTTTCTTTGATACCTGGTGGTAAAAAAATAGCCAGGTTCAATTTAGAGCTTGAATTTTATCACAAGTGAACTCAGAACTCGACACTCTTATAGATATCCTATTCTTTTATTGGTGAAGTTACTTAATATTTAACTTAGCTGTACACACTTTGCGCGTTTCCAGCTTTTTAACTTGGCTGGACGCTAGCATGTGTCTTGATAAATTATAATTACCCTATAAAATGATAATATACTAGCGGACGCGCGCAGCTTCGCTTATTTATTTAGAGGTGAATTCTAATAAACCATGAAACACCTGTTCAATGAAAAATTTTTAAGAGTCTCAATTTAAAATTTTATAAAAATGAGTGGCGAATTAAAGATATTTTCATACAAATTTTCAACCCCTTATTTACACCCCTAGAGGATGAATTAAAATAAACCACGAAACATGTATTCAATGAAATATTTTAAAAACTCAGTTTCAAATTTTATAAAAATCGGTGGTGATTTAAAGATTTTTCCATACGAACTTTCAACCCCTTATTTGCACCCCTAGAGGCAGAAGTAAAATACACCACGAAACATATGTTCAATGAAATATTTTTAAGAGTCTAAGTTTCGATTTTTATAAAAATCGGTGGTTTTTTAAAGATTTTTCCATATACACATTCAACCCCTTATTGGCACCCTTTGGGGGTAAATTCTAAAAAAACCGTGAAACATGTGGTCAATGAAATCTATTTAAGAGTCTGTATTTACAATTTTATAATAATCGGTGTCGATTTAAATTATTTTCCATACAAACTTACAACCCCTATTTCACCCCTTTAGGGTTAAAATTTTTCCAAATCCCTTCTTAGTGGATATCCAGATTACAAAAGAAAACATCTGTCCAAATTTCACGTTTCTACGCACAGCGGTTACGACTGTGCGTGCGTCTTACCTCAGTCAGTGAGGACAAGTCCTTTTATATATATATATATATATATATATATATATATATATGGTGTCTATATATAAACGTAGCTTGATACTGATAATGAATTTAGTATACATTGTAATGAGAATATACATATATTATTCATTTAATAGAATTTAAGATTCGTTACACAACTCAACTTTCGCGAAGCGTTTGTTATTAGCAGTTGAATATGGCGAAGCGTTCCCGCTTAGAACGGAAGCCTATCATTCTACTCCATAATAAAATTTGATTTAAATGACTTCATAAGTTCTACGTGAATGGGCGACGTTATTTAGACTAGTCGATTTGTTGACCAAACGAATTTATTTGTTAAGTAATGATTATCTGATTTTATATATATTTAACATGCGACTTCATTGTGGGTTCGATTTCCACTCGATGAAAAGAAATATTTAATATTTTCATTTCCTCGCTCTGGTAACGAGGTAAAGCGCAGCATTGAGCTCCACCATTCGCAATGGGTTCCGTATTCGGCGTTAAGTTGGGAACAGAAGTGTCTTAATGGGAACGGAATGTCTGAATTCTAGGCTATGTGCGGGATACAGCGTGAAGCTAAACAAAATCTGTATACAACACTGCTTTGATAAAATGCTTGTTTTTTTTCTTGCCAAAAATAATTTCTCCAAAAGTCCGGGCTGTGGCTGATTCCAACTCAGCGCACATATTTTCGTAAGAATGTAAAATTTAAAAAAACCAATGTAACTTTATACGACCAAAATAGATAATAAATAATGGAAATTTACAAGAACATAAATAATTAATCTGGTATCACCACTTCAGAACTTGATTTAAAGACCCTCAAGCACCGGAAGTGCAAGCAGAAACTTCCGCTCGGCATTGAATTTACTCATTAATAGCGAGGTCGCCGAGACGGGTTGACACTTTCAACTCACCCTGAATCAAGCAGGTCTTGCATGAGGAACTAACATGATGTTTGTCACTGAGGTACATATGTAATTAGCCTAATAACCTCTGATCTATTTATTAAAGTATAGAAGGTAAATTAAGCAAATGTAGCTACTGATTAAATTTAGCATTAATTAATACATTATAAAAACCTAAAGGAGATACTTTGAATATGCCAAGAGATAAGTTTTTTTTTTATTTTAATTATTGTATGTATGACAAATTTAATATATTATATTATATATGAAGGTACCTGGGTAAGCAGAGTAAACACTATGTCAAGACATAAACCTACTGAAATTACGTTAAATTCGTATATAGCAACTCACGTAGACGCCAGCCAATGACTTCTTATTTAAATAAAAAAAATATTGCATTTACTTATAATTCAAAATATTTCACGGGATAATAATATTTTAAAATAATAGTAAGTATGTAATTTAGGAATTTTAATTCCCTCTATTATACAAATTCTTAACTGTACTTGACTGGTTGTGTCTGTAACGTGCAAGTGGGGCGCTGTAACTAATCAACTGCAATTAATAACTTGTTACGTAAGCTCTCTTTCACTTTTTTCATATTATTTTATCTCTAGGAACCTGATGTGCCACGTTAAAAGGAATAGCTGCTGCAGCTTTCGAAAGAAATAGCTTATTTACTTATGACTAATAGAGATTTAGAAAGGGAATTCTCCAAAATTTTACAAATACCTACCACGTGCTAACTGGATAAAAAGGCTTCGCTATGTCCATACTAACTGTCAGGTCCCTTATGCTCTCAATAGCCGCAGCCCAGCGGTGGCTTAGGTAAACAAGAAGATCTCCGGTTCAGCTACCATGGCCGAAGCCATATAGATGGTCACTGATCGATTGGTGTTCCTCCAGATAAATTAAGAGCTGTTAATTATGTGTTGTACTGTGACGGAGGTCACTTTAGAGAAGAGAGAGGCGATAGCGAGAAGCTTGCTAACTGCAAGTTCGACCGAATTTATCCCGTTTCTTCGGGAGCTCTTTGTGGTGGTGGTGTGAGTGGTGGAATTCTACGGTACACTTTGCCTCCTTACCAGAGCTAGAAAGTGATCCCCACTCGAATAAATGAAATATTTATTAAAGTTTATATTTTAATTTCTTCGCTCTGGTGAAGAGAGAGAGCGGCGTTTAGTTCCGCCACTCAACACGGAATAACTTCAGAATACGGCGGAAAATGTGGAACGGAGTGTTTTAAAACTTAGGTTCCCTCTGCCTACCCTGCTGTGTGCGGGATACAGCATTAAGCCGAAGAAGAAAATTAAATATCATAATCTATTTATACTTTATAATTTTATATTTAGTCAAATTTTTGAATAAACCCTTTTAGATTTTTTCCATCATAATCATAATGCTAACTTAACAGTTTGCTCCTCATAAAATATAAGGCGCAGGAAAAAATCGTAATATACAATTATCAAACCGTTCAGTCTACTTAATATATTTTAAAATTAATATCAAATTAAATCAGCTTCAAATTAAATAAATTGAAGATACAAAAATTTTAATAATACTTTTGTACAATATATCTGACAGCTAACGAATAAGTTCCAGTAGCCAAAGCTGTTATATGGTTGTTACATATTTTATCCACCTTTTTTTCTTTTCTATAATTAATTTTTTTTAATGATTTCTTTGAAGAAGCTTCAAGAGAAAAACAGCCTCCTTGCTGGAATCTTTGCAGTTCCTTAAGCCAGCTGCGACGTAGGAATTCAGAATGGCCCTCAAAGGAACATAGCAGCACTAAAATGGAAACAATACATTTATCAGAGTAAGTTGTTGTACCTTTTACTGATAAAATGTCATTATTATATTTTTAAAGTGTTATTCCACGCTTAAGAAAAAAATACTTTTTTAGAAACGCAAAAATATATAAACTGAGCGGAATTTGAACCCGGGCCTCTTGGTAGCCGTCCAAGTGCTCTGACCACTAAGGTATACGTTCTCAATTCCTCATAAAAGTACGTCGAAATTTTTATACGCTTATTTATATTGTTAAAAAGTAAAAAGTTATTTAGAATTTTTATTGAGTTGTTCGTCCTAAACCTACGCATATAGTTCTTATTTCTTTTTCAGATTCACTGTGTATATGTAGCAGGGTAGGCTGAAGGAACCTAATGTTAAGACACTCCTTTTCCCAATTTTCCCTGAAATATCGAGGCATTGCACGTTGAGTGACTGAACTCAACGCCGCGCTTTGCGTAGTCAGCAGAGTGTGAAAATAAAAATATTAAATAATTCATCCTCCGAGTGGGAATCGAACCCATAACCGTCGCGTTTAGAATCACAGACTTATGTACCTGCGCCACGACGGCTCTTCTATCATACAAATCAAATAAAATCACATAAAACACATTTTTTTTCTTAAATTATTCGAATTATTGCATAATTAATGCATAAATTTTGGATAAAAAAACTAAAAACTTGTGAAAGTAAGGTAAATGATGCTGACAACTTTAATTAAATTATTTGTTTGTGGTAGCGACCACTTTTGTTGCAGAACTTACCAAGAAAGAGAGAGAGAAATGAATGACGTTCAAAAAATAAATTTTGCAATTGCTTATTTTTAATAATTATTTGACTTTATCTTTATTTATCTTTATTTTTTACCTTCATACTCACTTATTTCTAGCATGAGGTCAGCGTGTCCATAATTATTAAGTGAAATATATTGTGCTTCATCGTAAGCCATTGAACACAGTTTTCTCGACAAAGCCTTATCCTTCTGTTCAGAAAAAAGGCTACAACCGCGGGCATGGCGGGCCATTGTCAGTAATAGTAACCTAAAATACATCACGTTTTAAGATTTCGTTAAATAAAGTAATTGTAAACATATTTGTTATTAAAATAAAGACATATCTATATATACAAAAGGACTTGTCCTCACTGACTGAGGTAAGACGCACGCACAGCCGTAACCGCTGATGGTGGAAATTGGAATTTGGACAGATGTTTACTTTCGTAATCTGGACATCCACTAAGAAGGGATTTTGAAAAATTTTAACCTTAAAGGGGTGAAATAGAAGTTAAAAGATTGTATGGAAAAAAAATTAAATCAACACCCATTTTTATAAAATTGTAAATTCAGACTCTTAAAAGTATTTCATTGAATACGTATTTCACGGTTTTTTAGAATTTACCCCCTAAGGGTGCCAACAAGGGGTTGAAAGTTTGTATGGAAAAATCTTTAAATCACCACCNAAAAGGACTTGTCCTCACTGACTGAGGTAAGACGCACGCACAGCCGTAACCGCTGTGCGTAGAAACATGAAATTTGGACAGATGTTTACTTTCGTAATCTGGACATCGACTAAGAAGGGATTTTGAAAAATTTTAACCTTAAAGGAGTGAAATAGAAGTTAAAAGATTGTATGGAAAAAAAATTAAATCAGCACCCATTTTTATAAAATTGTAAATTCAGACGCTTAAAAGTATTTCATTGAATACGTATTTCACGGTTTTATAGAATTTACCCCCTAAGGGTGCCAACAAGGGGTTGAAAGTTTGTATGGAAAAATCTTTAAATCACCACCAATTTTTATAAAATTTGAAATTTAGGCTCTTGAAAACGGTTTATTAGAACTCACTCCTAAGGGTACAAATACACAGGCGAAGCTACGCGCGCCCACTAGTTATACATAAAATAAAATAGAATAAATTAATAGATTTAATTATAAAAAAATACATTTTTTATTTCTTGTAGTTAGCTTCACGCCGTATCCCGCACAAAGCATGGTAGGCAGAGGGAACCTAATGCTAAGACACTCCGTTCCCTACTTTCCACCGAATTCTGGAGGCATTGCGTGTTGAGTGGCGGAACTCGACGCCTTTTGTGGATTTTAAGAATTTTTTTTTCATTTTTATTCATTTACCTGTAGTAATGATTTTAACTAAGTTGTCAAGTATTTTTTTTTCATGCATTATTTAATATAGATATTTACCGATGAGTCAATGCGTAGCCAAAATTATTTCCTTCCATCAGTATAATATAACATGATTTTAGCAATGGGCACCATACGATATATTGAAAATAATGGTTTTTATTCTTCCAAGAATGTTGACAGTCAATCGTAGGAGAGCACGAAGTGAGAGATTTTTTCTTATTTACAGGTTTTGCGGACAGAGCAGCTAAACATATATCTACAATATTGAAATGGCATATTTAAATAATGTTTTCCTCGCGATTAAAATAAAAACAAAGTAAATAAGTCAAACTTAAGGCTTCATTAACTCTACTTATCTATATAAGTGCTCTATTTGTCTAAAATGTGTGTTATTATCGCAAGGCAAAACTATACGGAACAGTTGTTTAATAACTTATACTGTAAAAATAATATTGGGTATTTTCATATGCCATATAAAAAACTCAATTTAAAATCTATAATTAATTATCGCATTTATTCCTCATTCTTCTAACACACTGTCAACGCAATTGCTACTTTCGGTAATATATACATAAGATTGCTAACTTGTTAACAAAGGTACACGTACCAGATTCATTGGGGCTTGGTTTCCATTCTTCAATTTTATTTACAAAATACATATATTGTTCCCAGGGCGTATATGATTTTTCCAAATCATCCAGGGGTGTTTTCTTTCTATGCGTATAAGTAAAGTTTTTTAAGCGCATCATCCAAATTGAAGGATTCGTAAAGAGATAAGTAACTAAAAATGAAAAAAATAATCCAATAAATATTGTTTTTCCATTCCATATATACCTACTAGAGAAAAGCACGTGGCTTCACCCATTTATTGTTATATTAGGTATAGTCAAATTATATAAAACTCTTACATAAATTGTAGCCTAATTTTAAAGACTTAAAATTAAATAAGGAATAATTTGCAAAGTATTTACTTTGGCGAATCCTCGAGTCTCTATTTATGTCATTCCTATTATGTGCTGCAAAACGCTGTAAAAATTGTTCATTTTCTGTAATAATATTTTTCATTTTAGTTCTTATATTAGCGGGAATATTTCTTTCCTTTCCTTTAAGTGCACATTTGATATTCACTGAAAAAAATATATATTTATTGTTAAATTAAGCATATGTATTTTTTAGGTTAACCCTGTATTACGCACTTGGCAGAGTAGGCAGAGGGAAGCCTAGGAATTTAGTCTTAAGACTAAGACATTTCGTTCCCCACTTTCCGTAAATTCTGTAGGTATTGTGTGTGGTGCTTGTGTGGGTATTGGGTGAAATTCAACGCCGCGCTTTGACTCGTTACCAAAGCAAGGAAATTAAAATATTAAATATGGCCACGACTGGCCTCAATAATAAGTATTTTTTTTTAATTTAAACTATCTCACCAACGGTTACGAATATCCCAAAAGCCAACTGAACATCAACGTTATTATTATGTTTAGAAGAGTACTGCGACACTCTTCCAATAATTTTCAAATAATTTTCTAAATCACTTTTTATAGGAAGATCTTCGCGATCTGGAGAATAATATTTTGCATTTATGGGAAGAATATTTTGTTCATATATAATAATATAAATTAAATAAACTATGTAATTTAAGCGTGTCATAATTATTTCACTTTTTTAAAATAGTTAGTAATAGGACGCAACGTTTGCGACAAATTATAAGTCGGCACTGGCAAATTTCTTCAAGTTACGGCAGTTTATATAGAACACAACGCAGGAAAATAGTAGAATAGATAAGCTCCTGAAGATGAAGATTAAATAGGGTTTTAAATCAAGAATTACATTTAACAATGGCTGTTTAAATTTTAGTCTCCCTTTGCCCCCCGCTGGGTAGGCAGGGCGAGCCTAGTGATAAAACGGAGTTCCTTAATTTGCGCCGAATTCTGGAGGCATTGCCTGTTAAGTGGTGGAACTCAACGCCGCGCTTTGCCTCGATACCAGTAATACCAATACCTATTACATATACAAGTGGGAATCGAACCTACAAGCCTCAAAAGTGTTCATCTATAGGTATATAAAGAAATCATCAATTACTGAGTGACTAATAGACAACTTCCAGTCAAAACTACGCGGCGTAGAACGCTGAAAGCGCAGCAGCAGGATAACAGGACCAAGCATCCTTCAAGCTCGGGAAAACAACACTACTTTTAATGAACCGCTTTTTCGATTCCCACTCGATGTGTGGGGGCTCTAGCTCGTGTGGCGCCCGTGTGCAATGAAACCCTGGCACCCCCTAGGCCTTCTTCGCTTTGGTATCAACGCAAAAGCGTTACGTTAAGTTTCGCCACTCAAAAGGCCAGCGAATACCTCGACAATCCAACGAAAGATGCTCTGCCTACTCTGCTGTGTGCGACATACAGTGTGAAGCTGATTTATATACAAAAAAACATTGGTAGATATTAATATAAAAAAAACATGCCACAAATTCAATTAAGAACAATATTGCTAATAAAAATTTAAGGCGTTGAATAAAAATAGTAAGTTGGGTCGGATAAAGCTTATATAGAAAAAAATAGACGTAATTTGCAAAGCTTATCGTAAATAATGGTGTACTTAAGCTACGCCTCAAGCGATCGTTGTTGTGATCTAATTCATTCATTTTTATTATACTTTCTATCCTTGGAATACTTTCTCTTAAAATAGTACTCCCAGATTGGTATTTTAAAAGATAATTGAATATCGTTTCGTAAGTTAATTAACTAAACTTTGAGTGAAATTATAAAAAATTAAATTAAATTAGGATAATAAGATTTAATTGTAGATAATTAAAAAATAACACGGCGTTTAATTTGTCGCTATACTCTTTACTATTTTTGCTGATCCTTGTCAAGTTGTCATGAAATCAATTTGAACCAATTTTTACCCGTATAATTTAATTTATTTTTCTTTTTTGGTACATTTTATAACAAATAACAAATATATATAAAAAATATACATAGATATATATAAAAAAAAGATTACTTCAAAACTAAAGCTAAGGCCCCTAGAAAATATCTCAACTTACCCCAACACTTAGTATTCAAAGCAAATTATGTTTAATTTGAACTGACTGTTATTAAAGATATGTTATACATACCTTTAAATAATTGTTTTAAATTGATTCATATAAAATATGTTTTTTTTAGCGTCACCTGTTCCCACACATAGCAGATGGAAACTATTGTTAGGACACTCCGTTCCCCAGTTTTCGCCGAATTCTGAAGGCATTGCGTAACACGTAATTCGGACTTCGGCGTGCCTTAGCGGCACTCAACGCTATGCCATAGCACTTGGCTGTGCAGTAGGCTTTTTTTCGGCGAGGCCAAAAAATTTTTAAAAAAAATTAAAATATTAAATATTTTTTATTTCCTCGAGTGGGGAATCGAACTCACAACCTGTAGTATTTACAGTCACAAATTGTCTAATATGTGATAATTAAATAATATTTTATATATTACATTACTTTAAAATTTAAAAATAAATACGACGCCTACGGTATCTTATTTTACACATATGAATATGAGTAATCACTTTTTACATACATGGACTATATTTTTTTTACTGGCAATTCTATCGTAATAAATCGCAGTGACAACCATTTTGAAGTATCATTGTGGATTGTCTGATTGTTGTCTTTATAGTTTGTGTTTTAAGTTGTGAAAATAATAATGGGTTTGGCTACGGTAATAGAAAATGAAGCCCATTTCCAATCAGAAATGGCTAATGCAGGTACAAAGCTAGTTGTGGTGGATTTCACCGCTACTTGGTGAGTTAACCTGACGTGGTTCAAATTCAATAGTCATCATTACATCTCTACAAGAAAATGTAAAACACTTTATATGTTTTAGGTGTCCTCCATGCCAAAGAATAGCTCCATTCTTTGAGCAACTACCAGCTAAGTTTCCTAGGGCAGTTTTTCTAAAAGTGGATGTAGACAGATGCGCAGAGACAGCAAGCGCGCAAGGGATAAGTGCAATGCCTACGTTTATATTCTACAAGAACCGAGTAAGTAATATCTATATCAACATATTATATATACATATTTTACATATACTTCGAAAATTTGTTTTGATATTGTATAATTCCATATATTTATACTAGAACTAATAGACTTCAAGTCATACATATTAATATGTATATAAATATTTTATACTTCGCAACTTTGTTTAAATATTTTATATTTCCACTACACATACATTCAATTTCCACTTGATGAAATAAAATATTTAATAACAAGTCAAAGTACAACATTGAGTTCTACCATTCAATGCAGAGAATGGGTAACGGAAGTGTTTTAATGAAAATGGAATGTCTTAACACTGGGTTCCCAGCTTCCCTTTGCCCAACCTACTATGTGCAGTATACAGTGTGAAGCTATAAAAAATATAAAATATTTCCATACATTTGTAGACTAGGATTGACAGACTTCAAGGTGCAGACCCTTCATCATTAGAAAATAAAGTGAGGCATTATTATGGCAATGATGAATCAAGTGAAGATGACAATGCTGTTGCTGGACATGTAAGTTCTGCAATGTTCACAATCTAGAACAATATTAACATAATCAAGTTATAGTTTCTTTTTTCAGGTTTATTTTCTATTATCTTTCTTTATCTTCTAGATGGACTTGGCAACATTTATTGTAAAAAATGAATGTGAATGCCTTAATGAAGCAGATGATCATCCACTTGCCCATGCTCTCGCAAGTGGAGGAGGTCACCTTGCCAGTGGCTGTGATGAACAGCTTATCATCAATATATCTTTTAATCAAGTAAGAATGCCTTTTTTATCTTCAAACATGCATCATAGATACAGACACAATCTTCACACTTTATCCTTAGTGGGCTAGTCAGAGATCAAAAAAGCAAATATGACATTTCCTGGATACATCTTTAGATTTCTCTACTTTCATCAACATGTCCTCATACATGTCCTTGAAGAGATCCTCTTAGTGCAGATTTGATTAGCTGAACTGACTCCTCATATTATATGAAAATGTAATATGTTCAAATTCTTGACTTCCAAGAGTCAAGTGGTAAAAAAAGGCAAAGGGAGATATTGTTTGTCCTCTGAGAAGACAGTATTGAAGAGGGGTTCTCAAGATTTGTACTCAATAAAAAACATGATTACCCCTTAGAGGACATGTATGAAATGGTTGATGACAGTGGTCAATGAGAAAGATATATGCAGAGATTGTAGTGTGTGTTATTATGTTCTCTCTGGCACTCCACTAGTCACTCACTCATCATTCAATCACCCTTCTAAGTTATAATTGACTGCTGCTGGGTAGTATTGCTACCAGCACAGCACTATGAAATGCAGCTAAACTGACATTCTGCCATTCTAATAATGCTGACAATGCCATATACACTAGTGCAAGGATTTTGCACTAACAGTCATAGGTATTATAAATGTTATAGGAAATCAAACATTTTATTTTACATGTTACAGGTTGTAAAATTACATTCTCTAAAAATGAAAGCACCAAGTGACATGGGTCCTAAAGTAGTAAAGATTTTTATCAATCAACCAAGAACACTTGACTTTGATCAAGCAGCTGGTAATGCTTCAGTGCAAGAGTTGGAGTAAGTTTAATTTTATTTACATTTTTAAATATATACTGGGAGAATTTTGCTTATTTAACATTATATTAGCTTAAATTTTTTGATTTCAATTATATTTTCATATTTGTAATGAAGTAAAATCATATTTTTTAATAAATTTACATGTACCATACCCGTCAAGGCTGTTGTAGCGTAGCGGCTAAAGGGTGTAACTGTAATGCGATTCCCACTTGAGAAAATAACATATTTATTTACGTTTATATTTCCATTTCTTCGCTCCGGTGTCGAGGGAAAGCGCGGCGTTGAGTTCTGCCCCTTAACAAGCAATGCCTCCAGAATTCCACAGAAAGTGGGGAACGGAGTGTCTGAACACTAGTTTCCCTCTGCCTACCCTGCTGGATGCAGGATACAACATGAAGCCGATTTTAGTTATTTTATTTTACATGTACCTACTATGGTTGTGTTACTTAAATTTGTAATATATCAATATTTTCAGGTTGTCTCCTAGTGACCTAGAGGGAAATCCAATTCCTTTGAAATTCGTAAAATTCCAGAGTGTTCAAAACATTCAATTGTTTATTAAGGACAATCAATCCGGTGGAGAAGTGACACAGATTGACCATCTCGCTTTTTATGGCTCACCAATCTCTACAACCAATATGGGGGAATTCAAAAGGGTTGCTGGTAAAAAGGGTGAAAGTCACTAGCCCAGACTTTTGCAGTGTTGTCAATAAAATCTTGATTTTGAAGCAAAGTAAATAATTTTTATTTAGAGAAATGAAATTTCTTTATTTTTTTAATAAAGTTGCTTCACAATCAAAGTTGTCAATTCACTGCAAAAGACATTTAAAGACTACTATAGAAGTGGTAGTTTAAGTGAAATTAAGTTCATGTTTAGATCTAAACATACTGTGTAATATAACATAACTTATATTATTGTGTGAGAGCTAGCTATCCTTAATATATTGTCACATGTGTCTGTATGTATTGAAAAAATTGCGTAATAACGGTGTTTAGTATAAAACATACATAACTAATTGAAAAATTTGTATATTCATTAAATAAAATATGTAGTGACTTAAACTATTTATTTATTTATTAACATCAGTCCTGCTTCAATTCATATATTTGTATATAAGCTTCTGTAAGAGTGATCATTTGAGGCAAGATGCTTGTTACGTGAAGATCTTGCATTTCATACCTAAAAAATTTTTAATAAAATATTACAAAGTATGCTATAACTAAATCGATTATGGCAAAATTAATTCATAAATCATATTTATATATTGTTATAATAATTATCATTGATATTGACTGATGATACAACACATCCAAAGTGATGGTTGTAGAGTTTATCCTATTAGAGGGAGGATAAAATTTGAAGCTCAAAATAAAAATAATTATCTTACCACTGTTGTGTAGGTGTATGCAACACATGAGCTCTGTATGTCCCTTTCTCAGGTGTACCATCATGAACGATATTTCCAACTAACTCGTATGTTGTTTTACCATAATGTTTTGCTTTCACCTCTGGTGTAAGAATATCACCAAAATCAACATTTCTACAAATTGACAAAATTGTACATAAATATTAATTAATACAATAGATATACATAAAAGGTCAATTTTTATTTAAAAACTAGCGCGCCCCGAGGCTTCGCCCGCTTAAAGTAAATGTTTATTCATTTAATAAACAGAATTGACAGTCAAATGTGTTGATGTCAATGAATAATATAATTTACTCGTTCAGAAACATTCTTAAATGTTAAATTATTAATTGGGGTAAGAATTTATAATATTCTTTGTAAAATAACTGTAATGATGGCCTATTACATATATCTAATTGAATAATACAATATCGAAATTGAATCAAAGAAAGTTCCTTATACTTACTTTACTGGAAAATTGACAACAGTGGGATTTTTTTCTACAAAGAAAGTGTTTTTCGTAAACCGTTTGATGTACAGTATTAAATATGGTGGTAACTGAGTAATCTCAAATCTTTTCATAAAATTCTCCTTATAAGTTTTGTATTCTTTAGAAGTTTGCCCGTTAAACTTTGATAACAGTTGATATAAGTTAACCTGAAAATAATCATAAACAAAATATTTTTAAGCCCACAGTTCAAGAACGAGCAAATACGTATATGACTGGAAAATTATAGTTTTTCTTTTTTTTATCAGCTTCACGGTGTTTCTCGCACACAGCAGGGTAGGCAGAGGGAACCTAGTGTTAAGACACTCCGTTCCCCACTCTTCGCCGAATCTTGGAGGCATTGTGTGTTGAGTGGCGCAACTCAATGCCGCGCTTTGCCTCGACACCAAAGTGAATGAATGTAAATAAATATTACATTTCCTCGAGTGGGAGGCGGACCCACAACTAATTGCGTTTACAGTCACACTTTGTGCCCCTGCGCCACGACCAGCCCCAATTTTATATTTTTTCTTTTACTTGTAAATTTATTTTGGGTAGGCAATAGGAAAATGAATTATGTAAAGACAGGTAAACCAGCGCCACTATGATACCGCCCAAGTCGCGATATGAGAACCAGATAAATGTATCTACAAAAAATATATATTCTGTCTTTTTGAGATTATGCAAAGAAATAATTATTATTGTTATTAAAGCTCGAATAGTAAGCAATACATCAATATATAATATTACTAGCGGCCCGCTCGCGGCTTCGCCTGCTTGAACTATGTTATTATTAATTTCTGTCTCCATGTCCTATAAATGACGTCCATGCAAAATTTGAGACTCCTAGCACTTATAGTAACGAAGTTTCATACAAACTGTCAACCCTAAAACGATCCTTTAGGGATAGAATATTGCAAATTTTCGTCTCCGTGTGTACTTATGTCCTATAAGTGACGTCTATAGAAAATTTGAGACTCCTAGCACTTATAGTAACAAAGTTTCATACAAACTCTCAACCCCAAAAACAACCCCTTAGGAGTCGAATATTGCAAATTCCCGTCTTAGCGAGCACCTACGTCCTATAAATAACTCCTATGCAACATTTTACATTCCTAGCACTTATAGTTTCTGAGATTTCGTGATGAGTGAGTGACCTTTCGATTTTATATATATATAGACTAGCGACCCCCTCGCTGATTCGCCCGCTTTAACTACTAAATTATTCATATAATGTATGTTTGCAAAGCACTTAAGATAATGTGAAAATAATTAAACCCTAATGCAACCCGCATTTTCGTAGTTCCAATAAGGATTTTGCAATTGTTTTAAAATAAACACAAATAAATAACACAAACAACAGAAAACTTAAACGAAAGAAATTATAAACAACAGACTACCTACTATTCTCTTACCCAAAAATACTTAAACGAAAGATGTAACCAACTATGTCGCGTGGAAATACATTATAATTATTGGATAACTCCAAAGTACGTGCAATCACTTCTAAATTTACTTTGCCAGTAGTAGCTCCGAACGACATCAGGGCCTTGGTTCTCTGACGGTTAATGCTGTTAGCCCTATTGGCTTTTACAGCGACACCGGTTGGGTAGGGAAGAGGGTACTCTGTCCCTGATGAAAAGCAAGCACTACGTGGCTGCCTGTGAGGAAAATTAAATAGAATGCATCGGCCGGGAATCGAACCCGGGCCGGCCGCGTGGCAGCCGAGCATTTTACCACTGAACCACCGATGCGTGTAAGGTAGGCGGGCGCGGCGGACGCAAAACGTCGCGGGGGGCGGAGGGACGAATGGCGAGTGGCGAGCCGTTTCGCAGCAAGGATTTTTTGATATTGTAACAACTTCTAAAGTACTTATTAAAATGAAAAACAGTAAAAGACAGTTTTGATCTACATTAAATGGCCAACGTAACTAATATACTTATTTATATACTGAGAGTAAGGGATAAGTATAACAGGACTCGATACAGCTGTCAACGGCGTGATGTGTCAACAATTAAATGCGTTTTTCTCTAAAACTATTCGCAATTTCGAAATAGTGTAAAAAGCAAATTTTATCTTCGTTTAACGTAGAAAATTAATAAAGTATTTTAAAGGATAAGGATTAATACCATTATGAAAAAATATCCCTCACAATAAAAAATATATTGAAATTACTATTTTTAGACAGAACTACGATCACTACACGTTATTCTTAAAATATACGAATATGCTGTCGCGGACTTTTCTGTAGATCGTATTAAGAGGAACAATACTCCAGTACATTATTTTCATGTAGTACTTACCATTAAAGCAGCGCATGCGCGAAAGTGCATCAACGGGTAGGACTTTATACACATTTATCTTATTTATGTTAACTTACATAAGAATGTACAAATAATAAACTATATATAAACCTTCCCTGAGAAATACTCGAATTGGGTGGTTTAGAAGAAGAGTTAGAAAGTTGAAACAGACACGAAAAGCGACTTTGTTTTATAAGATATAGGATTACGCCAACCAAATACTACCTCTATTAATAAGTCGGTAATGTTTGAGGGGGTTATTATTCATTTTTGATCTCCTGTAAAATGTAGATAGTAGATGTAGAAAATGTAGATATGTTCATCTGACTCTTATGCTGCAAAGTGCTATAGCCTACTAAGCCATAATGTTCTTATTAAACTATGTAAAATTTTTGATGATGATTGAAATGTTGAGTGGCCAAAATCAATGACATGCTGTGTCAAGGGAATATGTAATACTGAAATTGAGGTTACCTGTGGAATAATATTTTCTCGAAATTCATCTGTAAATAGTGGAGTTGGTGGTAAATCACAAGTTAAATAGAGAAATGGAGACTCAGTAATCATTTCATTGTATTCTT
This sequence comes from Heliconius nattereri, assembly GCA_013403645.1. NCBI lineage: Eukaryota > Metazoa > Arthropoda > Insecta > Lepidoptera > Nymphalidae > Heliconius > Heliconius nattereri. The sequence continues at coordinate 2,497,313 of JAAIXI010000225.1, forward strand.
CACTGCTTAAATCCACTTTTGCTGCATCATCTGCATCTGGGGGTGGTAATTTTCTACAAAATAAAATATAAAGTTCAATTTACTACTATTGTTATAATATTTAAACTAGACTAGAAAAGAAAACAATATAATTTTTTTTATTTTTACTTACCTAGTATATATCCTCATATGGCCCAAGAAAGATTTGTATATTATAGAACTATTTGGCTTTTTCGTGCCATTGAGTGCTAAGTGCAATGAATTTAAGAACCATGAAAGAAAGTCTATTGGGTCACCTGAAATGAAATTAAATTGAGCCATGAAGAAATTTAAAACTAGTATAGTTCAATCATATTAAAAAAATGGAATAAATTATTTAACTTACTTTGTTTAATAAATTGAAATCTTTTCTTGGACCACAATACAACTGCTTGAAGCATTTCATGAGGTGAAACATGAGCTTTAAAAGCTCTTGGATTCCATAGCTTTCTGATTAACTCACCAAATCTCTGAACTAATAAGAATGATGAATCTCCTGGAGGTCGTTTAACATCTGCATAATTTTCTTCCCTCAAGAAGTAATTACGAAGTGGTCTCACTTGTGACAAACACTAAAAAGAAAATACTAAATCAGTTTAGTAATATTTCATCAACTTCATATTATTCATATATATTTTAAAACAATAAATTTATTTACCTGTAATATAACATTGCAGTAGTCATTAGCTTTAATGTTGTTAAGTCCCACAATTCCTGGCATGTACATTGTACCATCAATAGCTCTAGACATTTTAGTATTCTCATCTAATTGCTTTATTTGTTCTGGAGTAAAAATGGGATTCAAAACATATTTTATGTCATTTAAAGAGGAATCTGAAATTAATATTAATAAATATTATTACAAATATGAAAAAATAAATACTAGTTAATAATTGTGTTTAACATACCAATAACTTCATAGTTGTCTGGTAAACAGTAAAATTTCAATGTGTGTAAATTGAGAAAGACATGATGTCCATCAGCCACTGAGTGTGTGTAAGCATGTGTATTAGTACCCCGACCCTAAAACAAAAAAGGTATACATATACATGTCGATTATTTTCTTTTATATATAATATATAAATTGTATAAAACTCAAAAAAAACATACTATTTACCTGAAAGTATTTGCCACACACTAAACATGCATAAACATTGATTCTAGTCAGAGAAATAGAACATAGTTTTTCAAAATCGAAATCTAAAACATGACGATTTATGGTATCCAAGTACGGACACTGAATGAGAACTTTGGCTGCAGATTCTGTAAAGAAAAACAAATATTCTTATGTTACTTAATGGTATCAAGAAAAATACAAACAGATTTAGGTTACTTCACTTACTCGAAGATTCATTTCCATTTTCTTCAATAATTTTACGTTTTCTGTTCACTTCAATACTCATTTTAAATCTCAGTTTCCTATCTTATAATATTGTACTAAATAAATGGTTTAATAAACAAAACCGGCGACAAGTAGTTTACTTTTATATATAGTATATAGCAGTATATAGAAATAGAATATACTCTGTGATTTATATTTGTAAAACCATAGATAATTTACATATACTAAAGACTAGAGATAAACTAAGAAATAAATTTTGAGATTGTCTGTGGAGGATAAAAATCAGATGTTGTTCATGGTTATAATTAAAATAAAAACGAGCAGGAGAAAATACCTTTAAAAAAACATAATTAGTAATTTAATTTTACTTAAAAAAATTAGATTAAATAGTAAAAAAAACCGTTGAAAAGATATGTTTACAACGGTGTACTTATTTCTATAATATGTTATATTCTAATCTTTATGGGAAACTATGTTTAAAGTTTACAAAATTACTTCTCTTAAGAAAAAGACATGCATTGATATTATATGTTAAATAATATTTAATAATAATAATATTTATATTATAAATACTGTGAGTAAATAAAAAGAGAAAAGATTCAATAATATATATCTATCTATAAAAAAATGATTATAACAATGATCTACAATAGTAAATCATTAAAATAAAAACAATGCCATCGTGGAAAGTGAAATATTTATTTACGTTTATATTTTCATTTCTGCCCTCTGGTGTCGAGGCAAACGCGGCGTTGAGTTCTGCCACTCAACACGCAATGCCTCCAGAGTCCAGAATTCGGCAGAAAGTGGGGAACAGAGTGTCTTAACACTAAGTTCCATGTGCCTACCCTGCTGTGTGCGTGATACAGCGTGAAGCTGATTAAAAAAAAAAACAATTCTATGAATCAATGCTTACAAAAAAAAATTGTCTATACTCTATACTTATAAAATTCTGACAACTGCAATTCACGAAAGGCCATTCTCGAAAATGGCCGCTTCGGGAAGTAATATTGAATGGTCTACGACTGTTAAACCAATTTTAACCGCACTTTACGGCCCATTTTTTGACAAAAACGATGCCGTAGAAATTATACAAGCCATCATAAAAAGGTTCGTAGCCCTAACAATGCGTAATTCCATGCCTGGATTACTACAAGTCAGCCTTTGATTAATCATCATTTATTTATTTATAATCTTTTTCCCAGTGAAAATGAGTTCCAGAATCATGACTATGCATATGACTTATTCTACTCGTGCTTTGCCTGTCTTTCAGCACACTTTATCAGCGTAAATGCAAATAATCGTAAGTACATACTTGATAAATAATTTTTCAAACTACCTACATTTCATCTAAAATATAAATATTGTGAAATTTTTAATAATCTTGTGATGTGTGTCCAGACACATAGGCATTAATCCCGGCTATTGCTGGCAATAATGTCTATGTATAAGTAATTATGGTAATATAAACAATGGATTTTTCTTAATATGAATAATACATATCTAAAATTTTTATAGTACCAGTTGACCAGCTGAACACTGCTCGAGATGCATTCAGGATTATCCTACGACAAATACTTAAAAAGCTCTCTGAAGCCGGATTGAGCTATGATGAAAACACAAATGCTTCTGCCCCTAATATATCAGTGAAGCAGGTATATTTTTTGTATTTATATTTTGTGAACTTATTTCAATAGTTATTAGTACTTTACAAATACCTATAAATAGGAAAAAGTTTGCACTTGAATAGTGAAAATTACAACATAACTTTCTTTAGAATATTGATTTCTCATGTTCTTTTTTACAAAGGATTTAATGATTTTAAATTGAATTTTTGCAGCTTCTGTTGCCTATTGTTGGATTATGTGGCATTGAAGGAGGAGGCCTTCCACAGTCTGATCTTGTTATATTGACTTCACTATTAAAAAGTGCTAAGCTTCCTGCTCATGTAAATGTACCAGGTAAACTTTCAAATAAGTTAACTAAAATATAATATACAGTTTGCAAGGCATAAATTATATTTATACATTATATATTTGATTCCTTATTTATTATTTTTGTGATTGATTTATTAAAAATTAAAGAGAAGATCAGTTGGCAAAACCTCTAAGAATCAAATAATGTATGTGACCAAATAGTAAAGGCATGAAGTTTCATGTTCACAATGCTGTTTTTGATGATATAATGGAATAATTAATTAGTAACTCAAACAACACATTAAATGAAATTTATGAGCTTATAATGTGTGTAAAAGAATTGATATACAGAGTGGAAGCATCAGTGCTCCTTTTTTGGGGGAACAGCATATAGAGTAAAATTTTTCAAACCCATACCTAAAGAAATTAATTGAGATACCTTGTTTAGACATAGGTTTTTTTTTTCATTTCACAATGTTAATCCACACCTGTATTTTGTGTGATGCAGTTATGCATATATACCAATAACATAAACATATGCTACTACAAAAATACTACTAAAGGTTAAACAACTTTGTTTTGTGTTTATTGGGATTTTTTAAAATTGTATTAGGCTCTTATGGAGTAGTTAAAACTGATTTCATTTAAAGTGATGCTGACAAAAACACAATATTTTTTCGATTATTTTTTTTATTGGTACTCTATTAGAGATCTATAAAAAAAAATTAAACTAACTAAATAATTTAAAAAAACTATTTTTACTAAACTATTTTTTTTTTAAGATTTTTCTGGCTCTATTTAATGACAGTGAAAAAGAAGGAAAAAGCAATGCATATCAGCTTCACACTGTATCCCGCACAGAGCAGGGCGGGCACAGTCAACCTAGTGTAAAGATACTCCATTCCCCACTTTCCAGTGAATTCTGGAGGCATTGCGTGTTGAGTGGTGGAATTCAATGCTCTGCTTTGCCTCGATACTAGAGCGAAGAAATTAAAATATAAATTTAAATAAATATTAAATTTCTTCAAGTAGGGATTGAACCCACAACCAATCGATTTTACAGTCACACCTTGTGCCCCTGCGCCACAACCGGAAACTAAAGGACATTAAGACTAATTTATCTTTTTTTATGTAAATTGATATTGTATTATACTAATTTTATTTCAGACCAACAAAATACGAAATCTTCAGTTATTCCAAGTCCAATAACTTCTCTGGCATCTCAAACTTCAAGTACAGAAAAACAGCCTCCATCTCAAGCTCAAAGGAGATCAGATGTTTTATTGGAACAACTTACTATGCCTCTAAAGAATACAGGAACTACTGTAACTCAGAGTCAGCCAGCTGTGGTCATGTCACCCGGAAGCAAAGAGAGTTTGGACAATACCAAAGATGGGAATGCTTCCCAACAGCCTTCTGTAGATGTCAAGGTTTGTTGCATTTATGTAATTAGTAGGGAATAATTTTTATAATCTGTGCTTGCTATGTATGCTTATGATTTCAACTCCTCACTTTTCACTTCCTCTTATTTAAAAATAACCTACTTTTGGCTTTTATTTTTTTGCTATCTGATATATTTTAATAACAACTTAAACATTGTGGTGTTGAGTTCTACCAGTCAATATGCAGTATCCCCAATTTAGATAGAAAATAGAGAATTGAATGTCTCTATCACAATTGCTTCTCACTGCCTATTTTTAGAATTAAATATCAAGCTAATATGCATTTTTTATTTGTTAAGTACAAGTTAAAAGTTAAGTACAGTTTAAGTGGTTCTACTAACTTTTGATTTGCTTAAAAAAAAAGAATTATCTATACAGTTTCCACATCTTTTAAATATTTAATGTGGCATTTGTTTCAATAGAAATGGGTGGCGTCAACATGTGCATCTCTATTAATGGAGCTAAGGGCAGGCTCAGTGGTATTGAAGGTGTGCTCCTCGCTGCCATGTCTGCAACGCTACCTAAACCGCTGGGACAATGCCAAAGAGAGTGCCTTGGCACCTCAGTTTAATGCTGATGTTTCACTGTGAGTATTTTGTTTCAGACAAACATCTCATGGAAAAAAATCTAAATTAACTATTATATTATAGCTATCATATTTTGTATTATATATGTCATCGTAAGAATAATCTTACGGTGACAACTGACGGTTTTTATAATCTTACGGAACATATATAACATTACTGTATATTTTAACTGATTTTTATTTTAATTTGTCATCTTATTGTTGCCACATCAAAGTGTTTTTTTGTGTTCTTTGTATGACTATAAAATAAGGGATTCATTTATTTATTCAAATATTTTTATTACCTCTCTAGGCTCCATTTCTTAGTAAATGACGTACATGTGTGTCGCCTAGCACTCTCTTTGCCATGTTTGGAGCCATTCACACCGGAACGTATTGCGGCGCTGAGCGACGTAGCCACGTCTTGGTTACTGTGCTGCGCCACTGCTCAGGTATATTTTATTTGCTTAAATGAAATGTTATATTAATGGTGCCTCAAATAACATTATTATTTAATTTTAGTAATATATACATTAGGTTAATATTAAAGTTTTAATCTAATACAATTATTTATTCCTAAAAGAATGGAACCTAAATTATATATATGTATTTGAGTGTATATAATTATGCTATAGAATGCTAGCAAGCCTTAAATATTAATTATTTAATTAATATTTAAGGCTTCACTCCACCCAAAAGATGAAGAGAGTGAACAGCAGACTGCGACACTAGTGGAAAGTGCGCTCAGTCTATACAACACTGTTGGAGAAACATTTAAACAATCGACGCGCGCTGGTGGTTATGTAAGTTTTTTTTTAATTTATAACATATAAATATTCTTTCGTCATTTTGTTTCATACAAAATATCTAAAAAATATTTTTCAATTTCTTGACTTTATTTCTCTTTAAAAACATTATATTTGTAAAAATGATTATGCCAATGTATGAATGCTATTAAATATTGTACGAGGCCAGTCGTGGCGCAGGGGCACAAAGTGTGACTGTAAACGCGACTGGTTGTGGGTTCGATCCCCAGTCGATGAAATGAAATATTTATTCAAATTTATATTTCCATTTCTTCGCTCTGGTGTCCAGGCAGAGCGCGGCGTTGAGATCCGCCAATCAAAGGCATTACGGCCTCTAAAAAAATCGGCGAAAAGTGGGGAACGGTGTGTCTTAACACTACTGCCACCCTGCTGTATGCGGGATACAGTCTGAAGCTGATTTAATTTTTAAAATTTATATTAAATATTGTAAATGCATGTTTTGACAGATATATCAGAACCACCTCATGATTGGTGCTTGGGTGCTGCTCTGCGGCTTGCACCACGCGCTCGCCGGCGCTCCCGGACCCACAGCTTCTAAGAGCCCCGCTAAAGTACCCTCGCGTCCATACAATCTTACTAAGATGTAAGTTCACTCTGATAACAAGATGCTCCATCTACAAAGGCCCGGTGTTGTGTTCCGCATCTCAATAAGCAATATCTGTAAACTTAGGTGGAAAATTGGGAAAAATGTCTTGAAGTAGCTATGACCAAAAAACATTTTTTGAAATATATTTAAAATAATATTTTTATTTTTTTAACATTATGTACATAAATAATTATGGTATGATTTATATTTTTATTTTTTCTCTCTGGTGTCGAGGCAAAGCGCGGCGTTGGGTTCTGCCACTCAACGCGCAATGCCTCCAGAATTGGGCGAAAAGTGGGGAACAGAGTTTCTTAACACTAGATACCCTGCTGTGTATGGGATACAAACTAAAGCTGATTATAATATTTTAATAAAAATAGTTTTCTTATGAATTTACATAAGAATCTTGAAGTAAAGAGTTAGGGAGATTAAAAATTTACTAATAAGTAATATCTTCTCTCCATACATCTACAATCATAATACATTTCTAGGCAACAAGGTCTCACGGCAGTGTGGGTGGCGCTCGGCGGCCGCTGCCTGGCGTGGACGGGTGCGCTGCTCTCAGATGCGCGCCTCGAGGCGCTGAGCGTGGCGAGCTCGTCCACAGCGTCCGAGACGCCGGCGCCGCTGCACATACTGGCGCACCATACCGCCCACCAGAGGGAGCTGAGGCTTGTGTCCGCTGCGCCGTTGCATCAGGTATTTTAGAGTTTTTTTGTATGAGTAGTTATAATATATTAATATTATAGTGCTTTTGAGATTATGAGATTACATGTTATATGATTATTAAATTATATTATATAAAAATGAATAAATGAAGTTTTTGTGGCGTGTCTTAACACTAGGTTCTCTCTACCTCCAATTCTATACACGGGATACAGCGTGAAGCTGAAAAAAAATTCAATATATAAAAGACAAGGATTATTTTAACCTGTAATATGTACCAATTCCTTTTTAGTATCTGTTCTCTAACATTTTTGTTTATTTAACATCTTTCTTTAAAATGGTGATATAATTTTATTTTGTTTTTTTTATTTATTTTAACTGAACACTATACAGACACATGGTCCGTACTTTTTTTCTCCGTTTTGATTAGATTTTTATTATATAAAATGAATGAATATATATATATATATATATATATATATATATATATATATATAAACAAATTTCTTTCATCATCAGCTATTTGTATCACTCGGAGTAGTATGCTACCGTAAAGCGACCAACTTGAAGCGCGCAGTAGTACAGAAGCAGCACCAGGACGCCGACGTTGATAGATCCGACTCAACTGTTTACTTCCAGGACATGATATTGTGCTCGGAGGATTCTGAGACTGATGATGGTAATGATAAAAATTGATATATTTCATATTTTTTTTTAGTTACACTTCTAATTCAATTAGTTTATGTAGTTTTATTAAGATCATTGTTTGAAAAAAAAGAAGCCTTTTTTAAATTTCCTTATAGAATGTTTTAAATTTACTTAAATATTTTTCACATTTAAGCAAACACGCAGGATAAATTTGCTTTAATGATATTAAATATCATTAAAGCAAATTTATCCTGCACTCTAGCTTCCTGACCCCGTAATTTTGCTAGGAATTACATAACATAAAATTGTTATATGTCTATTAAAGGCAAAGACGAAAATCAACGTTCACTAAAATATACATAAAAATAAATTATTGACATTTTCCAACATACGATTTATACTCATATTGACGTACATATAAATTTTCTAAAGTTTCACTGTAGTAGGTTGTATAAAATAATGAGCGCAATTGCTAGTCNTTGAAATAAAATATATATATATTTTTTTTTAAAATATATATATATGTCTATTAAAGGCAAAGACGAAAATCAACGTTCACTAAAATATACATAAAAATAAATTATTGACATTTTCCAACATACGATTTATACTCATATTGACGTACATATAAATTTTCTAAAGTTTCACTGTAGTAAGTTGTATAAAATAATGAGCGCAATTGCTAGTCCGGATAATCGCGAATCCGTATAAATGAACTGAGTTTCTTCTGTATAAATCAATGCCATTGGGAAGAAAAAATATTTTAAATTCTACGAGGGTCCTTTCAAATTGTATCACATTCTCTATAATAACAGAAAATTATTTCTATATTGTTTTAATATTTGATTGGTTACATAGAAGACAGCGAACCTCTCTTTGGACTCTGGTTCGAATCGACGCTCGTAGCTCCCGACGCGTTAGACAGCGGCCTCACCCGCGCCGGCGCTAACGACAACGACAACTCCAACGAAACTAATACGCGTCCACAACAAGCCTTTGTGCCCGATAAAGCTGAACCATATTCGGTAAGCATTTGTTTTGTGTTAAAACAAATAATTAGAAAAAAGGCTTATATTAATGATAAAAACCATATTACAGGCATGAGTTTTAGTGCTGCTATATTTAAACAACATCCTTTCTCGTTAATTGTTTATTCTATTAAGCAATCTTAATAGTAAAGTAAACAATAGGTGTAAATAAACAATATACATTGTGAAATGTAGATATAAAGTTCAATTGACTAGAAAATTTGGAGTGCAGGGGATATTACTCAAATAATATCTTTAATTTTTATTTATTTCATTTTCAGTACATAACATTAGCAACGGAAGTCTTTACCCTGTTGACAGAAGAAATCCTCGGCGATGGTGTAGAGAGGCTGGGACCCAATGCGCTTCAACTACACGAAGCACACCAAGCATTGCTGGTAGCCCTTGCTAAGGATCTTGATAGAGAAACTGCTAGAACTGATACTGGTGTGCATAAAGTTTTTTATGTACTATAAATGTAAAACAGGTCATTGTGGTAGTGCGGTACAGTGGTTGAGCGGCACAGAGTCTGACTGTGAATGCGACGGTTGTGGATTCGATTCTCACTCTGGGGACTGAATAATTTTAATTTTCTCGCTCTAAAGAGAAGCGCATTGAGGTGTCTTGAAAAATGACCGGAAAGTGAGGTGCAGAACACTAGGTTCTCTCTGCCTACCCTGCTTTATATGGCATGCAATGTGAAGCCGAAAACAAAGAAAATTAAACTACTATTAAAGTCATTGCTATATACATCATTCAAAACTTATTTTTTGGTTTAACTATATTTATTATAAAATCAGACTAAGTAAAAAAAAAAGACTAGGCATTTTAATTAAAATTTAATTGTTTCCCGAATATAATAATAGGAATCGAATCTACACAACCACATACTGTACGCTAATTACGCCATGATAATATCAATTTGGATATTATTATGAGTTTTTAAATTATCATTATAATGTAGTCGATAAATAAAATATGTCGACTAAATAAATCAATTTAAATATCATCAATTCTTGTGCTAAAAAAATTAAGAAAATTATAATTAAATTTAATTTCAGGTACAATATCACCATGTTTTGGTACCCGTCTTGGTTCCTTATATGCAGCGTTCAGTTCAGCGCTGGTGCGTTACTTACACAACTTACAGCCTGTGTTGCAACAACAACTTGTGAGCACTGGATCCGAGAGAAATAATATGACACCGTTACACGTAAGTTTTTTTTTGATCGAATTAATAAAATGGTTCGAAATTTCCGGTTCTAAAATATGAAAACAACCAAAATATTGACTTAACTTAAGTTTGTTAGAATAACTGTCGCCTAATGCAAAAATCTTTTGTCACACAAGGCAAAATTTTATTTGATTGACAGGATTACAATATTTATCTGCTTGTAAACGCATCAGTTTTGGGTTCGATTGCGCAGGTAACGTTGCGTTGAGTTCCGCGAATTAACACGGAATATCTTGGAAATATTCGAGACACTCCGTGTTAATTGGCGGCCAATAGGGCGGTGCGTGGAGAGTGGAGTGTCGTAACACTAAGTGGAGTGTCGTTTCCACTGCGAACCCTACTATATACATACACCAAGAACCTAGAAGAAATCAATACCTTCTTATTTTACAGGTTGGTCCTCGTGTAGCTAAACTGCTAGGCGGTATGGTCCTCAGCAAGGCGGCAGCGGACCGCGAAAACAGCATACTCGTTATGTGGCACAAAATTGTCAATACACTACAGGAGTGTGCACTCCAGAGTGTATCTAGTCAGGACCATGATTATGAAGGTACAGTAATATTTCGTTCATTTTTTTAAAATTCTAATTCATTATTAAGTTACATATATGATGAAGTTCTTTTTTTATAATTATAGAATAAAGTAATTGATGTTTTTAAAAATCTATTATTATAATTGCTTGTTTGAAAAAATATATACATAAATATATGTATATAGAGTGTTCTTGTCAGCACGACTTTAAATAAAACCACAGTTTTAACTACTCTATAAAATCCTAATACAATTAAAACAATTTTTTTTTCCAAAAATGAAAAAGTTTTTTTAAACAAAATAAATAATAAAATTATCGTTGTAATTTTACGCCATTTGTTAAGGACAACGCACGCACAAATAAACCTATTAAAGGGACACCGCCGCACACGCCTTATTCCAAAATCGAGTCGTAGGTATTGGAGAGTTCAAATTTGTTTACCCTTTAGTAGCATTTTTGTAATAGTAAGTGTTTACGTTATTGGTATCTATGGGTAACTGCGTTACACGAAATACAGTTATGGAGAAACATCGTGAAATTTAAAAAAATCGTACGTCTAAACTGTTGAGGTATCTTGATTAATTTCTTTAGATATGGGTTTGAAATACTTTACCCTATATGATGTTCCCGTAAAACCCTATATGCTGCTACAACTTAGTTGCACAATTTAATATCATAATTTCTTTAAATCTAAATAGAATTGATTATAAGAATTTTTTATTACAGATTTGAATGTTGAACATGCACAACTTTTGGTATATCTATTCCATTCCTTGACATTAATGCAAAAGAAGTCTGTGCTTCTTACCACATCAAATGCAATAATTAAAGTAAGTGTCTCATATATTAATATTTGTAATGGAAGTTTTAAATATGTAGTGTTTATTGTATTTTATTATAATTTACAAAATTTTCAAGTATAATTATATACGTCCATTGTTCTTTTGTAATTGTTTAATCTTGTTTTGTTACAAAATAATAGCACAATATTTTTTTATCTTTACTTGCAGGTAGTTGAAACACTTGGGATAAGCGATAGGAAGCGCGCTATGAACTTAGCACCACATCAGCTTATGTTGATTACCAGACTTATGTTGCTGCTGGAATATCTCATGAAACACTTATACGATGCTCCACAATGTTTATTACAACAGGTAAATAATATTTACAGAAACAGTATTATTGTTTGTTTTATATTTTTTTTATTATTTAAAGATTTTAAGAAATATTTTCATTACGGAAGTTAAGCAGTATATATTTCTTATTTATCTTTTTTTCAGATTGAATGGAATCTGGTAATTTCACCTGGATTAGCCCAACCGTCATCAGAAGCAAATAATTCTGGCATGAAGACGACAACGGACGACGGTCTACTAAAATCCCGTATTTACTGCCAAGTGCCACTCATAGAAACATCTTGCAAACCATCGCAAAGATCGTTACAGGATGACTCGTCGATGCGACCCAAGTTCTATGCACTCACTAATGCTGAAATAAATAATCAAGTATGCAAAATTTATTGGATAGTGAAAATGTTATATTTATAATAATATAAATAAAAAGAAAAATTAAGATCAGTCATGGCCTACATCTGGTAACGCGCGCAAACGGCGTTAGGATCCGCCAAGCAACACGGAAAGCCTTTAGAATTCGGCGGAAAGTGTGAAACGGAAAATGTCTTAACATTAGATTTCCAGGTTCCATATTATTTTATTAAAATTGTTTGCTAATACATTTGTAATCTACAGGAAAATCCCAAACTGGATGGCCTAGCATGCAATTTTGTACTAGGAACACCACACAAACTGAAATACCCACTACTGTTAGATGCATTGCTCTCACTATTGAATTCAGCGTGCTTGTGCGACAATTCTCAGTATCACAATTCTTTGCCAGCGTTAGCTGCGGCAAATTATTGTTTCCAGACTGCTTGGAGGTATGGTTTCATTTTATATTCTATGTAAATATTTTTAATTAGCTTCATGCTCTAAAAATTATAAAAGTTAAGTGGATTTTTTGATTTGTATTTGACTTGTGTTTGAAATTGTCGTTAAATGAAAACACTTATTTAGACTGATTACTAGATAACTAGATAATTTGTTCTTCCTATACAAACTGTTGAAATAATTGAATCCTGCCACTCCATGTCTACAAAAACTCCCTTCTAAATTATCCTAATAATTTGTTCCCTTTGCCAGATGTTAGATAGTGTGAAATTAAAATAAAAATCAGGTGACTCTTCGGCGTAGTTTGCGTTGCACAACCCATCCCAATTCAGTTTTGCAGCAGCATAAAACTGTGTACCAGGCTCTCAGCCAGTAGAGATAAGTGGCGAATGCTTATGAGGCGTGTAACATCTGCCGCTAATGTCACTTTGTGATGACTCTGACAAGAGTGTTACGACAGAGAAGAAGAAGAAAATAAAAATAAGAATACACGATATTAAGTATAATTCAATTGTATCTTCATTGTCAGGCTGGTAGTAAGCATGCCACCAGCAACACCGCATATGGACAAGTTGCAAGCGGGCACAGCGGCTGACCTGCCGTCCCCGTTGCCTCTCCACGCCATCGTGTGGGCGCCGAGAGCCGACGGCAAAAAGCTTTTTAATTCCTGGCTTAAAGACGCTCTTGTGAAACAAGGAATGTATACTCAGGTTGGTTTGTGATTTATTTGTAATATTGTAGGTTTTAGGTTTTATTTCTATTTATATTCATATATTGAAATATAGATAGGATAGGATCGAGCTTAGCTAGTGACACTTCTTCTCGAAGAGTAGAGAATAAAAAAAATATATACAATGTATTTTTTAAGTTAAAATGTCACAAATAATAAATTTATATAACAATACTAATTATAACTAGATATCTTAACGATTTTTTTTGCAGTATGCCGAAAACTTGCTGGCGGGCGTGAGTGCGTCCTGTGACAATATCAAGTACACAGCTTGGCTTGCATCCGAAACTATTAAACATCTTAAACAGAATGTGGGATGTAAGTTGATTTAAAAGTTTATTATACGTATTAAATGTGTAAATAATGTTGTTCGTGGAGCATCACTGTGTATCACATTAATGTTAAGACACCCCGCTTCCCACTTCTCGCTGATTCTGGAGGCGTGGCGTGGCCTCTCAACAGACTCAACGGATCTTAACGCCGCGCTTTGTCACGACACCAGAGTGAAGCCATGAAAATATTAAAATATTTCATTTCTTAGAGTGGGAATCGAACCTTCAATCCCAGCCCTACAACTGATTTCTTGTCAAAAATGTTTTTCTAATGCTTCATGATCACAAACAGCGAGAAATTTATAATGCTTGAATAAAATTGTCCAATTTTTATATATAAATTGTATGCAATTTTTATATATAAATTGTATGCAATTTTTTTTAAGTATAACTATGATTTGAAGTTTTATATATTTTTTGTTTTAGCAAACGGTCTACCAAGCCTTCTCGATGTTATATCTTGCGACGCAGCTCTAATGAGATTGAAAGTTTGCCTTGTAGACTCTGCTTCAACATCTGAAGCACATCAGTTCATGCCTGATTTACTTGATCTCTTAGAAACTATATTAGAATGTTGCCGGTAAGTAAATTATTTATTAATTTTTATGCTCAAAATATTTTATAATATGTTTTATATGTTAGTTTTTGTTACAGAAGGTCAATAATAATTAATGTAGTATATACTTACTTATAATCATTTTTTTAAAAATATGTTTAATGTTGCTTTGTTAAAACTCTCGAACAAGTAGCTTCATTTTCTAATTATAATAATAAAAAAAGTTTAGTCAAATATAAATTTAATTAACATTTGTAAAAACATATAAGTTAATTATTTCAATACGAATTCAAACTAAAACAGGCTAAGCGCCAGCATGGAAATAGACGCACTACGAGAAACCGAAACCGACACGTCCAACGCGTCTCGCGGCGCCGACGACGACGCAGTATGGGCGGCGCGCATGCGCGTTAGCGGCGTCGCGGGCGTGGAGCGCGTGGCCGGCGTCAGCGCGCCCGCGCTCGGCACCTGGCTGAAGGTGCAGCTGACGCACAATGTGGCGGCCGCGCTGGACGCCTGCGGTGTGGCACCGTCGGTGATTGTTGATACGGTTCGTGTGGTTTGGTTTGAAGTGAATTAATATGTTAAATGTATTAACGAAATGAGTAGAGTCCTAGTTGGTGGAAGTAAACATTTTTCAGTACTTTGCTGAACAATCTCCTGTCTAGAACTACGATCAGATTATGGCTAACTTTATTTTTTTATATTGATTATTATGACAAAGTACACTATAAAGGTCTTTTGTCATAAACTATAAGAAATAGACTTCTTACTGTTAATGATGTAATAAATATAAACAACTTTATAAGTTTTTATTATTAATAACTGCAAAACCATTGTTAACAATATTCCTTTTCAATAGCGCCTGTGTTAGTCCAGTGCATAAAAAATAATAAAACGCTAAAAATAAATATAAAATATTTTATCATACAGTCTGCTTACGAGTCCCATGTGATTCCATCCGAGACTGCAGTTCTCAAACTGGTGTCCTACCACACAACGCTAATGAGCGACAAGGATTATAACGACAGAGAAAAATACTCCATCAGAGCGTCTCTTACTGCTCTAGCGTACTCTGCGGCGCAACTCCTAGAAATTGGTTCTGGCAAACTTGCTGATAATGCAGCGTTGACTAAGAAAACTTTGAACCTTATTGTGCCAGCTTTGGTAGGTATTAAAGATTTTTGTACTTGTATATTTTTTTAATCTTTAATTTTTGTTTATTATTGATAATTAAGCTAGGGTTAGTTGAATTATAAAATTTTGGTTGTTCTATGCTTTATTTCTGGAATGTAAATTTTTTCAATAGTTCTAGAAAATAAACATTTTTTCCATTAAATTGTCATTGTGCAGACTGATGCCCGACTACAATTTCTACTGGAGCCGTTGGCAGCGACTTTGAATGCACTTGTTCCGCAAACTAATAGGGCAGAACAATTGTTATTAGAGCATATGTTGAAAACAACTTATCCTGTGTTAGTGGATCATTTGCAACCGTCTACAGAAAAGACTCTAGGACTTATGGTAAGATAAAAAATACTATAAATATTTAAATCATAAATCAACTTCACGCTGTATCCCGCCCCCAGCAGGATAGGCAGAGGTAACAGAGGCAATAACGTAGTGTTAAGAACCTCCGTTCCTCACTTACCGCCGAATTCTGAAGGCATTGCATGTTAAGTGCGTTTAGTCTCAACGACGCGCTTCGCTTCGACACCAGACCGGAGAAATGGAAATATAAATTTAAATAAATAATTAATTTCCTCGAGTGCGGATCGAACCTACAACCAGTCGCGTTTAGTCACGTTTTGTGCCCCTGCTCTTAAGTTAAATAAGTAAGACATCATAGTGCAGTAAATAATCTGAAGTTATACTTCTATTTTGCCGTTTTATTAATACCAATGACGAAAACAGTATAATTGTTATGTTTGCAGGTTATATATTGGGAAGTAATACTAAATAGACCAGCGGGCCGTGTGGCCTACGAAAATGTATTCGCTGACAACTCAGAATATGTGCTTGGCAAAATTTTACTATCGGCGCCCCATGCCCGTAGTGTTTACACCGAAGGAGTTATTAAGTAATAATTATTTTCTTATAGATTTCCTATATTCGTTTGTTGATTTCAAATTTAAATCGTATTATTTGTTTTATTAATCTATTTCTTTACTTACAGGCTTTTTATCAGAATATTTAATGGTTGTGAAAGTTCAGAACTGAATAGTGCTCTTTGTATATCAGTTTGTAAGTTCATTGGAATAGCAGACCAACAGAATCTTCTCAACCTTCTTTCTCACATCTGCCTATCT
The DNA here is from genome assembly GCA_013403645.1 of Heliconius nattereri. NCBI lineage: Eukaryota > Metazoa > Arthropoda > Insecta > Lepidoptera > Nymphalidae > Heliconius > Heliconius nattereri. Next base: position 2,513,990 of record JAAIXI010000225.1, read on the forward strand.
ACACCAGGTAATTACCATTTTATTTTCGTGACACTTTCTAATTTAGTTCTAGTAAATTACTTTCGTGTTCCAATGACTATCACTTTAAAGTTTTAACTTATTTTTTATAGCAATTTTGGAATTCAGATTAGTATGTTCATCCATACAAAGATTTCAGCTTTAAAATGTCAATAATTAATATTAAATATAGATTAATATAGAATTCAAAAAAATATTCCTACAGCCTCCCCAACAAACGGTAACCCAGCCTCAGCCACCGGTTCTCCAACAGAGGCTGAACTACCAACACCCACCTCCGCTCCTGAAGGCAATCCCGCCTCGTTGGCTCTAAGGAACGCGCTGCGTTCCGTCTTCCGTACAGACGATGCGGCAAGGAATGACAACGGCAATAGAAGTGATCAGGATCTGCCTGTGTTTGATACTCCGTGAGTGTTGAAAATATATTTAATAAAATTAATTTTATAATTAAGTATATTTATGTATTGTAGGGCTCAGTGGAACAGTGATGGACGATACGTTAAACGTTATGGGTTTGATCCCCACTACCGGGAAAATTATATAGAAGTTATTTTAATTCTTCCACTATTGAAGACAAAGCTAGCATTGAGTTCCACCATTCAACATGCAACATCTTGAAAATTTCTTAAAAAATAAAGATTGGAGTTTCTTAACATTTGTTAAGCTTACTATGCTATAGGCTTGAAGATTAAAATAAATAAAAAATATATATTTTAAAAGATACTATTGAATTAATTTAATATCCCTATAACCGAATCATACATAAATAGTTATGGCCTAAGATCCCTTTGCTAAAATTTGCAAGGATCTGTTTTTTAATAAAACTTATATTTAAGAATGATATACGATTCATAGAATAGATTACACTAGGGTTGCCTAGAAGAATCTTGTCGCAATCGTCTTTAATAAAAATTGCACTCATATTTTTTACGTGAACCATGTGCATTTGAAAGAAAATCACATTAGGAATTGGAAAATCAATGGTTGCCAGTCTCAGTCTGTCGCAAGCCTGGTTTAAACAGGTTACTTAATGTTAATAATTTGCACTCGTGTGTTTTTTTAATGAATTATTTATCTACTTATTTATGATTTTCTGAAACTGGATTACACTCAGATTTAATATTGATAATTTTACATGTATTAGTTACTGTGTGATTTTTTTGATAGATCTCCAGCCCCCAGAGCTCAGTGTGAAACAGCACAACAATCTGCTAATTCCGGTATGTTCATAAAAATTACTTAACGACGTACGATTAGAATAAATATTCATCCATCTTATTATTTAAAGTTATAAAACATTTCGTTAAAGAAGAATTCATTCAATATTACAAGATATTTTTTTTATTTTCATAAATTGTATCTTGTATGGCTCTTTGTAAAATTTCTTATAGTTAATAATTTAAGTAGAACTTGTGCAATAGCATTAGCACTACAAAGTATTAATGAAATGTTATTTAATGATTGTAAAATATTTTCAGAAAATATATAAAAATAATGTAGATGGACACGAATCCACGTTTTCTATTATATTAAGACTTTAGAATATTAAAAATATGCACAGAAAGTGGTAGCTGGTCCGATGGCAAAGAAAATGTTACAGCTGCCGCCGCCCCTGACGTGGTCATGCTGCTGTCGAGCTCCTCCAACGATAACGCTACGCTGCTGTCGTTGCTCTGCAAACATATTGTACACCACGGGTAAATAGAATTATTTGATATTAAATTATAAATTCGTAAATTTTGTTTTTGTAACTAAAAAGTGTATTTCATAATATATAAAACATGGAAATGAAAATATCTTTAAAAAATTCACACTTTAAATGCTTAAAATTACAGACCTCTTCATGAATAGGTTTGCATACAATATTTTGTGCTGTATCTCTTATAATAAAGCAGGGTAGTCTGAGGTAGCAAATTCCCAACTTTCCGTCCAATGCATTGTTGAATGGCAGGACTTTGCCTTGCTACCGTTACGTTACGTTATTCCTTATAGTTTCGTATTCCATATGATAATTTTAATATGTTCCTCAGTGGTGAGAAGGTGAGCGAGCGCATGGTGGGCGCCCTCATCAGCGTGAGCGGCGGCACGTGCACGCCTCTGCTGCTACGCGAGCTGTGCCGCCTCGCGGATGCGCACGCCGGTGGCGACCACCGGCACCTGTTCCCGGCGGCGCTGGCTTGGTTGTCTGCTTGGTAAGTAATTTTATTGTTATAGTTATTTATGTTTAATGTTGGTTTAATATGGTGAACAAACTTATTTAAAATATATATGCAACTGACAGTGTAAAGGAGAACCAAGAGGTGATTTCTTGAAATTCCTATGACAATTTTCTTAAAGTCTATGTAAACTAAGTTGCAACCGACGACTAGTCTATACCTAAATTGGTTAAATTATAGTTTCGTTAATTTCTTTTTAACCAAGCTGTGTCCCGTAAACAGCAGGGTAGGAAGAGGGAAGTTAGTGTTAAGACACTCCGTTCCCACTTTCCGCCGGATTCTGGAGGCATTGCGTGTTGAGTGGCGGAACTCAACGCCGCTCTTTGCCTCAACACCAGAGCGAAGAAATGAAAACATTTCATGACCTCGAGTGGGGATCGAACCCACAACTGTCGCGTTACAGTCACACCCATGTCCGCTGTCGCACGACGGCATCGTTAATTTCAATCTTGTATAAGTTTAAGTTAAGAAACCTACAATATTTAATTTAATATGATTGTAGTGTTGACCACCTCAGTAGTCCAGATGTATTGGAGAAATTAGAGGAAGGGCAACTAGATGGAACCCTTACTTCGCAAATCGAGTCCGCATGTGTTTTGCTTTCCTACCTTGCAGATGCATTGCACGCAATTGGAACCGCACAGCCACACAGTGAGTAAATTTATTGATTTTTAAGATATATCAAAACAATATACGCAAATAATTTATGAGAAAATAAATAAATTATGAACTATATGTTTTATTATTTTCTTTAGCTTCACACCTTATTCCACACATAACAGGCAGAAGGAAACTGAGAACCTAGTGTTAAGACACTCCTTTCCTATTAGGACACTTCCGTTCAGCAGTTCCGTAGAATTTTGTGGGCACTGCGTAGTGAAAGGTGCAACTCAACGCCGCGCTTTACACTGTTACCAGAGTGAGGAAATGAAAATATTCAATATATTATTTACTCGAGCAGGAATCGTACACACAATATGTGACGTTTACCATCGCTCTCTTCTGCCCTTGCGCCACAACTAGCCTTTATTAATTTTAATACTTATTATTCTATAGATTCCCTAGATTCCCTATTTTTGGGAAGTTACAAAATATATAAGCACTCATTACAATATTAAATTTGTAATGTATAATTTGCTTTAAAATAGCTTGGCGCTCGGTCAGTCCAACTTGGGATTCGCCATCAGACCTCGGTTTTGACTTGGATTACACAGATGAACAACAAGACGACGACGATACCAGTGCAGATGATTCTGTAAGTGATGAATATTATCCTATATCTTATAAAACAAAGTCGCTTTTCGTGTCTGTCTGAACTTTCTAACTCTTCTTCTTCTAAACCACCCAACGGATTTTGATGCGGTTTTCACCATTAGGTCGAGTATTTCTCAGGGAAGGTTTATATATAGTTTATTATTTGTACATTCTTATGTAAGTTAACATAAATAAGATAAATGTGTATAAAGTCCTACCCGTTGATACACTTTCGCGCATGCGCTGCTTTAATGGTAAGTACTACATGAAAATAATGTACTAGAGTATTGTTCCTCTTAATAAGATCTACAAAAAAGTCAGCGACAGCATATTCGTATCTTTTAAGGATAACGTGTAGTTATAATTTTTCTGTCTAAAAATAGTAATTTCAATATATTTTTTATTGTGAGGGATATTTTTCCTTAATGGTATTAACCCTTATCCTTTCAAATACTTTATTAATTTTCTACGTTAAACGAAGATAAAATTTGCTTTTTACACTATTTCGAAATTGCGAATAGTTTTAGAGAAAAACGCAATTAATTGTTGACACATCACGCCGTTGACACCTCTGCTGTATCGAGTCAAGTTTCACTTATCCCTTACTCTCAGCATATAAATAATTATATTAGTTACGTTAGCCATTTAATATATCAAAACTGTCTTTTACTGTTTTTCATTTTAATAAGTACTTTAGAAGTTGTTAAAATATCAAAAAATACTTGCTGCGAAACGGCTCGCCTCTCGCCATGCGTCCCTCCGCCCTCCGCGACGTTTTGCGTCGGCCGCGCCCGTCTACCTTACACGCATCGGTGGTTCAGTGGTAAAATGCTCGCCTGCCACACGGGCGGCCCGCGTTCGATTCCCGGCCGATGCATTCTATTTAATTTTCCTCACAGGCAGCCACTTCGTGCTTGCTTTTCATCAGGGACAGAGTACCGTTTTCCCTACCCAAGCGGTGTCGCTGTAAAAGCCAATAGGGCTAACAGCATTAACCGCCAGAGAACCAAGGCCCTGATGTCGTTGATGCCGAGAGATTGCTTCAATTCTGCGCCTGGCAAAGTAAATTCAGAAGTGATTGCACGTACTTTGAAGTTATCCAAAAATTATAATGTATTTCCACCTGTAGTAGGCCTGTCTGTTGTTAATAATTTCTTTCGTTTAAGTTTTCTGTTGTTTGTGTTATTTATTTGTGTTTATTTTAAAGCAATTGGAAAATCCTTATTGGATCTACGAAAATGCGTGTTGCATTAGGGTTTAATTAATTTTCACATTATCTTAAGTGCTTTGCAAACATATATTATACGAATAATTTAGTAGTCAAAGCGGGCGAAGCCGCGAGGGGGTCGCTAGTAATATAATAATTAATATTGCTGTGATGTAATTGAAATGTTTAGGTCTTCCTAATAAAGAAACAAGGATATGCAATTTGCTTTTTCTTTTATGTCTAATATGCATAATTTTCGATTAAATATACTCGTATATAAAAAAAATACTTATGAAGATATTGTTTGATTCGTAATAGGACATAATAATTATATATAATACAAGTTTTCGTATAAAATTAATAAACATATTTTTAGGACGAAGACGCGATGCTCCAATACAAGCTATGTACTTTCACGGTGACCCAACGCGAGTTCATGAACCAGCACTGGTACCACTGTCACACGTGCAAGATGGTGGACGGCGTGGGCGTGTGTACGGTGTGCGCGCGCGTGTGCCACCGTGGACATGATGTGTCCTACGCTAAATTTGGAAACTTTTTTTGTGATTGTGGAGCTAAGTCTGATTCTAGGTATATTTGATATTCTTATTTTTAATCTATATTTTTTTTGTCTGCACATCTCATCTTTAGAACTTACTTACTCAACACGAAATGCCTTCAGAATTCGGAAATTTGCGGAAATTGCAGAACGTAGTGTCTTCAACACAGGGTTCATTCTGCCTACCCTGCTGTGTCCGAGATACAGCTGATCTCTGAATTATTACTTACACCTAAGTTTACTTTATGTCACAGAAATAATTTTTCAGACTTTTGTTATCCAACTAACTAAATTAATTTTGTCTTAATGATATTTCACATTATTCATATATACTGGAGGCGATAATGCAATACTCTATATTTATATTTGTAGTTGTCAAGCTCTCGTAAAAAGATCTGTAACGCTGGGCGGTGCCCGCGGGGCCAGTGGTGGGAATGATGAGACACCTCCCGCACCATCCATTAGACGTCGTCCGTCGAGTCCCACTCCTCCTGCTATTTGTGCACCTCCACGGAGACCAGTACTTGCTCATAATATACAAGGTAAATATGTATATATATAAAGTTTAATAATTTTAGAAATGCTATTTTCACTATAGACTTATGGTGTTGGTATAGAAAGCATTTTTAAAAGTTCATCATTGATGTTTAGCCATTGATATTTACTTGTGAAATATTTGAACAGCCAACTATTTATATTTTTTTAATAAATGTATTAAGGACATAAAACCGTATATTTTTTCAGTCGCTATTAATCTACACATCATCATCTCCGTTATCATTATCACTCGCCTTTCGTCAACCTGCTTGTCATAGATCTCTTCACTGAGCTGAAGCTACGGCTCTTTCCTTCGACCCATTGCTAGCCACTTTGCGTGTGTCTTCAACACCTAGTTAGACGGCGTTCGACACTGTGCTTACCGATGCCATTCTAAAAATTGATTTCTATATCCCCATAGGCTGCCGCTCATTCCTACTATCGTACAGCGGTTGGTCCGGTTGCCTGGAGCGCGTGCGACGGTTGTTAGGCGCTCTCGCGGGGCCGGTGCGCGCGGCCTGCGAGCGTGGCGCCGCGGTGGGAGCACACGGACGTGCCCAACGTGCCCTCGCCCAACTACACTTGGGAGAGAAACGGTTCACGCATACTGATACGCTCATGATGCCTACTTTAGGTGAGATTTTTGTTTAATTACTCCATATAGCCTCACAGTAGTTCAGTCATATTGTGTAAATAGACGAAGCTTGGGTCATAATAGAGAGTATTGTCACTATACTACCAAATTTATAATAGATTTTTTTATTTCAGTTATATTTTAGGTAGTATAATTTTAAAAAAAAAATTCTAAACAATTTCTCATTATAATAAAAGATTTACTTATTTCTATTTCTTATTGCTTTTCACGTAATAAATTTTGAGATGAAAGTGTATATTGAAGTTCACAACAGATAATTATAAGTTTAATGTAATATATAAATATTATAGGTTCCCAAGAAGGTGCATTCGAGAATGTACGAATGTCATATACTGGCGAGAATGGACAGACTATCCGCCAGCTCATGTCGGCGCACAAACTACGCCGTGTGGCGATGTGCTGCCTCGCCTCCCCGCACGGACGTCGGCAACATCTTGCTGTTTCACATGAGAAAGGTTTGTTTGTTTCTCTCGATATATATATATATATTTGTCAATAACAATAACATGAATATTTTTATTGTTACATGTAAGTTTTATGTTTAACATATTTTATATTAATGCTCACAGGAAAAATTACGGTCTTGCAACTATCAGCGTTACTCAAACAAGCGGACTCTTCAAAACACAAATTGACCCTCACCAGGCTTTCGTCTGCGCCCATACCATTCACTGTATTGAGTTTAAGTGGAAATCCTTGGAATGAAGATCTTTTAGCTGTGTGTGGTTTGAAGGAATGCCATGTTCTTACTTTCAATAGTGGTGGTAGGTTAAAATTTCAAAAATATCTGTATATATATATATTTATATAGATATATAAAAATTTTTATAACTAAATAGAAAATAAGTGGTATTTATATAGTTGACAATTATGATTATGATAAAATATCTTATAGATTATGTTTTGTTATGTTTATGCTTATCACTTATAAAGAAATCATCATCTGTGTTTACCTAGTGTATATGTACACTATAGATTTATCATATATCAAAACATACAGATTTTACCACAGAGAAAAATCTTTGTGTTTTGACTGTGACTGTGTGACTTAAATAGTAAATAATTATAAAAAAGCACTATTGATTTTGATATTTCTATGTTATATTCCTCTCCAGGTGCTGTAGCAGACCATTTAGTACTAAACACAGGCTTGGATGCTAACAATTACGTGATTAAGGCGATTTGGCTTCCTGGATCTCAGACGCAACTTGCTCTGGTCACCTCTGACTTTGTCAAGATATTTGATCTTAGCAGAGATTTAAACAATCCTATGCATCACTTCCTTGTGCCTAGTGGAAAGGTATATATAAAATTTATTTTATATTATACAGATTATAAAATATTGATTGATTGATTGATTTATAATTGGGTTGAGAGAGTTTGAATGAGGGTTGATATTATGGGCAAATTAATGAATCAATTAATTTAATGTTACTTAATTTTTTTCTAGGTCCGAGATGTAACATTTGTTAACCAAGAAGATGTTATGCACATGTTGTGTATGAGTTCCGCTGGACACATATACTGGCAGCCCATGAGTGAGGAATCGCGGGCTATATTAGGCACATTCTATGTTACCAATACACTTGAAGTGCTTCACCCAGAGATTCAGGTATAGAGAATAAACTTTGAATATATATATGGAATATACTACATAAATTGATGTTAATGTTGAGATTATTTTTATCATTTATAGTTCTAATTAAGAACATAAGAGTAAATAAATATTGCGTTGTCGCTGTCACAAAATCTGTTGACATCTTTTCACTGTATAGGTATACAGTTGTAGGTTTTTGATCTGTTTAGTAATATATTTGTAATCATCGAAAACTAAACGAAGACAAATTAAATTATTTTCTGTGCAAAGTCTAAAAAAGTTTCAATAGTTTCTTCTTCTTATCTGCTATACTTTATTCTGTTGTAAACATAAAATTATTAATATTTTATTATGTAGGATGTGGCTGGCTTAGTAGGAGGTGGAGGAGTGTCGATATATTACTCTCACACACTTAGAATACTTTTCTTCTCATATGCTCAAGGAAAGAGCTTCCTTGCACCTTTGAATACAGTTGAAGATAGCGTCAAAGGTAAAGTAGTGAATAATATAATATTATATTTTAAGATTATCAGAAATAAATATAAAAAGCTAAATCTTTTATTTGAAAATTATACTTTTTTCTCATCACTTATAGAATAATTTATACTTAAAAGCTTTTCTAAACATCCAGGAACCGCTATGATAACACTATCGTCAGCGGCGATACAAAAAGAAGGCGGACGTGGCAAGCAAGGTGGCGTGCAGTCGCTATGCCAATGGGCTGAAGTGCCAGGACATCCCGGTCTTGTGACAGCCGTCATGCAGGCTTCTAACAATCCTGTAGTATTGATGCTAACATCTAATAACATATTTGTGCAAGAGATTAAGGTAAATGCTTAAATTATTTTATTTATCATTTAATCTTTTATGTATAAAGTATGTTTTCAAGTTTTCCTTTTATTTTCATGCAATTTTATATAAATAAAACTACCAAACAAATTGACTGGAACACGATTTTACGTCTTTATTATTATTATTAACTAAAACACAGCATGGACATTGGTGGTCCGTGGCCTTTTCTCCTTTTTTTTTACCTTCTGTTTATTTTTTCTTTTTTTCATTTATGTTTCAATATACTCCTTTATACAACAGAAGAATTGAAGAATTTTAATTTAACAAACGAAACGATTTGTATTAGGTTGTACCAGCCAAGGCGAAGATAACAGACATGGTGGCGGTCCGCCACTGGTGCGGCGGCGGCGGGGAGCAGAAGAGCACTCTAATACTACTATGCGAGGACGGCAGCTTGCGCATGTACGCGGCCAGCCAGGACCACACCGGCTACTGGCTGTCGCCCGCCATACAGCCGGTGCACGCTCCGAGACGCCGGCCGAGGCTGCTCACTCATGCTAAGGGTAAAGCTCAGCAGGTAAGGAATTATCTATTTTTTTTTTATCATCTTCACACTGTATCCGCACAGCAGTGTAGGCAAAAGGAACCTAATGTGAAGAAGTAATGTTTCCGCCGAATTCTGGAGGCATTGCGTGTTGAGTAATAAGTAAACGCAATGGTTGTGGGTTCCGTCTGCGCTGTAAGCGGGCCGCTCTCGTTGTCATAGCATCGTCTTAATTTCGTGCAAAAAAGTGAGTGATACAGGGATGAAGCTGAAAAAACTATAATTTTTTAAGTACTATTTGTAGCTTTTTAACTATTTTGAAATTTATGCTTTTTGGTTTACCTAAAGTTGCTCTGATTTAAATTTTCATATTGGTTATTATTTTGCAGACGGTGACAAAGTCCAACTCTAATGGAACACCACAATTCCCGATTGACTTTTTCGAACATTGCGTTGCCATGATTGATATTGAATTTGGAGGAAATGATCTCCTTCAAGTGTACAACACTGGACAGATCAAACATCGTCTCAATACTACTGGTATGTAATGTGTTACTTTATTTTGATCCAAATAATATAAGATGAATTATTTTATTTTATTTATTTTTTTATTTATTTTAAGTTGGGAAACAAACAGCATTTTACAATACTTTTTAGTATAATACATATACATATTCCAATTGCCAATAAAGTTTCCACTTATACATAAAACATGGAGTGAATATGTTGCTAATTAACAATTAAAAATTTAAATTTACGGTCAAAAGAGAAAAAAACAAAAATTTTTACGAAGGAAAGGTTAAGATTTACATTAGGTTAAGATTTACAGAATTTTGAATTTTGTCGATGATTTTACATGAAAATTGTATCAAATTGTTATGAAAAATGTCTATATCACTAAAACAATTATTGTATGCCCTACAAGATCTTAGTATAAAACAATTTTGGGCATAATTGGTTTTTCGAGCAGAAATGTAAAAGGTGTCCCTAGATCTGGCACTAAAAGTTGGACATTTTATGTGAATATTACTTAGCAGATAATTGGAATCTATAAGATTTTATAATTGTATATTTACTATCTCCTTGAAAAAAGTTTAATAGCCGATTTTATTATATTTGTTTCGTACAAAATATCATAAAAAGCTTTGTTCCATTCAGGTTTGTATGTGGTGTCTACAAAAATGAGCGGGTTTTCCATGGAAGTGACTAACTCTGACCCCAACATGGTCATTTGCGGAATTCGAGTATTGCTCGGAAGTCAGGATGTCGCAAGGGCTCCTACTTATGTTGAGGTATAATAATATTTTTAAGAAATAGTTTATAAGCGTTTGATAGATTTCTATGAGGCGCGATTTTAACTATTATCAATTTGTGTTTCTATATATTTATTAATTTTTTTCTTTCCATACTGTATAAATAACACTGAAAAATATATATATGATAATAAATACTTATATCAACTATGTTTTGGTCACATTTATAATTTTTTTAACGTTTGTAGGTTTATGGAAGGTCTATTCCAACTATAGTTGTCAGGAATCGTTGGTTCGACATTCCTTTGACACGTGAAGAATCATTGCAGTCAGATAAGAAGCTTGTTATTAATTTCGGCCCGTCTCAAGATCCTGATGGTGTGACTATGGTCGAGTCTGTCAAGGTAAAATATATCTTACATTATTTAGTTTTCCATTTAAAGATACAACATGTTCTTCTATTTAAAGTACTTTGTTTCATTGTTTTGATAGATTTATGGCAAGAATAAAGAACAATTTGGTTGGCCAGAAGAAAATGAAGATCCTTCTGCTTGCCCATCGTCCAGTAAAGTGGCTCAGGTATATTGTCTTGCTTTTGTTTGTTATATTAAATAATGAATATTGCCCAGTAGAAGTGGGAAGGATATAGAAAATAAATTTCTATATTATATAGAAATTTATTTTCTATTCTATAATAACATACAATTTATTCTGTCCATCAAAAAGGAATCAGAAAACAACAATGGTGCTTGGAAGCCAAGTTCGCTTGAGCGTCTAGCATGCGCGGCACTAGAGGCGCTGGAACTGGGAGCCAGCGCACCGTCCAGCACAGGCGCGGCGGAGGGCGCCGAGGCGGGCACGGAAGCGGCTCGTAAGTTGCTCTGCGCGCCCGCGTCCGCCCACCTCAATGCGCGCGCGCAATGCTTGCTGAGAGCCGTGTATCAAGGACAGTATCATCAGTTTAAGGTTGGTTCATATTTATTTCTCATTTTTGTCAGTAAATATTTTTCATAAAGTATGAGGTTTATTGTAATATAAAAAAATATATATCTCAATTTACCCTTGGGTTAATTACATAGCCAAATAATTATTTTTATGTATATAACAGGATCAAGCCATCCTAAAATACGTGTCAACATCACTCTGTGAGTTACGTGATACCACCGACGCTCGTAACATCGATCCCGAGGCGTACTTCCGTCTAGTGTTGCTCGCGCGCGGCGTAGCGGTTGCGCGACCACATCATCTCGTCAAGTTTAGTGCGCCCACGCCGCCTAAGCCGATTGATGGTAAAAATATGTTAGCATATTAAGTAAATTGATATCTTTTATTTTAACTACTTTTATGATTATTTTAACGGAAATTGTCAGTATGGCTATTTGAATTAAAGTTTGGCAACATTAGACAACAATATGAGGGTAGGAATACTAGCCGCCACTGTCGAATCATTAATTTCCATGGATAGTTCTAAAATACAATTTATATCTCGAATATAAGATATCAAAAACTTTATTACTTTTCACATTAAATAATAAATACATTTATTTTACACAGGCAACTGGTCATCACTATGGAAGAGTGGCTACAAAGAGGAAGATGACCGAGAGCCCCATCTGTGCGCGTTGTTAAGCAGCGTTCTATGGAAATTGGCCGCGTGTCGAAATCAAACCGCGGGCCCTCCTGGCATATTGTCGTATGGACTTCGGCATGCGGAGCATACCCTGCATGCGTTAGCTGATACTATACATGCGTTCCAGTTGCACGGTGACGCTGATTGTGTGAGTTTTTTTGTTGGTTTTTTTAATGTTTTTTTTAAATATAGTCACGCTGTATCCCACACACAGCAGAATAAGCAAAGGTAGGTTCCCCTAGTGTTAAGACACTCCATTCCCCACTTTTCGTCGAATTCTGGTGGCAGACCTCAAAGCTCCGCTTTGCCTCGACGCCAGAGCGAATACCAACAGAGAAATTATAAATTTTAACAAATATTAAGTCAAATATAATAAAATTTATTCATTTAGAAAGTTTTCCCAACTATTATTGGTCATGGCACAGCTTTGAACATGTAGGAGCTATGTATGCGTAGGTGTGGTGTAATAATGTGAATAAGTATTCAGTGACGCCAGTCCGCCGCAAGCCATGTATAGAGTACACACGTGTTACATTACACACGTGTTACATTATAATTTAAATATACCAATAGTGGTTTTATTCAACACATAATGTGAGGTCCCCACAAACATCTCATTAGATGTTCAAAGGTGGTAAAGGTGATAAAAATTAATTAGTCCATGTTGACTCATTAGTCCACATCAAATATTGTCAAATACAGAGTGACAGTAAAATAAGAACATCTTTTGAAAAAAATATAATTAAATACTCGCTAAACATTATCTTTTGGCTTTTGCATTTGACTTGGTAATTTATACAATTTATATAAGTTTTTTTTAATTATCAATTTTATTTAAAGGGATGATACAAAAACTTTAACAATAATTTTCTTGCTTTAGATTGACTTCGGTAATCAAATTTACTTATCACTTCTACTGGCAGAAGACCAAAGTATAAGCTTTGGAGCCAAAGCGGCACTAATGCGTGTACTCAGACCAAGAGTTAAGAGACGTCGTGTGTACATACCTTCCCCACCTAATACTCCAGGTAAGATAATAAAAAATGATATATAATATTTAACTATTGATATTGTTAAAAAACATTAAAGTATCACAATTAAAACATATCTGAAATAATCATATTTTTCTTTGGTCTTATTTTTCAAAAGGCTATAACAATATATAATTTTATCCCCAAATAGGGTAATCTTATTTGTTCAAAAAGTGAAAAACATTATTTATGCATAACATTCTTACTTCATGTGTGTTCCGCGTGACACAAAGCATGGCTAATAGTACAGATTAACCATTATTTGTTTAAATTTATTGATATAGGTGCCGTATCATCAACGACAACAGCGCAACCCACAAGCTCAATCACAGAAGCAGTGGTGTCTGAGTCAGAATTAAACGCAAACCGCGAGGAGCAACAAGAGAACCAGTATATGGATGTGGATGATTCGTTGGAACCGATGGTGCTGCTAGCTCCTGATGGCGGTGAGCTATGTTACTTATATTGTATATAAGTTATTTCTGTGAGGTGTTTGTTAAATAAGCAATTTGTTATTGTAATAATATAAAACAATAGTAATACAACAATGAGGAAATTTAATTGTTTTTCTTTTTTAAACAAAAGAAGTAAATAGTATTAGTTAGTATTGTTAAAAGATTTTTTATAGCTTCACGATGAATCCCGAGCATACTGTGCGGTAGGTAGAGGGTACCTGGAAACCTAGTGATAAGACAGTCCATTTAATTTAAAAAATCCGTTCCTATTTAATAGTTTTAATAATTCGGTGGAAAATGTTCCACCAAATTATTAAAAATATTAAATATTTCATTCTCTAAATTGAATCCACAACCATCGCATAAACAGACCCAAGCATGTCTCAAAAATTTTACCATAAAATACTTGTGCCAGCGTGTAATGTCCGATTTGACTGCAAAAATAAAGTTCAATTTTAATAGAGTCGTAGAGCATCAGTCAGTAATCTACACCTCATACAATCCCCCCACCGCAGGTCTCGAGGCGCTGTTAGACATACCGGCTGACGCGGACGACGAGACGATGGTGGAGCTCGCTATCGCCCTCTCCCTGCAGGAGCAGGAGAGACGCGCGCAGCCCCCCGCGCCCTCACAGCCCGCCGCGCCGCCCGCTCAGCCTGCCGCCTATAGCGATGCCACTGCTTCACCTAATGGGTGAGAGATGCGTTTGTTTTTTATTTTTTTTATTGTTTTGTTTAAATTGAGCTTTTTTATATATAGTTTCGCACTTTATCATATAGTAGAGTAGGAAGAGGGAATCTAGTGTTAAGACATTCCACGCATTACCCATTTCTTGTATAAATAACAACGAACTATTTTTTTTTATTCAATTTCACGCTGTATCTTGTATTATCCTGCTGTTTGTGGCATGCATACAGCAGAAGCAGAGCCTGGTGTTTAGACACTATTCACCATTTTCCGCCAATTTATTGAGTGAGTTCAATTATTGCATTTTTTAAAATATTTTACTCAGATCTGACGACGAAGGTAGCACAGCAGCGACTGATGGTAGCACACTACGTACGTCCCCGGCTGAAGCGGGTGGTTCAGCAGCCTCCGACAGCGGCGGCTCTGCTGCTGATAGCATTGGAGGAGTCTCTGGACGAAGCAGTGCTTATGGTAACATTTTTTTAAATAGAAAACCAAGTGTTAAGACATTTCGTACTCGAATTCTAGATACTGCATTTTGAGCGGCTTATTTCAACGCCACGGTTTTTTCGACTTAGCGGGGAAATGAAAATAATTCATTTCCTGCGTTTGGAACAACTTGTGGGTTCAATCCTATAATATCGTTTATAGTTAGACTCCTCCAGCCTCACTGAATAGATAAAAAATAGATTTAATAATACTAATAATATCATTATGCAAATTTTTTTTTAAATCTTGTTTATAAAATAATATTTCATTATTAGGAGAAATGTCTGCACCAGTACAACCGTCTACTACTGTGGAGGCCCCGGCTGCAATCGCAGGTAAATATTTTAAACCATTTATGTTGTGTGTTAATACATACAGAAATTAAATTTCATTTTTGAAATCAAAATATTAGTAATAAAATTATTTTTACAACCCATGGAACAATGGAAATTTGTATTGAATATTTTGGAAAAAAAAAACTTTGAATTGATTTTTTTTTTACGTAATTTTAATTTTACACTTAACAACAGGTCCATCGAGTTCCTCGCAACCATTAGCGTCGACGTCTCGCGCGGTTGAAGTGGAGAACGAGACGCGCAAATTGCACGCGCTGCGGCTTTCTTTGCTGTCTGCCGCGTTGAACGCCCTCCCCACGCTGAGGACCTTGCCTGGTGTTCGTGCTATACCGTTTGTGCAGGTACGATTTGTCTATATAAATAGATATTAAAGCTTAGGATTATTTAGCTTCACGTTGTATCTCGCGTGTTGCTACAAATGGATAGGCAGAGAGAACCTATTGTTAAGATACTCCACTTCTCATTTTCCGCCGAATTCTGGAGGTATTCCGTGTAGCATGGCGTAACTCAACGATTTTCCCGAGTGGGAATCAAACCCACAACCTCTAGTGTTTACAGTAACACACCTGTATCGCCGTTGCGTCATTACTGGCCTTAAATCATACTTATCATAACTCATTGATCATAATGTAACGTTTTTGTAGTGACGGAATATATTAATAATATGATAATTAAAAAAAATTTTTAGGTCATCCTCATGCTCGCCGGAGACCTGGATTCCAGCGTTGAAGGCGATCGTGTGGTCCTAGAACGATTACTTGATGTGTTAGTTCACGAATTGGATATACAACCAGAGGAGCCCACCAATGGGGAGGATTCTAATGAAAAACGTGAAGTGCACCTTGTCATTCTGAAACTGGAGTTACTCGTGTCTGAATTAGACACGCAAACGGAATTGCATGACCCGCCCGTACATGTGCGCACTAATAGACGGGAGTTGCAGCTAGTTATTATGAGATTACTTAGTGAGTGGTTTGATTGATTGTTTTTGATTATTTTGTGCTTCGGCATAAGTATGTTGTTTTATTGGAAATAGCGTTATGAATATTTGTCTATTTTCTCTTTATGAATTCGAATATATTCAGAACATTTATATCGATGGTTTCTATTGTTGCAAAATATCAAGAAGTGAGCGACGCCAGGTTTATTTGGGATGTTGAAGGACAAGAACTCAAAACACTCTTTAAGAAAAGGCTGTCAATTAATTTGCTGCTCCATTTCTATATACAAATCTTTGTGCACGTATGATTAATTCCAGGTGTTCTCATGGCCCGCTGGAAGACCTGCGGTACCAGCGGTACCAATAGTACGGTCTCGCGCGGCGAGGTGTCGGGCGCGGCGTGCGCTGCCCACGTGTCGAGGCTGGCGGCCGCCGCTTTGGTGCGAGCGGGGGCCCCTAAACATTGCTATAACGTGTTAGTCTCTCTGTTGCCGTATTGGAGGGAGAAGAGTAATAGTAAGTGGTTTTATGTTTCTTGCTGGGTTACTCTCGTTGAGCGGCGGAACTCAACGCCGCGCTTTGCCTCGGTACCAAGATATGAAAATATAAATTTTACATAAACATTTCATTTCCTCGAGTGGGGATCGAACCCACAACACACTTTGTTACTAGTCGTGACGTAGGCCCCTACGTCACGACTGACCTCTGTATATTAAAAAGATAGATAATATGAACAATATGAAGAAGACCATTAAAAAGTTGAAACTTGTTTGTAATAAATATCAAATTCAAAAATAATACTTAAAATTATTTTATTACAGATACAGGCTCTACCACTACTGCTCAGCAACTACTTAAGCCACAGCCACCACAGCCTCTACCTGATATGCAACCATTCTTTGTCAAGGAGTATGTAAAGAGTGAGTATCCGCATTATATTAGCTTAAAATTAATAGTATAAATACTAAAAATATCAAATAAAGGCCGTCATGGCGCAGCGGTACAAGTATGTGACTTCGATCCCGACTCGAGGAAGAGAAATATTTATTTACGTTTATATTTCTATTTCTTTGCTCTGGTGTCGAGGCAAAGCGCGACGTTGAGTTCTGCCACTCAACACGCAATGCCTCCAGAATTCGGCAGAAAGTGGTGATCGGAGTATTTTACACTAGTTTCCCTCTGCCTACCCTGCTGTGTGCGGAATACAGTGTGAAGCTGATTTTATTTAATATCAATAATAAAATCATAAACTATTTAATTTTTTCAATCTTGAGGTTAAAATAACACTTTAAAAATATTATGATTTTTATTCAGGTCACGCCCTCGATGTATTCGACAACTACCCACAACTAGTAATGGAGATGGCTCTGAGGCTGCCATGTCAAATACACAAACACTGCGATAATAAACATTTTGATGCACGCTGGCGTACATTGCTATGCGAGTATATGATGAATCAGCAAACACCACTCAGGTATTGAAAAGTTTTAATAATATATACTTTTGTATAATTTTTATAAATAGATTTTTTATCCCACACAGCAAAATAGGCTGAAAGAACCCAGGTTAATACCTAGCGTTAACATACTTCCGTTTTCCACTTTTCTCCAAATTGTAGAGACATAGCGATTATATATTGCAAATATTGATTCAATATTTAACTTTGTTTTTATAAGTAATAAAAATAATTTTAAATTAGAAAACAAGTACGCAAGCTTCTCTTACTGCTGTGCGGAACTCGTGAGCGCTACAGACAGCTCCGCGACGTGCACGCACTCGACACGCACCTGAGGGCCGCGCGCGTGCTGCTCGCCACCGACCCCGCTTACGATAAGCTCGTACGGCTTATGGATCACTTGAAGGTATACTTTATTCTAAATTATAGATTGTGGTCAATTAAAAATATTATTTGAATAATAATAATGCCAAAAATTAAAATTTATATTAAATGTTATATTGTTATGAGAATATGAGAGAAGAAATAATTGAATGTTATTTATCATATTTATTTTGGACTTTATAATTTTAATGTAGTTCTGTTTTATCATTATTTTCATTATTTTTAATATTCTAATGACAAAGTATTTCAATATTGTAAAGACAAAATAAAATTCAACAGGCGTGCGCAGAAATAGTATCAGCGCGCACCGGAAACTGGCAGCACACGTGCGTGACGGAGCGCCGCGAGACGTTGGGCTGGTTGGTGCGTGTGGCACGCCAACTGCACCCGCACGTGGCGCCCACCGTGCTGCAGCTGCTACAGGCCGCGCTGTGCGCGCCGCCCGCGCCGCCCGCGCCTGCACCCGCCACGCCCGCCTCTACGCCGCCCGTCGCCATGCAGCGCGCGCAGGACAAGGTTAGTTCTAGCGCCCGCGCCCGCCAAACCCCAATAGAAAAATATATTCTTACTCCACAGTAAGGAGATGAATTTTTTTTTTGATTCAGTTTCTACACTTGGCAGATTGTTTTTTTATGTGCAAAGTTCCTCCTCGTTAAATTAGGCACCCCGCCTAATTATATTCCTGGTAAAGCTTTAATTATTTGAATAATTACTTATAGGTCCCGACTGTTAGTTAATCCTAATAAACTAATGGGCTTTTTTTTCCTATTTAATTTTTTTTATCTATTTAGTGTTTTAGTCGTTATAGTATAGTCGGGGTTTTTGATTTTATAAAAAACTAGCGGACGCGCGCAGCTTCGCCTGCTTATTTGCACCCTTAGGGGGTGAATTGAAATAAACCACAAAACCACCACATGTTTTCATTGAACACATTGAACACATGTCATTCACTATTTTAAGAGTCTAAGAGTCGATTTTTATAAAAATCGGTGGCTATTTAAAGATCTTTCCACACAAACTTTCAACCCCCTATTTGCACCCCTAGGGGATGAATTAAAATAAACCAAGAAACATGTGTTTAATGAAATATTTTTAAGAGCCTTAATTTCAAATTTTATAAAAATCGGTGGCGATTTAAAGATTTTTCCATGCAAACTTTCAACCCCTTATTGGCATCCTTAGGGGGTAAATTCTAAAAAACCGAGAAACACGTGTTCAATTGAATATTTTTAAGAGACCGAATTTACAATTTTATAAAAATCAGTGCAGATTTAAAAAAAAATCTATACAAACTTTCAACCCTTATTTCACACCTTTAAGGTTAAAATTTTTCAAAATCCGTTCTTAGTGGATGTCCTGATCAAATTCCACGTTTCTACGCACAGCGGTTACGGCTGTGCGTGCGTCTTACCTAAGTCAGTGAGGACAAGTCCTTTTATATATATAGATTTTTATTTTTGTACTTTTTGGTTAGTATTCATTAGAATTATTTGGAAAGTATTCGATCTCTTTTTCGCTTTCCTAGTCGTGTTGCATTGGAACTTTACCGGTTTCAGAAAGTAAAGGAGCAGTCTATATTTATCAACTTTCTCATGGTATTATTTTTGTTAGTATTACAGTAACTAGAATCATGATATAACTTTGTGAAGTTCTCGCATTGAGCTTTGAATTTGATGCCCAATAGAAAGTATTAGAAAAAAAAAATATTTTCACTAAGTCCAATGGCGTCCTACAGGCGCCATGATTATTTTTTTAACGTCACCTATGTAAGAAAACTTGGGTAGAATCCTCAATTATATAAATCCGTTCAGTGGTGCTGGAGATACGAGATAATAGAGAAAAGTACATACATACATACACATTATGTACCAGTAGAGAATTATTAATGTTTAAATATATCTTTTATTTAAATTGTAATTTTAAATACTTTATCAATTAAAGAATACTGCTGAATGGTCAGAACGGGAGAGAAGCGCTGAAAGTGATGCGTTTGTATCTGACGGATCCAAGTTCCAGGAACATAGAGTCCCACCACTGGTACAGCAAATATGGAAACAGGTGACAACATTTTGTACCTTACTACACATGTACTCATTTCTTCTTTATTTTAATTATGTGAGCTTACAACCAAAATCATGTTTTAGGTGAGCCAGGAAGAACTTAAATTATTTGTAAAGGCTTTCTTATTGGAGACTAATTCAACAGCAGTGCGTTGGCAAGCGCATGCGTTACTTCTAGCTATTTACAAGTAAGAAAATATTGTTTTTATTTAAATTTCAAACCGTAAAAATGAAATTGTAGTCGCCCTGAAGTTAGGCTTTTCGAACATTACACCCGGATAATCATCATAAGTAAAAAAAATCTTAGTATCTCTGTGCAGCCATCTAAAGCTAACTTCAACGCGGCTAGGACTCCTTGACCGTTCTGTACCATTCGCGTTTACTGCTAAAATAACCCTTTATATTAAAAACCTATTCCTCCCCTTACATTGTCAGCTAATGTTGGTAAACTTTAAGCATACTAACAAGTTCCGTTAAAATAATCATAAAAAATTGTTAAAATAGAATATTAGTTATAAAATTATATATATTAAAATATGCTGATATATATTTATATAAATGTATGTTTCAGAAACTGTTCCCAAGTAGAGCAAGAGTCGTTGGTGTCATTGCTGTGGGGATTGTGGCCTACGTTGCCGCAATATGGACGCAAAGCGGCTCAATTTGTTGACCTTCTGGGATATTTCACTCTCAAAACGCCAAATATTGAATCTGAGGTGAGTTCACTTTTACTTTTATAATTATTGCCATCGAATAA
Organism: Heliconius nattereri; assembly: GCA_013403645.1. Lineage (NCBI taxonomy): Eukaryota > Metazoa > Arthropoda > Insecta > Lepidoptera > Nymphalidae > Heliconius > Heliconius nattereri. The sequence continues at coordinate 2,534,867 of JAAIXI010000225.1, forward strand.
TGAATGTCACAAAATATATGTAGTCCGTTGTAGGCCAGTGGAATAGCTTCTCATTTTGGGTTTTATTCTCACTCGGGATATTAATTATATTTAATATTATTTTAATTTCTCCTCTATAATAGACAAAGCTAAAATTGGATAGAGAGTAAGGAATGGAGTATTTATACATATCATTCTACACGGGTATTGCTTTGCTACAAAAGGCCTGCTTTTTTCCTTTCATATGTAGTCTATTAAACAAAATCTTTCACACTACGAAAACCTTACATTTCACTATACATTTATAAAAATGATTCAACAGAGTTATATAAGCAGTGCAGTGGAACTGCTTCGCAACCAAAATCAGCTGTTATCGTCTCACGGTAACGCGGCGTTGTACGCTGCTCTCGGCGCCTACGTTGAATTAGATGGATACTATCTGGAGTCTGAGCCTTGTCTCGTTTGTAACAACCCCGAAGTACCTATGGCGACCATCAAACTACCTACTATCAAGGTTTGAGCAGTGATAAAATTGCTATTCACTATAGTTAGGGTCATTTATGGGGAATGCTGTGTTAATGGCTCCAATGGCGTTTAAAATTGGGGCTAAATAAAATGATTGAAACTAATTTACATCAAAATTTTTGTAATTTTTTGTCGATAATAACAGGTAATTTTTTTTTGTATGTCAAAGCTTGCAACAGCATGCTGTGGTATTTAGATATGCAATTTTATTCATTTTATAAAATTTCACAATAATATTATGTTTTTGTTGTACATACACAATACATTTATTATGTGTATAAATGAATTAGAAGTGTTTACATTTTGTACAGAATAAAAAAGGTGGTAGTTAGCCATGTGTAGTTAGACAGCATGTAGATGTGTAGTAGTTTGCATCAGGGATGTTACGGATGTATTTTAGATCTCTAGTAGGATATGAGAAAAATACTATCATTGTATCATTGTGACAAATAATTAAATATGAATTTGTATAAAATGGATTTTAGAAAATAAGTCCCGCTGAGTTTCTTGTGCCCGTTCTTCTCAGGTCTGAGGCATTAACTTTAGTGAATTGGTGATAAATTATTTGACTTTCAAAAAATGAAACATGTAACTTCTTATTTTGAATAAAAATATTTAAATTTGACTATATCTGTTTCGGTTATGAATATAAAATTATTTTAGGCTGCTCATTAGTTTCGAATATTAGAGAATAAATTTTTAAAAACTTGTTATTGGCAGCTGTTTTTTACATTCTTGTAATTATGTTCAACTACATCGTAGTGAGATTTTTTTTTTATCTAGAAACGACATTTTATTGTGCAACGTACAAGTATCAGGGGCCAGGCAAAATAAACGTCATTTTGAGTCTGCCCATATCCGAAATCATCGAAAACCTTTAAATACGATTCAGTTACGTTTTAGTATAGTTTTTTATAATTTCGAATATATGATAATTTCGATTAACATCAATAAGATCCATAACATCCCTGGTCTACATAACTAACGCTGCGCGTGCCACCGTGCACCGACCAAATAAGGGCTAATCGCGTATAACGGTCGCAGATCGACTCGAAGTTCACGACGACCACGCAGATTGTGAAGCTGGTGAACAGCCACATGATCAGCCGCATCAGCCTGCGTATCGGTGATATCAAGAGGAGCAAGATGGTGCGCACTATCAATTTCTATTACAACAATAGAACTGTCCAAGCTGTGCAGGAACTCAAGAATAAGCCGAGTGAGTGTGTTTTTCATAATTTTTACTACTTTTTAGTTTCGTACGTCTATTTAAAATTGAGTTATGATTTTTTTAACATTTATAACACATTATATTATGCTAAATAAAATATTTCTCACTATTGAATTATTATGAAAGAAATATTTTTTGTTCATACAAAACCTGTGATTATTGTTTATATTTTTTATCTTTGTTAAAATATGATTTTTAAAGTCTACATTACTTTTAATAGCAAATAAAATATTTACAGGCATGTGGCATAAAGCCAAGCGAGTACAACTTCAGTCCGGACAGTCAGAGGTCCGCGTTGATTTCCCGCTGCCTATTGTTGCCTGTAATCTTATGATGGAGTATGCTGACTTCTATGAAAACCAACAAGCCACAGGTTTTATAAACTATTTTAAAATTTTAAAGTTTTAGTCAAAATGTGGAAGTATTAAAGAAGTAAGAAATTTATATATTTTAATAGGTGAATCTCTTCAATGCCCTCGCTGTTCTCAATCTGTACCAGCGAATCCTGGAGTTTGTGCCAATTGCGGCGAGAACGTATTCCAGTGTCATAAGTGTCGGTAAGTAAAATATTTTTAAGCTATACTTGAAGTTTAATAATAGTTTGAGTTTAACATGATATTATTATATTGTAATGTAGTTTGCTCTATAATAATGTCTAACAACAAAACATAGCCGTAGAATACATAATAATAATATATAGATATAAATATATTTAAAAAAAAAGAAAAAAAAACTATATAATTATCCTTTAGGTGCTAGAGAAAAGAAATGAAAATATAATATAAATGAAAATAAAGATTACTACTTACTATTCTAGTTACACATATAGACAGACTTATAAATATTTTCGTATTAATCTAGCGCCATAAACTACGACGAGAAAGATCCTTTCCTCTGTCACGCGTGCGGTTTCTGCAAGTACGCGAAGTTCGACTACACGTTGACAGCACGGCCGTGCTGCGCCGTCGACACCATAGAGAACGACGAGGAGCGCAAGAAGATGGTGCAGACCATTGGTATTCTGCTGGACAAGGCTGATCGGGTTTACCGTCAACTTATTGCTAATAAACCCGTTTTGGAGGTAGGCTATTTTTACTTATTATACATTTTTATCTCTATATGCTTATTAGAAATGAGGGAGAATCAAAGAGTCATGAGATGGTACTCTATACCGGACTTTATTTAATCAGACTGGAAATATTTCATACATTATTGTACTTTATATGAATGGATCTATATACATCATATCATACTTCACATAGTTAAGAGCAGAGAAACGAAAATATTTCAACTCTTGCTTAGGAATGTAAAACTTAACCCTTTCCACTTACTATCCCTTGTGGTTCACTTCTCAACTGATTATTTTGAATTTTAAAATGTTATTTCATTGTGAATTATGGGTACAAATCATAAAAATAATATTTTGTCAATTTCAGTCGTTAGTACACAAAATAAGCGAGCATCGAGTCGAGGCTCGTGCCGATGAGAATAGCAACGGTGCTGGCGGCGCTTTCGGCGGTGCGCAGATAAACCGTGTCATACAGACACTCGCCCACAAGTATTGTGTTGAAAGTAAGGGACATTTTGAAGACCTATCCAAGATTATACAGAAGGTGCTCGCTTGCAGGTATGTTATAAAACTGGTCTGTTTACTTTATTTTTTTTTGCTATTTTAATGAAATATTTTTAATGTTTATTTAATTATTGCTCTTATTAAAAAAATATTTATTACATACTATGTTTTATTTACAGAAAGGAATTAGTGGCTTACGATAGATCGCAGAGTGAACAACAAAACGGAGACACACTTCCTGTTTATGCTGGTCTGCTGCAAAATTATGATGGTGATGTTACTAAAGGTACTTAGGATCTTTTTTCGTTTTTAATGCATATGCCGATTTAGCAGTACACTGCTAAATTCGGCCGTACAGTTTTTTTTCCCGGGCCAGTTATTTTTCTGCCTACAGGTTTTAGGTCTAACATGTTGAGTAACAGAATCTGTATTTTCTCTTCCAAAAATGATTTTTTTAAGTTAACAAACATCTTAAAGCATACATTGTATAATTATTCACTCTTGAATAAGTTAATTATGGTATCAGTACTGTATCACTACATTTTAAATTTTTAAATACATATTGGAAGTGGTAGTGGTGCAGTGTCTAACTGTAAACGTAAAGGTTGCGCAGTCTATACCCACTTAGGGTAACTAATTTTGTTTTCATTTCCTCCCTCTGATAACACAACAACGCAGTGCGGGAACGAAGTGCCCTAACGCTAAGTTAGTTCCCTCTGCCTGTCCTGCTATAAGCGAGATGCAGCGTAAAGCAGGAGCTAAAAAAAATGTTGTTAATTCGTATAGAATCAGGCGGTGGTTGTTACGGCTGTTCATTGGCTTGTGCCGAGCAGTGTTTAACGCTGCTGCGCGCGCTCGCCTCGCAGCGAGAACACCGGTCACGGCTATGTCGCTTTGGACTCGTGCACGAGCTGGTACATCATAGTTTGCATCGTGGAACACCTCAGGTGAATATGGAAAATTATAGGAAAATATTTTATAGAATTCTATTCAATATTTAAAATAATGTTTGGTAACTCAATAAATTATGTTTACAAATTTTAAATGCAGTAAATTATTTATATTATTAAATATTTTATAATCTCTTTTTTTATAATAACATGCAAAATTATATTTAATCTTTATTTGTTTTACATTAGTGCCAAGAAGAAGTCCGTGCTCTCATCTGCCTAGTAACGCGCGATAACTTGTCGGCAACAGAGCATTTATGCAATTTACTATCACAAAGAATTACACTATCTCTAATGGGCCACGCTGCCTCTCAAGATCACAATAACTCTGTAAGTAATACTCATATAAATAAACATGTTTTTAAATTTTTCAATACATATTATATTATGAGGCCTTCGCGCTACATTGTATATAGTCTGACTGGAAACGCGACGATTCCGTGTTCAATGCCCATTCAGTGGAATGTTTTATTTTCATGTTTTCGCTTTGGTAACAAGACGAAATGTTGCGATGAGTTTGGGTGGGGAATGGGAAACAGAGTGTCTAAACACTAGCTACCCCCTGGCATGTCCTGCTATTTTCAGGAAACAGTGTCAAACTAAAAAAAATACATAATATACTAATATATTGCCTTGTAATTTTAGGTAAGGCCTCTAGTTTTGTTGCTTGGCTCCCTAGTGAAGGTTCAAGATTCTATTGAATGCTGGGAAGTAAGACTCCGTTGTATTGTGAAACTATGGGTTTGGTAAGTTGAGGAACTCTGAATATAAAATAGCTGCATCTTATTTAGTTTTTAAGTTTATGAAACCAATACTTTTATTTTATTAACGATATTTTTACTACTGTAATATTTTTTAAGGTGTTGCCCACAACTTACGGAAGTAGTTGGGATACCACCTGCTGCCAGCGTTATTTTAAAACCTGAAGCCTTGGCTGGAATACCTGGTATAAATACGTCATCGCCTAATTGTAAGTAACAGAGATATAACTTTTAAGAAAACAAAATTCGTAAATAACGAAGCGACCATGCGTCGTAGTATTGTCTGACTATATTTAATGATTGTAGGTTCATACCATATTTGGGCAAAGAAATGTTTTCATCTCCTCACTCTGGTAACAAAATGTGATGTTCCTCTCCAAATTGCGGCGCTGCGAAGAAAACGAAGAGACTTAACATTAAGTTCTCTTTGTCTTCTCCGCTACATACAGCATATATATGAAGTTGAATAAAATATTATCATAAAATATGTTTAGCTCATCAGTTCGCTCTACAACAAGTAGCTTTGCCGTGTCTCCGATACATGCAAGAATTAATGGCTCCCGCCACACCCGCCGCTGCGCCTGCGCCTCCGCCCGCTGAAGAACAAGGAAAAGAAAATAAGGCAAACTTGATTTTGTTTTTTTTTACCCAAGAAAATTTATAAAGTTTAAAATTGTAATTGTAAAATATTAAAATATCTTTAGACGTTCATTTTTTGTATAGATCTACGTTACACATTCTAAAACACATTCTTAACTGTTAAGTGACTTTTTTTTCCTGTTTTTAGAATTTATTGTTATTTTTTAATGACATATATATAAATTCTAAACAAACATGTTATCTTTACTCGATGTGTATTATATTTGAATTTTCGTTAGGAATCAACACAACAAGCAGCACCCACGGTTCTCCCAGCTACAACAGGCAACATGGTCGTCGATCTATCAGCTTGGCTGGCTGGACGTGTACCACACAAACAATGGCGGAAGCTAGTAGCCACTAATGATATACCACCACCCGATACAACGCTACCACCACGGGATCTACATTTGGCTCATAAATATTTGGGCAAGTGGAAGGAAAAGGTGATTTGAATGTACTTTTTAAGTGTTATATCATTAATTTTTATCTTTTTGATAAACAATTGTTAGTGTTTTAATTTACTCACCAAAGTCACTTATTATTAATAATTATAATATCATCAAGTAGCTTTGAAAAGTTCTTGTCCAAATTTTTATTTTATTCATGTTGTATTTAAAACTTGTTTGCCTTTTTCCAGATGCTTCTCTCGAACGGCATGCGCCAGCTAGCCCTAGACGAGGGCGGTTGGCTCCGTCCCGTCATGTTTGACCCGAGCTCACGCATTGCGCGCGACACCGCCTGCCAGATGGTGAAGTCGTTGTGCGACTCGTATGAGAGGACTAGAGCGGTATGTTGGAAATTGTATGTTATGTGTTTTTAGGTTTATTATGTATCTTACTTATAGTAGGGCAGGCAGAGGAAACAGTGTTAAGGCACTTAGTTCTACATGAATCGACCAAACTTCAAAATTTATCAAAGTAAGAAAATTAAAATATGTAATTTATTTCCCCTGAATGCCTCAGACGTTTCGTCACGGCCACCTCAATTAAATTGAATTTTAAGTTGTGATACTCTAAATATATGACTTCTGGCTATATATGCTTATGATAATATTACATTTTTTTACAGGTCTTAATTTTATTGACCAGCTTTTTACCAGAAGTTGGCTCGGCGGGAGAAGCAAGTGAACAATTTTTACAATTATATCAAAGTAAGTTTTATTTTTTAACCCCGTTAGTCTTATTAATTCGTGAAAATGGTAAAATTTATGACATTTTCCTTTTTTTAGCTCTAGCATCTGAAGCTCCATGGAAACAATTCCTGGCCTTACGTGGCGTACTACAACAAATCGCGGATTTGATGACAAAAGAAATTGATAACTTGCACCGTCTTGAAGAAACTACATTGACTTCGGACCTGGCTCAAGGTTTGTACGAAATTTAGATAATTCTAAAAATTTCAACCTACAACATTATTTAGAATAATTTATCAAATGAAAGTGTAGAAGATTCTAGAGACGCTTTAATAGCAAGGATATTGACATTTAGCAGTAGATATAAATGACGACATGATGTAAAAAATATATATTTTGTTTTGGAAGGAAGGATAAGGGCACTCCTAAGGAATAAATAATACTTAAAAACATAAAACTAACAAAAAATATGAATGTATCGGGATGTATACGGGAATCAATCACGTGACTCTTGGGACTCGGCTATATAACAATTAAAATTATTTTACAGGCTATGCTCTAAAACGTCTAACGGAGTTGCTAGCAATGTTCCTAGAAGAGTCGGGCGCTAGACGCACGTACAAGGGACGTTTGGTTGGCGCGGTCCTCGGCGGGTATTTGTCGTTGCGGCGTTTAGTTGTGCAACGAACGCGGCTCACTGATGACACTCAGGAGAAACTGTTGGAACTGCTCGAGGAGATGACTACCGGTAATAAAGTGGAGTAATTAGTTAGAATTGTGTTTATTTAGCACTGTCCGCACTGGATTGATTAAAGATATAAGATTTGATTGAAAACAGATTGTTGTATATAAATAATATTGGCATGTAGTAGTTAATTTTATGAAACAAGACAAATCTACTATTTGAAATATTATCAGTTTCTAAGGTCAAACATCAAACATTTTTTATATGTATAGGCACTGAAACAGAAACAGCAGAATTCATGGCAGTTTGCATTGAGACGGTACAAAAGTATCCATTGCAAGATTACCGTACGCCTGTTTTCATTTTCGAACGTCTCTGCTCTATTATATATCCGGAAGAAAACGACGTTGGCGAGTTCTTCCTTACGCTTGAGAAAGATCCACAGCAGGAGGACTTCTTGCAGGTACTTTTTTAGCATTATTTTTAAAAACTAGTATTTTTTTTGCAATTTTTGTTATGTGCTGCATTAGTTATTTGCATGTCACGGCGGTATATTTTAAATTTGTTTATTGTTATAGGGTCGAATGTTGGGTAACCCCTACTCGTGTGTGGAGCCAGGCATGGGTCCACTAATGCGAGACGTGAAGAACAAGATATGTACCGACTGCGAGCTAGTGGCCCTCCTCGAAGACGACAATGGAATGGAACTGCTTGTATGCAATAAGATCATGTCCCTTGATCTGCCTGTTAAGGAGGTTTATAAAAAGGTAAATATTTTGGAAATTCTGTTATTTAAATCTACGTACAATATGGATATAGCCATTAAATAGATATGTTTGTGGTCTTTGTTTCGTTGAATAAAGTGCGGAAGTGTTGCGGCGTTGAGTTCGCCACCTTAAATAGAATACTATAAAAATTCGGCGGAAACGGGAAGTGTCTTACTGGATGGAGAATGGAGTGTCTTAACACTAGTATGTGGGATAAAAGTTTTTTAAAATTGTAAAGCATTATAGTGAAAATTAATAAAAACTTTTCAGGTTTGGTGTACATCTGGCGAAGCAGTTGATGCGATGAGAGTTGTATATCGTATGCGTGGTTTACTGGGGGATGCCACCGAGGAGTTTGTGGAGACCCTCAGCCAGACCAACGCGGAGACTGTGGACGACGAGCAAGTGTATCGTATGGCGAATGTGTTGGCTGATTGTGGTAAGGAATATCTCGTTATTGTATCTAATTTAAGTTTATTTCTATGTTAAAGTAAAGAAAGATTTCGGGGTTCGCACAGTGTATGTGTATTTAATTGCCCTTCTTAGTGTAGTCTCGCAGCAGTTAACAATATTTTTGTTTTTAAATAGATCTATTTTGAAACTAAATGTATTTATGTTATAAAGAATGAAAATATCATACTATCGCCAACACAGGTGGTCTAGAAGTGATGCTGCAACGTCTCGCAGCGATCGGTCGCGTAGGTTGCGCGCGCTCGCTGGTCGCCACCCTCCTGCGTCTGCTCGCGCTGTGCGCGCGAGTGCGCCGTTGCGTGCGCGTGCTGACGCGGCCCGAGGCACGCGCCCTGCCGGTGCTGCTCCACGCGCTCAGTTTGGCCGCGGCGGATGAGAGGGAGATGCAGAGAGCACCGCTTGTGTATCAGTTGTTGGAGGTACGGAGGGTGCTTTTTAAAGAATATTTTTTATATTATATTGGTCACTTTGAAATTATTGGCCATGTGTAGTTTTGATATAAAATGATGTTACTGGAAATTATTAATTAAACGACAGGTGTATTTAGTTTATGTCATTGGATTTTATTTTGTTTCAGATAATGGAACGTATTTTATCTGTCGCTGCCAGTGAGAGTCTTGAGTCCTTCCTGCAATTCTCATTAACATTTGGCGGACCGGAACACGTACAAGCCTTACTAAACTGCACTGAGTGTCCAGGTTTATTGTTATGAATTATAAATCCTTTAGAAGTATTAGTACTTGACTTCTTTTTTTACATTATTTTTATATTATAATATGTTTTACAGGGATCCGTAATAACTCTGTGGCTCTAGGTCACTTGACACGTGTACTGGCGGCTCTCGTATACGGCAATGACTTAAAGATGGCAATGCTAGTCGACCATTTCAAACCAGTATTAGATTTCGTCTTACTCGATTCCGAACAATGGGGTGAAGAGGAGTTCTGTATGGAATTATTCTGTGTACTATGTGCGAATATAGAGAGGAATTCTATTGGTGGGACATTGAAGGACTATTTAATATCACTGGGTGTAGTTCGTGACGCTCTGGATTATATTGTGGTAAGCTATATGTTGTATAAATTGATATACTTTTAATTTGTTTTATTTGTTTTTTTTCTCATTTATATATGTACCACAAAAAAAATACAGTAAACATATAATTATAGAAATAATATGTAAAACGCATATCTTATCTCTAATAGAGATCTCTACCAGAAACTCTTGAATGTAGAAGAAAACAAATTTTAATACTATGGACTTTTTATAGGCTTAAATATTCATAGTAACTATAATGAGCTAATTTATTCTATTTAGTATGATCAAATATTTTTTAGAAAAATGCGCCGTGCGTGAAACCAACCCTAGTATGTACGGACTCGGATGAGCTGAAGGAGTTCATTAGCCGTCCCGCGCTCAAATATATCCTGCGCTTCCTTACCGGACTTGCTACTGATCATGAACTGACACAAGTAAGATACTTTCTATAATTCTATTAAAGTTACACTTATTGTAAAATGAAACGATTTATACATTAGAATTTTCTATAGAGTTTTCTTTATTACTTTATGAGATTTTTAATCTAAACGTCTAAGTGTGGTCTTTCCTGTAACATCTTATTACTACAGTATGATACTTTTTCAAAAACTTTTTAAAATTTTAACGTAGCTTGATTTGAACCCGCGCTGCTTTGAAATCGTCCAACCGCTCTGACCCCCAAAATACGTTATTATCAAGCTACGTCGAAATTCTTACAGACTTGTCAGTTAGCATTTCTGTAGGGAGATTTTTATAAATTTCCGCTACGCAATGATAATTACTTAATAAATGTAATGTAATATTAAAAAAGAAACTAAAGTATAACATTTATTTTGTATAATATATTATAATATTTTCCATACAGATGCTAGTATGCGAGAAAGTAATACCGATCGTCCACCGTCTGGAGCAAGTGTCGTCCGGCGAACACGTGGGCTCGCTCGCCGAGAACTTGCTAGAGGCGCTGCGATCTCAGCCTCAGTGCGCCGCCAAGGTGCAGCAAGTACGAGAGTTTACGCGACAGGTGGGATATTTGTTAAATTATTATTATTACTTACATGTTTTGTTTGCGTGTCTGAGAACCACTTTTATTTTATGAAGAATTAATAAAATGTACATTATTAAAGAAGATAATAATATGCGACAATGATATTATATAATTAACTGCACACAACGATTGTGCCTGTTTTTCCTTGTGAAGAAAGGGGATATTTTTATAAAAATAAATTATTATTTCTCTTAATCAAAAATTTGGGACTTACTCCACATTGTTGTATGGTTTCAATTTCAATTCTAAATAAATATATGACACGACAGGAAAAGAAACGTCTAGCAATGGCGGTCCGCGAGCGTCAGCTAGGCGCGTTAGGGATGCGCAGCAACGAGCGCGGCCAAGTGACGGCGCAGTGCAGCCTCACGCAGCAAGTAGCGGACCTGGCCGAGGAGGCAGGCGCCGTGTGCTGCATATGCAGGGAGGGATACAAATATCAGCCTACTAAGGTAATCATGTTTATGTTGTATGGAAATTAAGCGTCAGTTAAGCGCCCCAAGTATGCTTAGTACAAACGTAGTCAAGTACCGGCAACAAGGCATGGCAACATAGATGTCTCTTCCCAGCAGAATTGCCTTTCGAGTCGGTGATAGCTTTCTGTAAGGCTGACTGACATTTCTGTGTAACTTGATGATTCAAAAATGGCCTAATTGAATAAAGAATATTTTTATTTAGATTTAGCGGATCTAGTGAGGAAGCGTTATCAGAAATTATTATAGATTCTTTTTAGTTATAAACTACTGACTGATTATTATTTAATTATTACTTTTATAAATAAATATAAAATATACTTAAAAATCTATTTGTATATATTAACCATTAATTTTATACACAGGTGTTAGGTATCTACACGTTCACTAAACGCTGTCCCGTAGAGGAATTCGAGGTGCGCGCGCGCAAGACGCTGGGCTACACTACGGTGTCGCACTACAATATAGTGCACGTCGAGTGTCACATGGCTGCCGTTAGACTTGCGCGTGCCCGGTCAGTTATATTATTTTTTTTATATTTGCCATAAATTAATTATTTACATACATATGTATATGGTTATGTGTCATATGAAAATAAAAAAATAAATCAGCTTCACGCTATATCCCGCAAATAGCAGAGTACGCAAGGGGAAACTAGTGTTAAGACCGTCCGTTTCCCACTTTCCGCTGAATTTTTCGAGGGCATCCTTGTTCCCCTGCGCCAAGACGGCCTCAATATCATATGATGTAGTAAAAATAATTTGTGAAATCAAGTTCACATAGAAATCTAAGAAAAGAGAAATAACATATATTTTTTTTCTATTCACTATCATTAGAATGAAAAAAGAACTAAAATATGTAAATACATTACTATTTTTATCGTAGAGATGAATGGGAAAGTGCAGCACTTCAAAATGCATCAACACGTTGCAACGGGCTTCTACCGCTGTGGGGACCCCACGTGCCTGAATCTGCGTTTGCTTCTTGTCTTGCACGACACACAACTTATTTACAGGTTAATGAAATTATATTTTTTGAACTATACAATAAATGACATTAATTTTTTAAATAAATATTTTAATATACATATATGTTCTGATGGGGAAGAAATGAGATTCTATGAAGAATTTAATAAATCAATGTTTATTGAAGCTTTATGCTTGATTTTTAAAAAATATTTTTGAATGAGAATAAATTGCACACTTTGTTTAGATTTCATTTTTATATAAAGAAAATCTAAATTAATCTCGAAACTATAATACTTTGACTGAAGTTATCAATTCCAAAACAAATACCTTTATATGAAAATTAAAAATTACTTCCTAACTTTTAACTAACCTTACAAACTCTCCAGGAATGTACCGGCCACCGCGACATTGGACATACGTGCAACGTACACGATTTGAAGCTGCTACTAGTGCGCTTCGCCCGCGGCCGCACCTTCCACGACGACACCGGCGGCGGCGGGCCGCTCTCCAACATGCAGCTCGTGCCCGCGTTGGCGCATATGGCGTTATACGTTATTAACACGTATGTTGATATTACATTTGTTTTGGTTAAAATATGGCGGTTGTGTAAATTAGGCGGATACAAATTTCAATAATGGTTAATTACTTTATGTTAATTTATTGTTGCTTAAAATAAATTTTAATATTGTTTGTTTGACAGGACCCGTGTTGCCGGGCGAGAGGTGACCGGTCTGGAGACTAGTCTATCGTGGCTGCCGGCGAAGGTCCTGGAGTCTGCGCACGACGCTGACGGACCGCTGTATTACCTTACGCTTATGCTTTTACTGTATCCGCATTCTAAGTAAGTTGCTATGTACTATATAAATATAAATATTTAAAATATAACAGTTTCACGCTGTATCCTGCAGGGTAGGAAGAGGGGGTAACCTCATGTTAAGACACGAGTGTCTTAATTATCTTTTGATTAAAGTGGTGAACCTCGGTTCACAAATTAGACAAACATACGTCTTAATTATCTCAACAGGTGGCGCCTCCTCCGCGTGGACATGCTCAAGCGTCTCCTGCTGGCGGGTCACGTGCGCGCCGTGGCGCCGGGCGGGCCCGCACTGCGCGCCCTGACGGCGGAGCAGCGCACGCCGCGCGCTTGGCCGGACTACAAGCCGTATGCTATGTTTGTTGCGCTTATACAACAGCTGTATAGTGTTATGTTTAAGGTGAGTTGTTTTATACAGATAAACTAATCATTTTATAAAACCCCTTTATTGTTAGATGCTTTTGACTATATGTTTCTTGCTGTGTTATTGAATTTCAATAAGAATTTTATCATAGTAAAATTTGGAACTTATGCCGCGTGGATGTCATCCTAGTTTATAAAATTATTTATTTTATGACTTAAGAATAATTATGAGTTAATATAAAAAAATCTATTTTCTCATAAATAAATATATTTTTTTACTTAATTTACGTAAACCTAGTAGTTTATATATACTAATATATACTAATACATTTTTACATGTCCTCAGAACGTAAACGCTACAACAGTCGAACAGTGGCCAATCAAACTAGCCGAGTACATCCGCCACAACGACGAATCTAACGCCAAGGCAGCAGAACGCATAGTTACTACTCTAACCGATGAGCTTCTACCTTGCGCTTCCTTTTCTGAATTCTGTGATGCTGCAGGCTTCCTAGAAGATATCCCAGACCCTGATGCCTTCCTCCAGGCACTCCTCGATGAGCAGCCGTGAGGAAGGGCCTTTGCGCCCTATTGCCTAAGCTATAACGGGTGCATGGCCTGTTGATATGGTGCCGTTAAACAAATTCAATAGTGGTTTTTTTTTACAATATTTCCAATTGCAATACTCGAGTACTTTTCTGTGTCTTAGTATATCTTTCTGTATCTTGCACTTCATGTATCCAGGTTGGCTTCAATAAATGGCTTTTGCTTCTACTTAGGTGTTTTATTTTATTTTTATTATGTAGACAGATATATTTTTTAGGAAATAACTGTATAAATATGTTGTTAATAATATTATATTTAAAGTACATGGGACTTATCTAGTAAAAAAGAATATTCTACTATTACAGATTATGCTGACGTTTTTAGTAAAATATATTGAATAGCAAATATATACTTTTTGTTGTGAAAGAATTTAAAGTGTTATTCCAGGAGATAAAAATATTTTCTTCTATCTTACCTGCTTAATTTCGTCGTGGTTTTTATGTTTATACCAACATGATTTAACTGTTAGTCCCTAATGGAAAATAAATCTGAGAATAGAAAAATGAAAAAGCAACTAATATTGTATTTATGTATTTGTTGCTCGTGTAGCTCGGTTATAACGACTTAAAAATAGGCACTTCAATATTTCACAACAAAAATGGGCCCAAATGTAAACAGTTGAAATAATGAGTGTTTAGTAGTGGTTTGAATATGGGGATAATAAAACGAGCAGCGTCACGTTCTGTTTATTTAATACGAATGAATATGGCTTACATAAACTGTTTCTTTATAATTGCTCTGAATTACTGTCAAATGAGCAACTTTTATATGTTTTTCATATAAGAATTTTTCAGCTTAGCTAATCCGAGCTCTTGGACGATTTCTAAGAGGCGCGGGTTCAAATTCTGCTAAGTACTTATTATCTTATTTAATTTACACGTCCTTACCAAATTCTCTTCTGCTAGTCCTAAACCTAGTAAAGCATGAAGGAAAATCTTCTTACTTACAAATATGTATATTTTTAAATGATATTAAATTATCATATAACTATAGCGTCTGTGTACTGGGTGAGTTACTTCATATTCATAATACTTATGAAGGTTGCGTTTGAGGTGGTAAAACTGAAATGGTAGATTATTTGACGTTCAAAGAATGAAGCATGTAACTGCTTATTTTAAATAAAATTATTTGACTTAAAGTCCAGGCCCCCTCCTCCAGAAAATATTTCTAGATACGATAATGCATAAGTATATCATCTTCAAAAATAAGTATGATTAAAAAAACAGATACGTGCAGAATTATGCAGTGGGTTCTATTATATATTCCTTTTAATCCAATCTAATTTATTTAATTGCAGGATTAAACGCCTACAACTAAACTATAAACAATACTGAACCTGACCTTGACACACGTGACACATTTTTAATAAGATCCGAGTTGCGTACCACCAGATATGTCATAGACGATTATAGTGCCGCACTCACGACTCTTGCGCAAGCTGCGAAGATTGTGAGACGTCGTGATGAGAGATAATGTTCAATAACAATTCTTATATTAAATAATGAATTGGGTCTAGGTGATGCTGTACTGGTTTGTCTCGTTCTGGTTTTTTGAATGGTGTTGTCGTGGCAACACGCTGGGTTCTATTGTTTGGTGTTTGAAGATTTATGTCAGCCTTAAAGATATCTTTTGGCTCGTCTAGATAGGTCTCGTATTAACATTTCATATATATTTTTAAGGTGAATTATTTTGAGACGTTCTCATAATCAATGATAGTTCGTTATCTATGCTTTTATTTTTTAATCAGACCAAGATTACAAGCGTGTGACTGCAGACAGGATAGATTGTGGATTCGATTCCCACTCGAGTAAATTATATTTCATATTTTTAAGGCAAAGCGTGACGTTGAGTACTGCCACTAACACGCCATGGCTCCAGAATTTTGCAGATAGTGGGGAACGGAGTGTCTACGTAACACTAGGTTCCCAGGTTCACTTTGCTAGAAGCTAACAAAAGGTATAACACGGGCTAGAATTCTTGAAGAAACTTAAAATAAGAATATTTTAATGGCACTAGCCATATACCAACAATTCGTATTGCAATACAATATAAAGCCTCCATATTGTTACATTTACGAGTATGTATGTTGCATCAAGCATTACACTTGTAAATGAGACATTCGCATTAATTACGAGTCATCTAGGTTAGCGCTGTATGTGGGTAGATTATGACAGCTAGCACTGCATAATGCATATCTAGATGTGATTTTAATAATATCTATTAAATATAAGCTGATTATACTGAGTTTAGAGAAATTTTAGAACTGTGAACTGATATTTTTTAGCAGGGTACCTGAAGACCTAGTGCTAGGCACTCCGTTCTCAGTAGACACTTCCCTTTTCTATTTTCTGCCAAATCCCGGTGGCATTACGTGTAAAAATATACGTGGCGGAATTCAACGCCGCACTTTACTTTGACACCAAAGCGGAAACATGAACATATTAAATATTTCGTTTCTTCAAGAGGTGATCGAACCCATCATCTGTCGCGTTGAAGTGACACTGGCCTAAATCATCACCTCCGTCATAACAATTTTATTTAAAAAAATCTATTTTAAAATTTAAATAAAGGTGAAGCTATGTTGAAAAGATATGTTCAATTTATATTTGAAATTTGCTATCTTATCTCTTTATGTTGTTAGATATATTTTAATATATATTAGTTTGTCTGTTAATAACGACCTATTCGTGTCTGTCTGGCGTTTCTAACTCTTCTTCTAAATCACCCAACGGATTTTGATGCGGTTTTACCATTAGGTCGAGTATTTCTCAGGAAAGGTTTATATATAGTTTATTATTTGTACATTCTTATGTAAATTAACATAAATACGATAAATGTGTATAAAGTCCTACCCGTTGAGACACTGTCGCGCATGCGCTGCTTTAATGGTAAGTAATACATGAAAATAATGTATCGGAGTATTGTTCCTTTTATTAAGATCTACAAAAAAGTCCGCGACAGCATATTCGTAAGATACGAAGAATAACGCGTAATGATCATATTTCTGTCTAAAAATAGTAATTTCAATATAGT
This sequence comes from Heliconius nattereri, assembly GCA_013403645.1. Taxonomy (NCBI): domain Eukaryota; kingdom Metazoa; phylum Arthropoda; class Insecta; order Lepidoptera; family Nymphalidae; genus Heliconius; species Heliconius nattereri. Next base: position 2,551,926 of record JAAIXI010000225.1, read on the forward strand.
TTTTATTGTGAGGGATATTTTCCCATAATGATATTAATAAAATCCTTTAAAATACTTTATAAATTTTCTACGTTATACGAAGATAAAATGGGCTTTTACACTATTTCGAAATTGCGAATAGTTTTAGAAAAAAACGCATTTAATTGTTAAAACATCACGCCGTTCACACATCAGCTGTATCGAGTCAAGTTTCACTTGTCCCTTAATCTGAGCATATAAATAATTATATCAGTTACGTTGGCCATTTAATGTAGATCAAAACTGTCTTTTACTGTTTTTCATTTTAACAAGTACTTTAGAAGTTGTTACAATATCAAAAAATCCTTGCTGCGAAACGGCTTATACAAGCGTGTCCACCGTGCCCGCCTGCCTTACATGCATCGGTTCAGTGGTAGAATACTCGTCAGCCACGCGGGCGGCCCGGGTTCGATTCCCGGCCGATGCATTCTATTTAATTTTCCTTACAGGCAGCCACGTAGTGCTTGCTTTTCATCGGGGACAGAATACCCTCTTCAGCATTAACCACTAGCTCGAAAAAAAAATCCCGCCTGCCTCTATAGCAATGAAGATTTAGATGCGTTTGCACGTATTGGATAATTTCAGTTGAATGTATCATTTCAGCGCGATATATTTGGTTTTATATTTTTTGTAGTAGTTATTAGTAGGTATGCTTTTGTTTATAATTTCTTCCGTTTAAAAATAGTCATTTAACTATCTAAAAATAATCATTTAAATATATTTTAATAAGTACTTGAAAAGATTAGTAGCACAGATTTAAAATTACGATACCTACTAAAAAATCCTTGCTGTGTAAAACAATTGGAAAATCCTTATTGAAACTACGAAAATGCGGGTTGCATTAGGGTTTAATTAATCTTTACATTATCTTAAGTGCTTTGCAAACATACATTATATGAATAATCCAGTAGTAAAAGCGGGCGAAGCCGCAAGAGGGTCGCTAGTTATTAATATTTTCATTTCTTCGCTCTAGCGTGCGCTGAAACGCGCGGAGTTCGATAAAAATGGGCATGGAATTAAATAAAAATGGGCAAAATGGAATTAAAATAAAAATTTCTATTTCAGCGATAGCGTATATTTCGCAAACATTTAGTGAGTTGTGTCCGTACATCATCACGTTTACACAAATCATAGGCATTTGAGTACAAACATAGATAATTGTACTACACTTACAAATAACTTATTATATTATTCACATAAAATAGTATAAATAAACTTAATACTTTTGTAGTTTCATCTTAAATTATTCTAAAATATAATAATTTATCTTACATGCGACCGTCGTAATCTTTGTGTGGCGTTTCGTATTTCGTTACTAAACCAATAAATTAATTGCATAGTTTTCATGAAAGTAAGTGTATAATATATTAAAAAAATATTTTTTAACAGCAACGTATAAAAATCTGCACGCGTCGGGATTTGAACCCGGGCCTCTTGGACCAGTAAGCCATAAGGTCTCATCAAGCTACGTCAAAACTCTTATACGTTGGTTACAGCTTATGCTGTCATATTTTGTTTGAATTGTTATTCAAGATTTTGTCTATTGATTATATTAGAGATGCGCCGAATATTCGTTTGGTATTCGGTGTATTCGGCATGTTTTTTAATATTCGTATTCGGCCGAATTATTCGACTATGGCGCCGAATATATTCAGTTCGAGTATTTCTTTTTACTTGAATGCACGATACAGTAAAAATGAAATATAAAACGTCTTAGGTAAGATTTGAGTTGTTATTATAAGTCAAATGAGTAAAATTTACGCGTTTTTCATTGCTAATACCAAAAATATATTGAACGCCCCTCGTAGATCAGAAAGAAACGTACATATTGTACTATTTATAATTAATTAATGGTAAATTATGGTGCTGAATACCAAGCTTCCGTCCCTTTCCAGTCTGTTGCATTTTTCTTCATATAAGTTCCCTGTTTTCGAAAATAATCGTTCGTTATACACATTATTACCAGGAGTACTTTTTTTATGAAAAGAGACAGAAACAAGCGTACGGGTCACCTGATAGTAAACGACCACCGCTACCCACGACCTCGTTCGGACTCATGACACTAGAGGAGCTACAGGTGTATGAGGGTCCAAAAATGTTGATAGGCAGATTTTAGTACATTTGGATAATTTTAGAAATTTTGTGATTTCGGGTGGCGGTGAGGTACTGCCTGCTCGATGTCTCGCCGGCGATGGCGATACATGTTAAAACCTGTTTACGCGACAAAATAACAAAGAAATCGTAAACCGAATAATTCGGCCGAATATTCGGTTCGGTAAAGTTTAAACCGAATAGTATTCGGTTATTGGGTCAAACCACCATTCGGTGCATCTCTAGATAATATCTATTGTAGGTATTATAAATAATTTGTATTTTTATGTATTTTATTAACATTTAATTTATATCAATTTCACTTTGGATATTTTAACGAAAAGAAGAGCTTAATAAATACAAACTCATTATAAGCCCATCAACAAATCTTATAAGAAGATACTAGGATTATATATAACAATGTTTTAATAAGGTTTGATCAATGAGCTTATATACCAGTATCTTATGTAATCTTACCAATTAAACATACATAAATAATTTTGAATTTAAATTTGAATGTAAAATAATAATTGGAATTTTCGGATTACACAAGAGAGTAAAGGCACTTGGTGCGAGTGACTTATAAGTCGTATGAGCCACTGTCTCCGCTCTTTCCGATGCGGAGTATATATTTGTAGATGAGGCCGGCGACCACGCCGCCCACGATGGGACCCACCCAGTATACCTGAAAGTTAATGTTTCTATTATATGTGAAAATTTATAGTTTTATTATAAGTGAAGCCACTTGTGACGCGGGGGCACAAAGTGTGACTGTGCGTGACGTCACGTGAAACGTGACTGGTTGTGGGTTCGATTTCCGCTCGAAGAAATAATTTATTATTTTCATTTCTCGGCTCTGGTGTAGAGTTTCCAGAATTCAGGCTAAAGTAGGGTATAGAGTGTCTTAACGCCAGGTGCCATCTGCCTCCCTGCTGTGTGCGGAATACAGCGTGAGGCTAAATAAAGAATGTGAAAATCAGCAAAAGCATTATTCCGCGACGCCACCGTGCCGTATAGTTGTTTTATAATCGTCGTATCTTAGGTTCAAATCTAGATTGAAATGTTTATATGTTTAACATTTAATTTCTAGTAAAAGGTTTTATATATTATACGTTTATAAATAAAAAAATACCTATAACTAAAGAAACCAAAATCATAAGCCAACAAATAAATTTAATTATTTAATATGTTATTTTCTTTGAAAACTACATATAAGCACGTGAATTGTTTTTCGGCAAAATCAATGTTTAACTTTCGTGTAGAAAAAATTGTAACATATAAAGTACGCTAACAAATACGACCTTCTAAATTATTTGCTAACAAACTAAACTTAATGGAATAAACTAATATTTAATGCGTTGTATAATATTTATTCTGAAGAAAAATCTTGTCCTCGCACTAATTTACACTATATAATCTTAGCGTAGTGTTTGCTAAAGAAACAAAAGACTAAGAACTATAGGTATGATGAGGCCAGTCGTGGCCCAGTGGTACAAAGTGTGACTGTAAACGCGACAGGTTGTGAGTTCCACTCGAGGTCCCACTCGAGGAAATGAAAAATTTAAAATGGTGTCGAGCGAGGCGTGGAGTCCCGCCACTCAACACGCAATGCAATGCAATGTAGATAATGGAAAGCGGAGTGTCTTAACAGTAGGTTCCCTCTGCCTTCCCTGCTGTGTGTAGGGGTGTGGGATACAGCGTGAAGCGATATGTGGGGAGTAAAGTTCTACGTAATCTGTCGTTTGCGTTATTAAGTAGCAAGACTCACATAAAACTATATATATAAAAAACTTTTAATGCTTATACGATTCACTATTTCTAACCAACAAATAAACAAAAAAAACTAGTTACGTCATTATTATACAATTTTTTAAAAACTACATAATTGACCATATTAGGTGATGTTTCAAAAGCAATTTCAAGAAAGGTCACAAGTGTTTTTTTGGTACGCATCTTAAAATGCTGTGAGACGAATTATATATAACTATTTCCGGATATTTATATATATTACATTTATCTATATGTTTGGAATGATATATTATATATCTAGTATAACTTTACCAGTGAAAGGTAAAGGAGATTAAAATGATATAACAAATTATATTATAGAAGCCATATAATATGTTTCTATATCTTTACATTCTGGTCATTTTACCACGTGAGGTGAAAGTGACGGCCTAAGCATTAGATAAGCTAGATTTGTTTTATAGTACATCTGTGTACATCGAACTCACGTAACTACGGCTACTGCATACAAATGTTATATTTGATATTATTTATTTATTTATTTATTTATTTACACTTTATTGTGCACAATTATACATTAAGAAGAAAAAGAAGAATATAAAAACGACAAAAACATAACAATTGACACACAAAAGGCGGCCTTATCGCTAATCAGCGATTTCTACCAGACAACCTTTGGGTTAGGAAATCTGTGATAAAATAGAGCGGGTGGTGTAAATAAACTTACATGTCATATTAAATTCTAATACATAAACATAATACATATATATTTGAAAAAATACATACCATTATAATATACTAATATATATAATAATACTATTTATAACAATGAGTTGTACATATTGATGTCATTTCAAGGTGAATCATCCTTCAAATAATAATATTTAACTAATTTTTTAAATATATTTAAAGATTTTGAATGTTTAATACTAAGCGGTAGATCATTCCACAACTTAGTTGCTTTCACAGCAAAGGAGTGCTCATAAAATCTAGTGGAATGTATTGGAGTTTTAAGAGCAAGATTCTCGGAGGATCTCAGTCTAATTGAATGCGCACCCAAAAATTCGAACATCTCCTTTAGGTAAGGAGGCGATTTTTCGTTGTGTAACACACAGTACAGAAGAGAAAGTGTATGTAGATTCCGGCGACTGCGTATTGGGAGCCACTTGAGCTTAGCACGAAATTCAGATACATGGTCATATTTACGCAAATTAAATATGAACCGAATAGCGAGATTTTGAAGTCGCTCAAGTTTATTCAGATAGTCCTCGGTTAAGTTGGGATAGCTTGCATCGGCATAATCGAGAATTGGTAGTAATAGAGAATTTGCTAACATAATTTTGGTTGGAATAGGTAACACAGTTCGTAGACGTCGGAGAGAGCCTATCGCATGAAATATTTTCCGACTTATATTATTTACATGTACGGTCCATGACATGTTCTGGTCTAAATGTACCCCAAGATCCTTAACTGACGTGCAATATGGTAAAAGCGTATCATTGTATACAACAGGCGGTAAATGTGTGTATTTAGCCCTCGAAACCATACCTGGGCTCCCAATTATTATAACCTGAGATTTTATAGGGTTAACCTTCAGACCAAAATAGTTACTCCAGTTTGATATAGCAAGGAGATTATTATTAATAGTTTGAATGGAATTTACCAAATTTTCTGGAGTTGAGTGGGCGTAAATTTGAACATCGTCTGCATACATGTGATAGGGACACGAAAGATGGTTAGTGATAGAATTTATAAAAATTGAGAAGAGCAAAGGAGATAAAACACCGCCTTGAGGTACCCCAGCCTGGACAACACGCCACGAAGAGAAATTTTCCTCAATTCGTATGCGCTGTTTACGGCCATTAAGGTAACTTCGAAACCAGTCCACCACAGACGGAGATATGTTAATAGAACTTAACAAACTCAACAATACTTCATAATCTACGTTGCTAAAAGCGTTGCTAAAGTCAAGGAGTACAAGAATTGTGAGTTGTTTATTATCCATAGCTCTTCGAATGTCATCTGTGACTTTTATTAGCGCTGTTGTAGTACTATGACCAGAACGAAAGCCTGATTGGAAAGGACTCAGAATGGAGTGATTGTTAACGAAGGTAATAAGTTGTTTATGTATAAGCTTTTCAAGGACTTTTGAAAGGAACGGTAGAATAGAAATAGGGCGGAAATCAGCTAGATGTTGAGGATTGGGCTTTTTTGGAAAAGGGATAATTTGTGCATTCTTCCATGTTTCAGGAAATTTGCCAACAGAAATAGAAAAATTGAGAATGTGGGTCAGGATAGGAGTTACAGTATCAAGGATAGGCGTGATCATTTTGCGACTAATGCAGTCAGTACCGACAGCGTTCGAAGAGATAGACAATATGCTCCTTTTAACATCACGTTCCATGAAAGGACTAAAAGAGAAGGGTGGAAACTCGTGAGTTGGTAAAGATGAAAGAGCGTTTATTAATTCTTCTTTCTTGACGCAATCAAGAGCATCAGAGGATGAGAAATGCTTGTTGAGAAGCTCAATATCGATATTAAAAGAGTTATTGTTAGATGAACATCTACCAACTCCGAGTGATTCAAGAAATTTCCAGGTTTTAGAGGAATTACCATTTTCGATTGATTTGTAGATATGACGGCGGTTAGCATCCCTACAAGATGTATTACAGCGATTTCGTGCTTTATTGTACTTAATAAGACTGGCGTCAGTTTGGTGCGTTTTAAATTTATATTTTGCTTTATTCTTCTTGTCAATCAATAACTTTATGTCTTAATTATCATAGTAATAAGTATTTAGTAATAATTTAAAATTATCATAGTAATAAGTATTTTTCATATTAATTGCCGTAAATATGAACGCTTTGTTTCGGCACTATAGCTAAGAAATGTAAATATTAAATTTATTCGAGTGGGATTCGAACCCACAATCTGTCGCATTTACAATCAGATACTTGTGCTTCACAACTGGTCTCAAAATTTTATTTTGGTTTTAAATTAAATACTTAATTTTTGTAAAGTCTCTATTTTTTAAAAAAAATATGGTAATAATAGAAAACACTTGTATGGCAATGAACTATATTCATATTAGATCCGTAATCTTATAGTTCATTGGCAATCTAGGATAGGAAATTCTAATTGGCAAGTAGCCAGCTGAGAACTACGCTTTCTACGTCGCCTATATACCTACAGACGGAAACGAGGGAAAGGTGTAATGGAGTGCGGTCGCAATATATAATTTATCAGCTCATTGGTTTACTTAAAGTATCGAATATATTTACTTTTATATGATAAAAGTTTTTTAGGGTTCTGTACCACAAAAGGTTGTAGTTTATTACACACGAAATGAGTGCAAACTTAAGCCTCTCAATTTTAAAATTATTCTTTCCGTTGACATCCTGAAATTGATACGGAACCCTCGAAACGCGAGTCCGACTCGCATTTGGCCGATATTTTTTATATATTAATTGCTTATAAAATATAATCAATTATTTATCAATGAAAGATTTTTCTTTCAGAATTAACTTAAGGATGTATATATTAGTTGGTTACTTTGTTGGCTTTATAAGACACAGGAACATTTTTGTAAGACTCTTTTTCAAAGTCCAAATAATCATGTCACAGATATTACATACAGATATTAACTAAATTTTACATTCTAACATAATTTAAGCAACTATATCGCTGTATCCAAAATACGTTTTAATAGCAGAAAGTAAACGTTCGAAAACAAAAGAAAACTTTACATTTTAGTTCGTAGAGCGTAAAGTATGTAATGTAAATATAAAATTTTCACGCTTTTAAGATCGTTTAACAATATAATATGACTGGAATGAGTATATTACCCAGTGCGCGGTCCAGACGCCCATGACGAGGGCGGGGCCGAAAGAACGCGCGGGGTTCATGCTGGAGCCCGAGAACGGTATCTGTGGACAAATTATAATATTAAAAGTAAATCATAAAATCAAACAATGGCAAAACTGAGATGAAACCAAGATTTACCCAAGAAAATCCTAATTACTAAATAATTTATATGATAAAACGTCAATTTCAAGTAATAGGAATAATTAACGATAGTATATAAAAAAAGTTGTCTACAAAGTCTATTTGTATAAAGAATATTTTCAATTTGAATGTAATACTTACGCAGGCAGCATGGCAGGCGGTGATGCTGAGGCCGATGGCTAACGGCGCGGACCCTTTGATGTCGTTGCGACGCGCGTCGCACACACCCTGCACCACTATCACTAGCACGAACGTGATGAGTGCCTCTATCAGAAGTGCCTGGATGATGAGGAGAAATCAGCATTTATCATCATCATCGGCTTCATCCCGCATGTAGCGGCGTAGGCAGAGGCAGCTTAGTGTTAAGACCACCACTTTCCTTCCACCTTCCGCCGAATTCCGCTGGCTTCGTAAATTTTTGTTAATTCTATACATTTCTTTTTATTTTCCTCGCTGTATCCTACATGTAGAGTAGGCAAGTGTTAAAACACTCCCTTTCCATCTTTCCGCCCAATTCTCGAAATATTGCTTTCTTAACTTACGCCCTTTTTAATATTTTAAATTAAAAAAAATGTATGTTATAGTTACTAATATAGATATTTAAATTGTGTTAATCGTTCACACATATCAATATGGTAATATTTAATTCGCTGCGTATTTTCATTCGGTGATATAAAGGACCTTGGTGTTATTCTAAAACAAATTGAAAATTAATGATGGTATGAAAGTTATCATTAAAATAGGACCTAAAATACTATTTTAAATTCCTTTTCCTAATGTTTTTCCTGCAAAATGAACTTACAATTTTCTCTTTTATTTAGAAAGTTTAAAAACAATACAAATTGAAATCACTAATTACTAGCGGCCCGCCCGCGGTTTCGCCCGCGTGAACTACGTTATTATTAATTTCTGTCTCCATGAGTGCCTACGTCCTATAAGTGACGTCCATGCAAAATTTGAAACTCCTAGCAATTGTAGTAACGAAGTTTCATACACACTTTTAACCCCAAAAAACAACCCCTGAGAAGTCGAATATTGCAAATTCCCGTCTTAGCGAGCACGTACGTCCTATAAATAAATCCTATGCAAAATTTGAGATTCCTAGCACATGTAGTTGCTGAGATTTCGTGATGAGTGAGAAACCTTTCGATTTTATATATATAGATATCATTACATAATTAATATGTAATTTATATACCTGTGGTTCGGTGACATTAGACGCAGGTAGAGTCATTCCAAATGACATAACTCTGTCTTCAGGTACTGCCAACTGCAAAAAAAAAAGAAATACTGTTACAGTGTCATTTCATAAAAAGTATGAGATATTTATTATGAGAGATTTTTTTATGTTGAGAGTTTTTTTTATTATGAGATATTTTGAAAAAAACTTAAGGATAAGAGAAAAAAAATGTTTAACGGTGTACCTATTTGGCTTATAGCAAGATGGAACTTAGTGTTAAGATATTCCATTGCCCATTTACCCCGAATGAAATAAAAATTAACAATACTAAATAAAAATAGAGTAACAAAAATAATAATCAATAATCGAAAAAAGAAAGTTATTAAAGTTATATATATATATATTAAACTAAAAATGTAATAATTTAATAGAACATTAGACATAATTATTTATACAAATTCAAAACTAACTGAATGTAAAAGATTAATCAAATAACAAACAAATCGTGATGTATTAAGCGGATGGTCTTTGCTTGCTCTTTTGTGAGTAAAATGTCGCATCAGCCACATCTCACGAGGTCGCGCGCTTATATTATTAATTATCAAAATTAAATAACATCAAAATTAAATATATACAAAAAAAATCAGCTTCACGCTGTATCCCGCACACAGCAGTGTACGCAGTGGGAACCTAGTGTTAAGATACTCCGTTCCTCACTTTCCGCCGACTTATGAAAACATTACGTGTTGAGTGGCGGAATTCAACGTCGCGCTTTGGCCTAGACACCAGAGCGTAGGAATGGAAATATAAATTTAAATAAATATTTCCTTTCTTCGAGTGGGGATTGAACCCACAGCCGTCGTGTTAGTCACACCCTTTTGCTCCTGCGCCACTATGGCCTAAAATATATACGTTATATTTAATCTGTAACTTTAATCGAAACCCGCCGTTCAGGCACAAAGGCTGAGGCAAAAGGTTATGGGTTCGATTCCCACTGGAAGTCATGAAACATTTAATATTTCCAATTTCGCCACACAAAACACAATGTCTCTAGAACTCGGTTGAAACTGGGGAACGGAAGTGTCTTAACACTGGGTTGTTAGCTCCCTCCTACTTTGAAATCGAGAAGCAAAAAAAAAGAGAGAAGAGAAAAGAACTTTAATTTAACATTTAATTCACAACCAGTAATTGTCAATATTCATTATTAACCATTCATTTTTTAAATCGTTAATGAATGCTCCTTGCGGAATATAATTATAAAATTCATCATAAAACACGTTGCCAAGCATAATGAGCGAGTAACATCTTATTACATGTAATTAAAAAAATTCAATCCATCAACTTCAACTATAAATGTAGCTAAATATTTTTATTGAATATTTATTTTTTAAGTAAAGGTCTGTCTGTCTATCAGATGTTAGCTGATATTAAATAGACTTTTATTACATTTTCATTTTTAGACATGCAATATAATTATATATACGCAATTTTTCATCTGATCTGAGTAGATATTTGCAGCGTTGAGTTCCGCTACTCAATACACAAAACCCCCAGAATTTCTCCAAACACAAAGCTGCGCGGCGGAAAGTGGGGAACGAAAGTGTCTCAATGGAAACGGATTGACTTAACACAAGGTTCCCAGGTGCCCTCTGCCTGCCCTGCTATTTACGCGACAAAGCGTGAATCTAAAAAAAATAGTAGTAGTAGAGAAGGTAATTCCATTCCATTTTTATTATCTTTCTAGATGCTTCATTTATGTAACAGCTTACAACTTCACACGTATTATTCCGATTCAACTTTTGTCGAGCCTCGATTTAAATCAGTTGATTGCACATCTTTTAATACTTGCCCCGCATCACATTGTTAGAATCAGGTTCCAGAAGGTTGATCTACTTATTGCATTATTATTTGATCTTAGAATCGTATAGCATCAGTGTCATGGCTAGCAACACCTTTTAGTACTAACATATTCGACTCATACCTTATAAGGGCATATAAAGTTGTTCTTATGCCCTAATTTGGAAAGTACTTGTTAATTATGTTACGTTAACTTGAATTGCTCGTTTGTTTATTTCAATAAAAAAACATGTTTTATGGTTCACGTCTTATACTGTTATCTCCATAGTATTTATTGGGCATATTGGTAAAGTTGTTAAAAAAAAATTTAACTGTAAATTGTAAATAAATATAATGTTAAAATTGAATCACCGTTTGTGAATCACCAAATGGATTGAATTATCAAAATTATCGATTGTATACATATATCTTGGTATAAAGCTTTTAATAGAATTTTTAAAATACATCAGCTTCACGCTGTATCCCGGACAGCACGTTAGGAAGAGGGAACCTAGTATTGAGACCACTTTCTGCGAGAGGGAAGCTAGTGTGTAAGTCAGAAGGAACCAAACACTAGGTTCCCTCTGCCTAACCTACTGTGTGCGGGATACAGAGTGAAGCTGAAAAATAATAAAAAATTGTAAATACTTACCCTGATGAACGCCGCCCCAGCTATAGCTCCCAAGCACTGTACCACGATGTAGAATATCGCCTTCAGCAGCTTCACGTCGCCAGCTGCGAACAGTCCGCATGTCACTGCCGGATTAATATGTCCGCCGGACACGTGACCTATAGCCTAAAACAACGAAATTACTATTACTATTATTATATATTTATATTAATTAAGGAATAATTTAAATTTTCATGTATATCCTAGGATACGTATAGTGCATCATTTAAAGGGAATAATATACTGTATTCTTTCTTTTTTAACCGACTTCTGTAAGAAAAGGAGGTTATCAATTCGATTGTATTTTTTTTTAATATAATTGTCGATCTATGTATTAAAAGGTACAGTTGGCTATTCGTTTCTATGAAAATGTAAATGCGAAACATTTCAAAATAAAATATAATCGTAATAAATTAATGGTATAATTAATTGTAAATGAGTGATTTTATAATATAAATATATAAAATATACACAGGTATATAATAATATTAGACTAGTCTTAACTATAATCCAAACGTTAATTTTTGTTCTCGTTGCATACAAATTCATTAAACTGTCAGTTATCTCATTCGTGATTATGTACCAGTATACGAGTAGGCTGCGGTGTTACCTTTGACCCATTATTGTAAGCGAATAATAGGTTATGCCATAATAGAATGCTAACAAGACATATTAAATGAAGTTGTTCATTATGTTTTTGTATTTTGACTGTAAAAATTGGTTCTGGGTTCGATTCCCACTTGGGGGAATTAATTATTATTTATTAATTTTGTCATTTTTTAGCTCTGATAGCAAGGCAAAGTGCAGCATTAAATTTCGCTCAAAATTTCGGCGGGAAGTACGGAACGGAGAGTCTTAATACTAGGTTCCTTCTGACTATCCTCCTAAATGCGTAACATCGAGAAGTTGTAGGTACATTATGTATAAAAATACAAACATAGTCATTTGTGGAGTTTCAAAGTAAAAATATATCCACGTGGTTGCTTATATTTTGTTAAAATCTATGAAAAAAACAATATTGTATTATTTCTTCGCTCTGGTGTCGAGGCAGAGCGCGGCGTTAAGCTCTGCCACTCACCACGCAATTCGGCAGAAAGTGGAGAACGGAGAGCCTTAACACTGGGTTCCCTCTGTCTACCCTGCTGCGGGCGGGATACAGTTTGAAGTCTTTTTTTTATAATTGTCATGTTTTGTAGAATTTGTCAAGAGAATTTTCCATTTTTCGCTTATTAGTATTGCGTGTTAAATTTGGAAATTTGTTTTGGCGCACCCAGCAGGCCATGAAATGTATATTAAAATATTATCATTGGATCAGGTGAATTATATTAGGATATTTTAATGATGAAACAACATCCCTTCATTACAAATATATTTATTGATATTGGAAAGAAAAAATAGTTTTACAAGAATATTATTTAATAAAAATATATGTACCTATATTGCATTTATAATTTTTATTAATAGCACTTACTCATAATATTTGGCATTAAGTGATCGTTACTTCTCAATATGAGTATCGGAAATCATTAAAAATCATAAATTAATTCGCGAATTGTCGTTCTAGCATTGACATGCCAAAGATGTAATACAGATGTAATTAAAAAATATATTTAATAAGAAATATTGTAAAGTTAATTATATATTATTATTATTTAAAGTAAATAATTAGCTCCAAGTGACTTAAAGGAGTCCATTGTAGCTATAAGAGTGCGACTGTAAACTCGGCAGTTTTGGATTTATTCAAATATTTAATATTTTCATTTCTTCGCTCTGGTAGACAAGGCAAAAAGAAGCGCGGCGTTGAGTACCATCAGTCAACATTGCGTTTCAATGTCTCAAAAATAGGCGAAAAGTGGAAAGCGGAGTGTCTTAGCACTAGGTTCCTTCTGCCTACCCTGCTAACCTAAACTAAAAAAAAAAAACAATAATTAAATCAACACATAATTCGAATCATTCCATATAACTGTATACAATTTACATTGAGAGCAATAACGTAATTGCTTTACGTGAATATATTAAAGATCAATGACACCGTGGAGGTGACGTTAGAGCGGCCGTGACACTGGAATTAAAATTATATAATTTTTTTAAAATAAATTAACCATAAAATTAATTTATATGGCAATTGAATATAAGAAAAAAACCTTCGGTTAATTAAATTTCCTTTTTTATTAAGCTTATACGGCTGAGACGTAATTAGATCATTATTATAATTAGCTTAAGATTGGTCAGTAGGATTAGCTCTCCTCGACTTTAACTTATGTCTTTATATTTTAGCTTCACGCTGTATCCCGCAGACAGCAGAGTAAGCGGAGAGAACCTAGTGTTAAGTCTCTCTGTTCCACATTTTCCGCCGAATTTGCTAGAACGAGGAAATGAAAATTTTAAATATTTAATTTTCTCGAATGGGAATGACTGGTATGCTATGCGCCATGACTGATATTTATAAAGGAACTATATACTCGTATATATATAAGGAATAATTAATTAAGATATTTCTCTAGACCATATCATAAATTTATTTAAAAACCTATAGAAATTGAAACGTATTTATTATCTCACGACCGGCAAATATCTATTATATTTTATTTATCCAATATTATAGGTAATATTTATAAGCTATATTAAAATGTATATAATCGTGCAAGCGTTAAATCATTATAATCAAATGTAATAGGTTGTGTCGATATCGTAAGGCTCCCATGTGGTGCCGTGCGTGCTGGAGCCCCGCCCGCGCCGCGGTCACCGTACGATCAAGGGCGCCTACAATCCCTGAGGTGATTGTGCGCCAAGTCTTGATGATTTTAGTGATTTTGAAAATTATATATGTTAATTGTAACGTGTGTGTGTGTACGGAGTGTCTCATCACTATGCTTATGCCTATCCTGGTATGTGCGGGGTACATCATTTACAGCTAGGATTTTACTTAAAAAATGTATTGATTTTTTGATTATCAAAAAAAAAATTTTTCGCTCAACTGAAAGATGAAGTCTAAGATTCTGTATACTTAATTAATTTTAATCAACATTATACAAAAAATATTTTTTTTTTAAATCGCCACCCACTAGTGACTTAGTACGGAGTAATAAGGTAACACACATTACACACACGATTCGGCGCAACGTCCAACTGCACCGGATATATTTATCAAATTCCTTTAATCTAACAACCATTTGATTCTTATGTGTATTTATTTACAGTAATTAACTGATTGTGGTTTCTGGGATTTAAATTTATTATTTTGATATACCTATAGAAAAAAATAGAGTCATTTGATTTGATGATGCCAGTCTTGGCGCAGTGGCAAATGAGTGCGACTGTAAGCGAGACAGGTCGTGGGTTCGATTCCTTCAGGAGGAAATGAAATATTGATAGACTTTTCCACGCACTGGTAACGAGGCAAAGCGCGACGTTGAGTTCCGCCGCTTAACATGTAATTCCTCTAGAATCCGATGTAAAGTGGTAAATGAAAGGATTCCCATGTTTCCTCTGCCTACCCTACAATGAGCGTGAAGCTTATAAAAAGAGATGATTAATTAATTATCGTAACCAAAAATATAACTTTTATCATTTTATTCACTTATTGTTTTCGGTGATAATAATCCATTATTATTATTGCGCATTTTTCTTAGTAATTTTTCCGCTACGACTAAACACGTATATTTTTATGAATCTCTTAATTTATGAACGCATTATAACAATATTTTTTTATTTATCATACACTAATTATGACAGTCATTATGTGCTTATCTTAGAGACATAAAATTGTATTAGACATTATTGCATAACCATTTGATTTGTCCAGATTAGCTTAATATCTATATAAGGAAACCTAGAGGTAGAACAAATCCAAATTATGCTGTCAGTTTACATATGTACGAGAGCTGCGGCCTGCGGGTCATAAACCTAAGTGTTGCTAAACACAATTATTGGCTATGTAGGTACTATTTTATTGCCAAACCTATGCCAAAACGCCATAAGCTTAAAATATTAAGTATATACAGGGTGGAATTGTCAGCACCACTTTTAATGAAACCACATTTTCAACTACTCTATAAAAGCCTTATATAATTCAGAAAAAAAATAATTCCTAAAAATAAAAAAGTTATTTTTCAAACAAAATAAATAATAAAATTATCGTTTTAAAATATGACACCATTTGTAAAGTATAACATAGGCACGCACACACTTACCTGTTAAAGCGGCAACGTCGCACGCGTATGTGCGCGTCACACGAAATACAGGTATGGATAAATGTCGTGAATTAAAAAAAATCCTACGTCCAAACTGTTGAGGTACCTTGATTAATTTTTTCAACTTTGGGTTTGAAATATTTTACCCTATATGCAGTTTCAGTAAAAGGAGCGCTGCATCTTCCACCCTGTATATATATTTTTTACAGCTTCATGCTCTTGTATCTTGAATGTGAAGAAATGAAAATATGAAATATTTAATTTCCTCGAGTGGGAAGCGAACTTATAATTTGTCAGGCACACATTGTAAGTAATTTTGAAATAGATTTTTTAGCTTCACGCTGTATCCCTACCCCTAAATTAGTCAAAGTACTGTACCTACTACCACGTTATATATAAATCGATATTTTCTAGCAATATCGCATTAATTTATGCATAAAATCTAAAGGTATATCTAGTTGGAAAGTGTTTAATTATATAAAAGCTATTTTATTAGTATTACTTACTTTACTACACACATCTGCATATACGTTTATCTATATACTTTAAGTGTATTCGATAAGGAAAAGTAATAACTTGGTCGATTACATAATTTATCAAATTTATAGATCGATTAAATTAAAGCTATAAACATTTTATTTGGTATGTAAAATGAAAAGCCACCTCTGGAGGCACTGAAACAACAGGTTAAATCAAAAAAAAATGTTTAAAAATATATACATAGGTTAAGCAATTTTAACTAACAAAAAATTAAATGGACCAAAATGTTGTTATTTTTATTATTTATTTCTTATTTCAAGAATATAAATACAGCGTGAAGCTAACAAGATCTTTTCCTTTTTTTAAAAAAAAACCCTGCATTTATAAAATATCAGTCGAATGTATCACGTTTATCTTCTTATAAAGATGAATAATCCATTTTAAACGGCTATGTTTCTTACTTAAACAGTCTGCATTAGTAATCTATGCCATAAATTATATGCAATTACCGCCTGTAAAGTTTGTGCCCTTTGACATAAGCTCTTAGCTGTCAACGTGGAATCTTTAGTATCGATATAAATTAAATAATAGTGCAATTTAATCGATTTTACATTATATGTATATTAGGTTAACACCTCGGAGACGTATATTTATATTAATAAATAATAAATATGTTTAGTTTGTTAATATTATATATTAGAGAGAGAGAAAAATAAAAGTTTTAAAATTTGAAATAAAATTAGAAAGGATCAGTGAGCGGCGAAATTTATTTAAAAAGTCGTGAGAAGCAGGTAAATTGACCGAATCTTTTTCCGTTTCAATATGGAGGCAATGATACTTAAAAATTTGGACGGTTAAAAAATGCTACGATAATGAAAAAAAAACTTTGATCTTTGAATTTTGTGAAAATAAAAATATATGTATGTAAAATTAATTATTGAATTATGTTTTTCGTATACAAATATTGATTTGTTGAGTGATATGAGTTGCCTATATGTTGACACACTGGGTATGTTACAATTGGTTAATTATAAACGGAAGAATACAGATACAAAAGAACAAAGTCAATGAACTCGTGACTTTAGCTATTTTTTTTATTTTGAATTTTAATAATTTAATTCTATCTATCGATCTATATTAAATTTTAGATGGTGTCGCTTTACATATGTTATAGTATTCTGTTTACGAAACACGATAATCGCAATTTAATGACAAATTAAGAAGACTTTTCTTTTTTAATACAATTATAGAAATAAGGTTAATAAAAACTATAAGCAACAAAAAAGATAAACCTTCGTCAGATCTTTATTGTTTCGTATGTTAAATTTAAATAAAAATACAACACTCTGTTCTCTACTTTTCCTCGATTTAGATATCTTAGGTTTAGGACTTGTTTTCCTTCTATAGAATTAAAAACACTATATCATCGTTATAATCTTATCTTCTTTCTAGAATTTTTCTTTTCGTAATAGCAATAAAACGCATAGTTAAGATAAGTGGACATTAAATATCTCGTATTTTGGATTTAGAGATAATCTTCAAGTAAAGATGACTATAAAAGTCATTGACGCAGTAAGCTTATCATTTCTAGATGCATTCACGTACGACGTCAATGTACTTATAAAAATATCTCATAACATATGAAGATCTTATAACCTGTAAACTTTCTCTTTAACGAAGTCTAAGTATCAATAATACTGATTTATTCAAACGTTGTATTTTATGCTAGTCTAATTTCGTTTCGAGAAATCCTTTGATGTCAGAGCTTAGTTATATACTAGACGCTATTAAAGAGACTAAGATGAAATAAATTTTTGTTAAGCCTGAATGCCCGTGTGCAGTTTGAATCTATGACTGTCGAGTTATAGGTTCAAATCGCATTCGAGTGTCAATTTTAAAACTTTTTGAAATGTATTTTGCCGATTTGTCTGTCTGTAATTAAAATAGATGCAAAGAGAATGATGCGCCCAATTTAGCTTATTTATCAATAACGTTAAAATAAGAGAAATGTAGTTTACCCTCAGTAAATATAAATAAATAATAATTCATACGTCCGAGTGGGAATCGAACCAACAATCGTCGCGCTACAGTTACACGCTGGTGCACATACGTCACGACGACCTTATTTTTTGACCATTTTAAACAATTGACGCTTACTACGATAATATGCATATCTCGTGAAAATTTTATTTAAAAACCTAACTTACTTGTTGAAAGTATAAAATACACAGTAATACATCGATTGAGTGCAGTATTTAAATATGAGTAGGAACCCTCAGTCGGCTTGACGCCTTCGAAGCTAAACCATTGTGCAATAGTGTGTAAGGCATAATTATTATGTATTAAAACTATTCTCATGATGAATATCATAAACCAATTTTTATTTATTGTCGAGACAAAACGCGGCGTTGAGTTCCGCCACTTCGCAACGCCTCCATAATTCCGCGGAAAATATGGAGCGGAGAGTCTTAACACTAGCCTCTCTTTGCCTTTAAAAAAATCACACACAGACCTATACCTAAGATAGAGTCAAAACGTAAACGGTCCCTATATATGTTGATTTTTTCTTAAATTATTTTTCCTCATAATTTTTATTATAATTATGTCCTCAAATTCGTTCGTCCGTTTCAAACCTTTTATTTTATTTATATCAGAGTTGAGAGGTGCTCTAACGGTAAAAGCGGTGCAGGTTGGGTACCAATGCGTGTTGTACGTAAACCGGTATTACTGTACTAAGTATCACATTGACACACTAAATTACTCGATCGCAATACGATTTGTAGATGTTATCGATTTAATCGATATTTGTTTTTTCCGTTACACCGAATATCATTTGAAATATTTTTTACGGTATTTTATTTTAATTTTAATTATAAAACTCTTGTACAACAAGAGAACATTCAATATTTATTTACAGTTATCGATTTTAATTATAGTAAATATTATTTGAATTTTAAAATATGTTTCTTAATATTAATCGATTAATTTGATCGAGCACAAGAGTGATCCATCTTCGTATGTCAGCCACTCGCAACCACTTAGTATAATATACACCAGACGACTAAATTTAAATGGCTAAGGCACAGAAATCATTTAAACTTCTGAGTACTTACACTCATTTATCATTTAAAATAATATATCATCATACTCAGTCATGGCGAAGGGGCACAAAGTATGACTGAACGCGACTGGTTGTGGGTTCGATTCCCACTCGAGGAATATTTAAAACTTTCATTTTCTTGGTAAACCGGCTTTGAGTTCCACCACTCAACACGCAATGCCTCCAGATTCAGCAGAAAATGGGAATCGGAATGTCTTACCCTAGTGGTAATTCCCTCTGCCTACCCTGATGTGTACGTGATGCAGCGTGATGCAGCGTGATGCTAATAAAAAAATCATATATCATCATATCAATACCAAATAATGTCATTGGCTTATAATAACAACATGAATTACAATTTAGGAGGTGTATAAATCGACCTTCGCATTCCAGACCAAACAAATGACAGGCGAATGACAGACGAGATACAATAAAAACTGAGGACCGTGTTTGAATCACAGAACAATGGCCAACGCGAGCTATTACCAATTAATAATATTTACAAATTTATCAAACGGTGAATGTGAAACGTACACTAGATTCTTTGTATTGGAATTTTACTACCTTTTAATGCTTTAGATGTGAGAATTCTTTTTTAGGATTCCGTACCGCAAAAGGAAAAAAAAACGGAACCCTTATTAAAATCACTTTGTTTTTCGTCTGTCAAAATCATTTATCTCGAAGTCGCGTGGACGTATCATCCCCGTTGAACTACAATCATGGAATTGGTGCGGAACCTTAGGTGTGTGAGTCGGACTGGCACTTGACCGGTTCTTTTAATGTTATAAATATATTTTTTACATTATGACTTCGATTGTTGACTATTCGGCATTTTATTTTATATCTAACATCTACTATTATTTTATAATCGATTGAATCGAAAGTGAATTTAGTATCACTTTCTATAAGATAAAAATAAAAGAAAATTTTACAGACTAACAGTTTTGAGAGTGGCAGTTTAGACAGAGAAAGCACAACACTACAATTAATACTTTCACTCTAATAAAAGTTAAAAGTAGCGAGCTTTTTCTACGGATAATATAAAATGTATAATCGTTTGACGTTTTTAATTTTTAATAGGAAGAGTTTCCGTTCAGATGCGAATGAACCGGTAAAATGTGGGTCAAGTGTAGTCGGTAGCCGTTACGTCACTAGTTCTCAACTTCGACTTAATATACTTTTTAAATAGAATAATTAATGCATAGAACCTTCTTATAAACAGCCTGAGGCTATTGTTTTTATAAATATAATAAACTTAACACATTTGAAGATTTTTCTTGTAAATAAGTATATTGAAGATTGAGGCCAATCGTAGCGTAAAGGCACAACTTTGACGGTTCGATTTCCGCTCGAGGAAATGAAATATTTAATATTTTTATTTTCATCGCTCTTGTGTCGGGGCAAAGCGAGCGAAAAATGAGGAACGAAGTGTCCTAACACTAGATTCCTTTTGCCTACCTTGCTGTGAGCGGGATTTTACTAAGTCCCCATTATTTTACTAAGAAAATAGTAAAGCGAAAATTGATATTTATTTTCTGTAGTTAAGTTAAACTATTACAGAACGGGCCTCGAGGGTAAGTGAAGTAGCTGATAAGAAATGTTTATTTTTATTGAAATAAAGATACGACAAGGTCAAAAATAGACAACGATTGTTCATTTAGTATAAATTGGATTGAATGGACGTTTCAAATGAAGAGAATTGACCGCCAACCTAAATAGTACTTAAATTAAGTTTTTTATTCCGTGAAAATGACATTGACTTTTTTAAGATACATGTATCTTTTTTTTCGTTTTGGTAGCAGCCTGCTTCTTAGAGTAGTAATTAGGTTTACATTTCATATATTTCTTTGCTACTAACTTGATAATTTAATTTAATTTAAGATTAAGAAAATATAATATATAAATTAAATAAAATTGTATTTAATTTTTTA
This sequence comes from Heliconius nattereri, assembly GCA_013403645.1. Lineage (NCBI taxonomy): Eukaryota > Metazoa > Arthropoda > Insecta > Lepidoptera > Nymphalidae > Heliconius > Heliconius nattereri. The sequence goes on from JAAIXI010000225.1 coordinate 2,573,176, forward strand.
TTTTAAGAATATAATTGTATAAAGATTTTTTAACAGGTATTAAGGACCGCAGACACATATCCATCAGAGATCTAAAAATGTGTCATGAACATTAGATTCACTTTTAATGATGTAAATTTATTTATAGTTTACGTAATAATAATAAAAAAAATGTGAAAAAATTAAAAATGTAAGCTTATCAATTTCAAAACGCTTATTATCCTTAGAGTTTGAATTGCTTACTAATTTTAAAAGACTAGTACCAAACTGAGTGAGAGAACTCTCACAAATTTGCCCTATAAAGGAAACGTCCACTCTATTAAGCTAGATGAGGTAAATTGAAAGTCACAAACAGACCGACACGTGCATAAAAGATGTCAGTAATTAGCTATAGAGAGCCAGCTGAGCGTATAACGTTGATTGATAGCACTTTTCGGCACAAACATAATGCTGTTATATAAAGGTTGTGGCATATTTAGCTTGAGGGTATGCTTTTCAAGGATTGCTTCTGTTTAGAAGTGAGGTCATATTTTAATATCATAATATATATATGTAGACTTCTTTGTTTTGATAATAAATATAATTTCCAGAGACAGGTGGAGATTTTTTATATTGTAAAAATAAAATTCATGATGGAAACCTCGAAATAGTCGTAATGGAAAGTATTAAGAAAGTAGTTAAATTCTTTAAATTAAATCCTACGTCTGCGCAAGTACTGCGCTTATATATGGACAACTACGAGTAAATTAGTTAAACTAAGATGGATGATTCAGAGCCAGTCTATATAAAGCTATTTTTATACATTTTTTATTCATTTTTATTAATAACTAAAAATATAAATATAAAATTCATAATTTTAGTTGATACATTACATAAGCCCTTGCTATTCGGTTATTTCAAATTCAAATTCAAAATATTCTTTATTCAAATAAACTTATTATAAGCACTTTTGAATCGTCGAATGACCATATGAACAAAAAGCTACCACCGGTTCGGAAGGCAGTTCTGCTGAGAAGAGCCGGCAAGAAACTCAACAGTTGCTCTTTTCAAAATCAATGGTACAATCTATTACATTAGCTGGCAGCTATCCTGCATTACATTCAATAGACATTAATTCCATACATGTTTGACCTCTAAATATTCTTGAACAGTGTAATAAGCTTTACTTGTCAGAATTTTTTTACAGAAATTTTTAATTTTGGTAGTGGCAAACTAAGAATACACTGCGGAATTTTATTATATACACGTATGCTCAGACCCACAAACGATTTATTAAGTTTTTGGAGGCGAAAACTTGGGGTAACAATCTTATCTTTATTTCTCGTTCGTATGATTCTCACTATGTTTACTATGACAATGTATATTTTGTCGGACAAAGAGAATATTATAGTATATAAATTTATTTATTTAATAATATATTAAGAGACGAATACACCTAGAAGTCATGTAAATTATAATTAAAATGTAAAAAAAAAAATTAATTAAACTACTTAATTGTTTTTATAGCGCTCCTAGTTTAACTATAAAAACTGGTATCGAGATAATGTTTACCAATCTACACTTTGTTTTAATAATTATTTATCAACGACGCCTTCACGCGGTATTTCGTACACAGTAGGGTAGGCAGAGGGAACCTGGTGTTAAGAGTCCCTTCCCCACTTTCTTCCGAATTTTACGAGGCATTGTGTGTTGAATCGCAAAACTCAATGCCGAGTGCCTTGGTAATGAAAATATTAATAAATAATAATTTATTTCCATGAGTGAGGATTGAACCTATGACCGTCGCGTTACAGTCACACTTTTGTGCGCCTGCGCTACAACGGCGTCATCTACTTGTATGACATTTTAATTAAGTCAGATACGTTTTACATGCAGTCATAAAAAAATAAGTGTTTTTTTATGAGTAAACTTAAGTATGGTAGTTATATAATCAAAATACCTATTTATCGATACATATTGTAAATATCACTAGGTTAATGTATTAATCTTATATCATATGGGAGACAATAATTTTCAAAGGATATTTTGTATTTATTTTTAAGTTAGCATGTAATATAATTGGTAAGCTTAATTTTTACAATTACATAAATGTCGTTGAAATATTATTCATTTGATGGGCCTTAGGAGATCCTTCCTAGCTTAATTTTATGTTAAAAATAAATAAAAATAAATATTATATATCTACGAAAATAAAATACCGCCATGTCAAATTAAAAAAATAATACAACAACAAACAAGTTACTAATTTGGTATGGTCTATTTAACATATAAATATTCGACAATTGGTCGGTGTATGAATCCGGGTGATTCGCTTACTTTTAAAGTTTTCTATAATCAAAAGTAGTATGATTGGCTGATAATAACAAAGTACAATGTTATTAATATTATTAAATATATTAGGTACACCGAAAATTAAGTTTTAAAAATATATATTATTTTTTTTTATTAGATATAGTCCTCCTTGGAAACTTTTCTCCCTTTATATTTAATAACTTCCAATCGGAAATTCTCTACAAGCCAGTCCAATAAAACGAAAATAAGCTCGTGTGTGTATTTTATGACTCTTGGAATGACAAATTAAGACGTTATCTACAGTAAGTGCAGCAGTGTAAATTCTGTATTTATGGTCCACTGTTATATTAATGAAAGTAATTTATCGTTAAATCCAATTATATCGATTAACTTACTTAATTAATTGAAGCAGGGACCTACTTGGGCCAATCCCAGCTTTAATATCACATATACTATATGCCTCATATCATTAAATTGTTAACAGAATAATAATAATATTTAAATACATATTTATAAAAAAAATAAAAAAATAAATATTCCTTTTGATAGTATGGATTTTTAATTCGTCAAAAATTTATATGTAAGTATATAGAAAATCATAGCAGATGCCTAGCGATATCGAAAACTTTGATATATTGGAGTAAAAAAGGTACCATATAATATATGTCGGTAAATAATACAGGGCGTGATTTGCAAGTGAGCAATCATTAAAATTTAAAAGTGACGAAATCGGAGCGTTATAGGGTTTTTTAATAATAACAGTTGATTTTATAAGTTACAAGTTTTCGAAGGAATCTTGCGAAAGGTAGGTAGGAAAAATGTCAGGGCCGGGTATCAAAATTCTGTGCAAAAGGGCATTTCAGCACACACTGCAGTCATATTATGTTAAATATTCTTATCTCGGTTGTTACATGGCAGATTTATGATGAAAGCAACAGATAGTTATTAAAATGCTGTACACTTGTAGTTGACGGTCTTAATAATTTATTAAAAATATGTAATTACATATATTTACATATTTTTAGGCTATATATGTATTTTTAATTTTATTCTGTATTTTTTTACAATTTTTTTTAAGAATTTTATCAACTTCGTGATTTAGCCATTTTGCCCATATTCGGTTCTTTTGCAGATATATGTAAAGAAACAACTTTATATTTTTTTAAATTAGACATGCACCTAAAACCATTGAGGTTAATCCGATAAATGCCAACTTAGCTTAGCAAGATAATAATCGATTATTGTTTAATCATTCGATAATATAGATTTTTTTTAATCGCATATCTTTTTTATATTTGTTAACAGGCAACAATTTCGCAGTTCAATATTTTTTATAGAACCTTCATAACAATAGTTTTTTTTTCTATATTATTTCTACACAATGCGAACTAATGAGCAGAGTATTTTATAACAAGTATCCTGGAGTCTGAGAATCAATAAGGGTTTAATTGTATATCTTAAACATATTGTATATCTTATATATAGCTTGATCCAATATTATACGTATAGTTTTTGTCTATCACAAGTATATGACCTCAGTTTTTTTTTCTCACATTTATTTTGAGATACGAGTACGAGTACAGTTAGTTGGCAAGTTGTTGTCACGGAGCGGCGTAGGCGTAAAAAATATTAAGCTCTATTTGAACATTATAACTTGACACTTGTCTAATTTAAGCATTTTTTTATACATTATAGTTTTATAGATTAGAGGGCAAAGAACTCTTATTATTATATTATAACTGTAAGCAATCAAAAAGCGGTTGCTTTTAAAATTAAAAAAGAAACAAGGTAACACGAAATCTAAGATGAATGTGAATGTATGAATAAAAAATATATTAGTGTTAAAATTTAAAATATAATAGTGTTTTTTAGCTATTCAACATTACATATGTAAGTACATGTCAGTATGCTAATGCTAATGTAATTAAACGCTGTACGAGAAAAAATACACTTCCGTTTAAAATCTGAGATAAGAAAATAAATTAGAAAGTGGAATATATGAGTTTATAACGTTATGAAATCCTAGCATGTTATTGAATTTACTATAAATGAATTAATTGGTCTAAACAACTTATACAACGTTAATACTTAAGGTCACACATGAGCAGATAAATATAAATAAGCATCCGATTGCAAAATTAAATATATTAATTGACTTTTAATTTTGCACATTTTGCGAAACATATTGAGGGCGAAACATATTTCGTTATATATAAAATAAAAAATATAAGAAACTTGTATATTAAGGGCTTAACGATGTTAACGATCATAAGATCTATATATAAATATAAATAAAATAATTAGGTTTTGACGGAAAGTGGAGAACGGAAGTATCCTTATGGGAACGGAGTACCTTAACACTTAGGTTCCCACGTACCATATGCCTACATGCTCATAGAGCTCAATGTATTTAAATATATCTTCCACTCTCCATCTTTATCAACTTTTATTCGTAACCATTATTTTATTCAATTATACTTAATCTAACATAACATATGAAAATATTTATATTACAATTTTCATAAATAAAAGCTATACCTCATACAATTACTATGTAACACAATGCATGTGACATTGGCTGCGCGGGCGCAACGACGGCCGCCGTTCGTAGGTATCATTGTGATGTTAATGTCTGATTGACAGATTATGTAATGGCGCTGAAGAAATACGATTCGTCTCGTAAACTGAAGCAAATTGAAAATCATCACGAAGGTTTCATGATATGCGTATTTCCTTATTTATTTATTTTTCTTCGGCTTTACGCTCTCACATGTAGCAGGGTGGGCTGAGGGAACCTAGTGACCTAGTAATGAAAATATTAAATAATTCATCTCGTCGAGTGGGAATCAAACCCAAAACCTGTCGTGTTTACAGTCACATGCTTGTGCCCTTGTACCTCGACTGTCATAAAGTTATTAACGTTATTAACACTTCATATACAAATTTGTCTTCTATGACTTTTATATGCAGATCCAAGACAGTGTACAGTGTAACGTTGAAATAATCAACGAAATTCTAATAAATCTATAAATTATAATATAATAAAAATATTAAACATAGTATCTTGCAATCACAGAATCAAATATAGCACGCTTATCCGATCTAATTAAAAACTTTATACCATTCGAGGCTTGTCAATCCGTCAATCACATCCGTCAATCCGTCAATCAAGGCCTAGAATCGTTATAATGAAGCAATCAGTGTTATTAATTATCAAACAAATACAATGTGACAATCAATATCTCACTTTTATCGGCATCTCTCGGTGTACACTAGACTTTATTATTTATCATTGGGATCTTTTTGTTATCTCTTATCAAACACCGTTTGTATAGCTTAATTGATGAAACAGCTGTGCTACTTTTCAGGAAAGTGGCAATTAAACTAAATTCTCATTTTAAATATCTTTGTAATTATTATTTATTAAATTAATAGAAAATAAAGTATAAAAAAAATTAATAACATATTTACAAAAAAAAATGCCAAAATAATAAAAAGAAAAAATTCAAAAACCTGTAATAGACTGAGCTATCCGAGTCTAACGTATACAAAATCGTTATAATTAAAATATATCACTTTTTATTATTAATAGATAATCGTTTTGCTTTTGCAAAACTATGCTTAAATGGCTAGAGCCGTTTCTAGTTTCTAGGCTATGGGATATAATGAATCATAGGCGGGCTTTAATTTGTGAATTGTTTAACTGTTGTTTTATTTTTGCTTAATAGCTTTAAACGTTGACTTTTGATCGACGTGAAATTAATAATAAAGATAATATATTTATTTTACTTTATTTTTTATTAATTATCTTTTTTTTATACGTTATCAATAATTAATTAACGATATTTATTTGAATTTCTGTTAATTTTTACGTGTTAGTAATTTGACAATGAAAAGTAATTGATGATGTCGAGGCAAAGCGCGGCGTTGAGTTCCGCCGCTCAACATGCAATGCCTTCAGAAATCGGTGAAATGTGGGAAGCAGAGTGCATTAACACTTAGCTCCTACCTAACTTGCTGCTTGTGGGACACAGCGTGAAGCTGTTTTCTTTAAATAATAATTTATCAGTTATGTAAGTCGACCTTACGACCATATAAACAATCTTATATTGAAACGCATGTCGATATATTGAAAAATATTTATAAATCTGTCAATGGTTTATAAATCGTCACCAGACCCTTCATTATAAAAGCTCTTGGCCCAGATAAGTACTCAGGTTAGGAAAGTACGCTCGGCGAGGTCAATTAGATTTGAGTACCTCGCAGGTCACGAAAATAGCCAAAAAATATGATGTTTTAATATACATAGATGTTGATATGTATAAAAGTATTTAAAATAACTAACCTAATTTTAAAATTGATAATAATAGAGCAGATTTTATGTAGAAGTAGAGTTTATCTAAAAGCCTAAATTATTTTTTATAAATTGGCGCTGATATCTGCACCCAGAACTTAATTTATCGAAATAGCGAATAATGGATAATGAAATAATTAATTATGAGGTTAACAAAAAATATATATAATATATTTCAACCAGCAATTAATTAAAACATACCAGGAAAATTTAAACTTAAATATGAATTATTTATCTGTTCCAAGCATTTCTGAGAATAAGATGATCTTAAGCCTATACTGCTTAAGATATCACGTCGAAACCCTGCAGGCTGGTCATTGAATATGATTTATGTCCATCGTATGCTCTAAACAAGTGTAGGTTTTCACAGGTAAGCATTATGCTTATAATTACGCCTTAACGTCTATTACTTTGTCCTCGATTATATTTTTTATTATTTAATTGATATTAGTTTTTAATATTTAATTAATTAATTATAGTATTTAGTTATTCAATTCGAAACTTGTCGTGCCCATACTATCTAGGTAGTAGGTTCAATTCCTACAAATCATTTGTGTTAACGAAATGGTCAAGATAAATTAAGTAAGCGAATCCAATATTTTATTACGTGAGGTAGATTTGTGCGTGTTTAAGTTTTAGCTTCTAAGACAGTACAGATAATCTTTATATTGTTATTTTTATAAAAAATATATAATTTTAATTTTAAAGAACATATTTTAAACTTAAGCTTGAATTTCGTAATAAAACTAATCACGCAAAGTGCTTTTTACTTGATTATATTTACTTCCCTTGACTTTTAAAATATAAAATACTAACAACAAAACATTGAAGTGGAACATGGTGACGCCTTTTATTGCAAAATCGAATATCAAACTAACTAATAATAATAATAATTTGCATATGATTATCTATCTATCATTGAATAGTACTCGTAAATACGTAATAAATATACTATTACTTGTACTTACTCTTCATATTAAGGGTCAATGATAAAGAGAATAAATATCATAACACTCCCAATGGCGAACGGAGTGTCTTAACACTAGGTTCCCTCTGCCTACCCCGCTGAGTGCGTGAAACAAATGACATTTCCATTTTGACGGAAAAACAGAGGGAGGTATTCAACGCAACACATAATTAAAAAAGCAAAAACAATTTATATTTGAATGCCAGTATTCTGACATATATAATTACAATGTCAATAAACTGTTACCGTATCTGTCGATTATATCTACCTCCATTAGTGAAAAGTGGTATAGTACCCACTATGAACGTATGTCAAGGCCTCGAGGATGTGGGTTCGATCCCCACTCGTGGAAATTAAATAATTATTAGAATGCATAAATTTCGTCTGGGCAAAGCGAGGCATTGTCCCACTCAACAGGCAGGTCCAGATGTTTTCGGAAAACGGGGAACGGAGTGACTTAACTTAACACTAGGTTCCCTTTGAATATCGTACTGTGTGCGGGATACAGCGTGAAGCCGATTTATTTTTTTAATCGTATGTCAAGGCTTACTAATTCATCTATTTTGCATATTGGCCTTATAACGATATTGAACGGAACATGTGTAATACATTTAACACACGAGTGATTACAGGTCCGCGACCGCGTGGGAAAGGCCGGACGTCGATTAAAATGTCTTATTCTATGATATTGATGGATTCGTTTTGTGGCTTATAATTTAGTTTGTTTTTGTCAGCTTAATGTTTTATCACGTATGTAGCAGAGTAGGCAGAGGGAATCTAGTGTTAGGATGCACCGCTCCCCTCTTTCTGTCGAATTTTGGGGGTATTATATGTTGAGTTGCAGGACTCAACGCCGCGGATTGCCTTAACACAGCAATAAAAATATTAAATATTTGATTTCCACGAGTTGGAATCGAACACACAGCCTGTCGCGTTTACAGTCACGCTTGTACTTCTGCACCACAATTGACCTCATTCATTCAAAATTTTAGATTTAATCTAAAATAGAGTTTGGAAACAACCCTTACCTTAATCCATTTCTTATTTAATTTAAAAATATTTACTTACTTTTTAGTTCGAACAAAAATATAGACTGAGAATGTAATAGAAAATGAAGAAAATTACTATAAAATATTAATAACTAGCACATATTTGCGTAGATAAGTGTAAAACAAGGTAAATACAACAAGAAATAACAATAGATGATAAATATATCAGATCAACAATACCATCGTGAGCGTGTCAGTTAGAAAGGCCCTTCACGCTGGATCGCACAAGTCAACACACAATACATACGCTAATTCCTCTGTAATAGCTAATTAAAAAATATCTTTTTTTAGTTCACGCTGTATCCGTGGTAGGGTAGACAGAAAGAACCTGAGAACCCCGCGATACCTCAGAACCTACAGTCATACCGTTCCCAATAGGGCACATCCATTCTTCACTTTCCACCGAATTCTTAAAGCATTGCGTGTTTAGTAGCGAAATTCAACGCCGAGATATTTATATTTATTAAAAAAATAATAATCTATATCTGTTTACTCATTAGTAATGAAGTTAAAAAATTATACTGCCTACTACCATATTAATATATTTTAATCTATTAGTAAGTTACTTTATCAATATTAATATAAAAGTACCGTTAAATGTATGTATAAACCCAGGTGCATGCATTTTACTTCATACTCTAGTTTTCTGTCTCCATACAAACATATTTAGAAGTGAAAACCAACGGTGCACTAAGTAAAGCGTGTAAACGGTCACCACATCGCGTCGACTTCTTTGCGTTAAATGAATTATTTATCGAGAATACAATAAAAGACAGTTAGAAGCCAATTGAGTATTTTCCCAGAGAATTCGGTCAATTCAATATAAATAAATGTTTTTAAATAAGACTAGCAACATTACGTTAGCAAAGAAACTGTTGTTGTATTTATAAGGCATTAAGATATAATAGATATATGTAAGACTTATATGGCCACATTATTCTGGTCACTATAGATATTTGTTGTTAAAGTTTTTGTTAGTTTCACGCCATATCCCGCAGGGCAGGGTAGGCAGAGAGAATGTGAGAAGTGTTGAGATATTCCGGTCTCATGGAGACACTTTCGTTCCCCATATTCCTGTAAATCCTAGAGGCATTCCGTGTTGATGAGTATCTCAACACAATGTCACGCTGCCTTGTTCCCAGAGCGAGAAAATTAAAATATTTTTTGAAATAATAATACATGAAATACTTTCTAGCTACTCTGCCGGGAACTCAGTGAAATATCTCATTAAAACCTAAAATTGGATATGTATACTTAAAATTAAAAAATATGTTTAATAATAATTTATCTGTACACCGGATGTCACTTCTGTTGTAATTCATTAATTAACATAATTTTATTTCACGTTATCTATGATCATGGTAAGCTTTGGTGACAGCAAGCTTAATTACTTTTTTTGTGTAAATATATTGAATTCTTTGACAAAACTGATTATTTCTAAAGGTTGATTTTTTCATAATAATATAGCTCCCGCATATAGTAGGGTAGGTAGTGGTAACCTAGAGTTAAGACACTCCACAACTGTCGTAACCATGTACTATTTAATTTGAACTCTGATCCGAGACCGATCTTAAGTTTCCGTTATCATTCATAGATTTCAGACTTGAGATCGGCTTATAAATACGGCTCTAAGGTCTCTCCGCTTGCACTATACGGTTGAAAGCGTGAAGCTAATTTTTTATTATAAACAAAATGTTTCTTCATGTAATATAAACGAACAGATTCAATATTAATTTCAACTATAAATACATGATGGCGATATGAACAGGATTTGTCGCAACACTTGTATCCTGACAGTTATAATATAGTAAAAGAATCTATTGTCAACTCTATTACCGTTTTTGTGGTACGTTTTAAATTAATTCGTAATTTAAATTGTGAATGTGTTATTATAATAACATATAATTATTATCTACTGCCACCTTGATTGCATAATACCTAAACTAATACAAATTGAGATTATAGAGCATGTAAAAAATCTATATCTATATTATAAATTAACTATCCATACCTATATTATAAATTCGAAAGTAACTCTGTCTGCCTATCTGTCTGTTTGTCTTTTACGCAATCAGGGCCAAACCGCTAATTTAATTGTGATAAACTACTCAGACTACTCACTAGAGATACTTGAGGGTCTCGGGATGAACGTAGGATACTTTTTTTCTCATATTTGTAATATTTTCGATATATACCAATATATTAAAATACTTATTAATTTTACATACAATTTATTCCGTCATATTAATAACAACCGTCGCTACGCGACCGTTGCTGAGCAACGATTTGCAAAGTTTGTTAGAAAACGTCACCCAAAATGAGCTTGCTTAACGCATCTCTCTATTGAAAACTGAAAATAATTTCATAAATATATTTAATAAATATTCGTATAGTTCAAGCGGGCGTAGCCGCGTCCGGGTCCACTAGTATTTATATACCGTTTATTAAGTATATTTTTTAAAACTTATCATCATACTAATATTATAAATGTAAATTTGTCTGTTACGCTTTAACGTCAAAACTACTCAACCGATTGTCATGAAACTTTGAACACATATTCTTAGAGGTATTAAAAAAAACATAGGATACTTTTTAGCTTTTAGAGTTTCTAGTTTCTATAAATAAAAATACTAAAGCTTTCTATAAATAAAAAACACACCTGCACAATAGAAGCAACCAGAAGACCGAAGCATAGCGCGATACTAGCGACGTGTGGTACGGCTGCATCTGATATGGCAATACACGAAGCAACACCGATGGAGGTGAGCAGGAACGTTCCGATGAGCTCCGCCGTCAGCTGCCTCCAGATCAGCTTGTTGTCTGTTACATCTGCCAAACCGATTATAGAGCTCGTCCCTGTTGACAACATATATATATATTTGTTATATGTTCAATTAAATACTTTTAAAAATCTACATTTAAAATTTTATGAAAATCGATGCCGATTTAATTTTTTTTTCCATACAAACTTTCAACCCCTATTTTAACCCTTTAGGGTTAAAATTTTTCAAAATCCCTTCTTAGTGTATGTCCAGATTACGAAAGTAAACATCTGTCCAAATTTCACGTTTCTACGCACAGCGGTTACGGCTGTGCGTGCGTCTTACCTCAGTCAGTGAGGACAAGTCCTTTTATATATATATATATATATATATATATATATAGATAATACTATTCCTCTATTTTATTTCGGAGTTATTCCAATACTTATATTTATTTCAAGTACATATAAAGTTTTTATCTAATTTAAAAACCAATTTATAATTAATTATAATAATTTATATATATACATATATAAAATTTAAATTGTATGAACCATACGAGTATGTACCTACATATGTCTATTTATTTTCCGATATAAAGACCTTGCCGATATATTTTTATTAAATGTTAAGTGTTTGTTTAACTGTTCAAATATACTATGATATACATACATAAGAAACAATGTCAAGAACATTGTTTAAATAATAGAAATGTGGTGTAATTTGCAACGGTGATGTATACAATGATAGCAAATATTCAATAATCTACCGTATGAAATATATTTTTTTATTCTTTTAAAAAAATCACGTTTTTTCAGGCCGTACGTGGGTTAGATAGAACCTACAATACGACGGTTGTAGATTCGATCCCTACTTGAGGAAATAAAATATTCATTTAAATTTATATTTTCATCTCTTCGCTCCGGTGTCGAGGCAAAGCGCTGCGTTCAGTTCCGCCACTCAACACGCAATGCCTTCAGGATTCGGCGGAAAGTGGGGAACGAAGTGTCCTAATACTAGGTTCCCTCTTCCTACTCTGCTGGGATACAGTGTGAAGCTGATTTATAATTTTTTTTTTACGTTTTTTTTCCGCTGTTAGCAGGGTAGATAAATGGGGCCTGGTATTAAGGTACTCAGGGTCCCAATTTTCATGATATTGAATGTGGAGTGGAAGTAAACGCTGAGCTATGTCAACCAGAGCGAGAAAATGGAAATAATCATTTCTACGAGCGGGAATAGAATCAACAATACACAATACATGTCGGCTTTAATATACATATTTTATATATATTTATGCTCTTTAATTAAATTTTAACATGAAATAATTAATTAATTAGAGGCCGTGGCGCAGGGGAACAAGAACGTGACAGTTGAGGGTTCGATGCCCACTTTGGGGAATGAAATTAATTAACTTTCCGTATAAAAAAAATGTAACAAGATAGGTAGCCTACCACATTATTAATTAAAGATGATAAGATATTTTTGATCTGCAATTATTAATCCATTTGTAAGAACCATACCTAGACCAGAGAAAAATACGAAACAGATTTTTCTAGAAAACATGTTATTATGTAATAAAATTGCTTTTAAATAGAATAGATTAAATACCAATCATTGTTATCAAATAACATTAAACGGAAAAAAATAATGCTTCTATCTAATAATATAAATCAAGTCAAATATTTTTACTCTGCTTGTTTTATTGATATTTTTTTCTGAACGCACTTTCTAAGAAAAAATATACTTTACAAAGTAAACAAAGTATCGATACAGCTCTATTTACTTTGATGTATAAAATAATGAACAAACCTTATAATTTTTTTCCTATTGTCTAAGCACTCCTTTCCCCACTTTATGCCGAATTCTGGAGGAATTATGTATTGAATGGAACTCAACGCTGCGCTTTGCCTCCAGCGAGAAAATGAACATATTAAATACTTAATTTCATCTAGCGGGAATCGCAATCATATCCTGTCGCGTTTAGTTAGGACTGGCCTTCCTTTTTTATTTAATAATATAATTTATTTATTTAATTTATTAATATAATTATTTGTTTTTAAAAGTTTGCCTAACCTTTAATGTAAAGCAATCCAATGTAATGTTAAAAATATAAAGTGTTATTGTTTCTGTGTTACGTTCCATCTGATTCTCCTATATAAATCTTATATAATAACAAAAAAGCAGTCATTGGGGAAGTTAATAAATTTAAAAAAAAATTAAAAAATTATGGAAACATTTTTTGCAAAACTACGAATTGTAAAAAATCATGTAACTGCTTCTACTTCCTTAATTATAAATATACTATTATACAATATGATGTAAGTATGCATAATTTGCAAAATCTAAGAAATTGCAATCTTTAAAACATTAAAATAGAAAAAGAAATTTGTCCGACATTAAAAAAAATACAATATTTTAGGAAAACATAAATATTATATTTTACTACGTTCTTTTATAGATCATAAGTATCTTATTTATTGTTATAATTCTCATTTAAACTGCATATCACTATTTATAATCATTAGCGTAGAATATTTAAATAAATGTGCATAATTATAATAATTTTAAATAAAACTAGCTAATAACTGTTCTATAAGAACAAAATAGTTTATTTATTATAAAAACCACCAAAACTATTCCGATCCTGAATATATATTTTTTCGCACATATGTTTAATTGCATATTTATTGCAAACAAGTAAAATAACCTCTCATAAATTAAACTAAATTAATTGCAATCATTTACAATAGTACCGGCGTTTTCAAATAACTTACTCTTATGCATCTCATCCATTGGATAATCCGTCTTCATTTTCACACTTTTCCGTTCCGTTCCGTTCAACACCGAACACCGCACGATTGCGACAGATATTTACTAATACAACCACAAGTTATTTAATTTATAATTGAAAATTCCTTTTGAATTCTGCTCGGGGTCGGTTAGTTGTGAGCGCGCACTACCTTTCTGTAAGGCTCCATACACCTGAATGTGCGAAGTGCGGATGACAACGGACAAGCAGAATGCAACGACTTTTTATTTCTACTAGGTCTTATGCTGTATTTATAAATTAATAGCTAATTTGATATTCATCCGACGCTATCTCTATATGCGCGTACGCATGCGGCAAGTATATAAACGGATTCCGTTTGCCGATTTTAAACATAATTTAGTCATTTACGTAAACACGGAATTATCTAGTATGTTTAAATAATAAAACTAAAATCGTACAACGATAAATTATAGCAGTATGCTATTTGAAATATAATAAATTGTGACGAAAATGTTTTTTTCTTACTTTCTAAGTATACGTTTCTTTTAAGAAAAAAAGAAATTAGAATAATTAATAAACACTCGTTTGATAATATTGAAACTGGTCTTCTATAATGCTGGAATAATTTTTCCTTTGATACTTAATAACATTCTCAAGCAAACAAACCTGTTGGATCTAAAAATAATATTATCCCTAAGCTGAGGTAACGAGAATGAATATATACGTTTTTATTTTAGTACAAGTTTTTACTTCTATTCTGGAAATGCCTTAGCTGTTTTTACTTCTTTATTTAACATTTGTAAGTATAACTATAATCAATCAGTTATTATTATTATTATGCTGACAACATAATAGCATCATCTCTAGTAATTTATTTTAAATTAATATAATTTTTATTTGTAACAGTGCTATGGAAAAGTACTATGGAAGTTGGATTAGAAAATTACTTTTATTTTATTGAAATAATTAATGAACATATAGAGCCTGTGATGGCGCAAAGGCGCTAACGTTGTGTGTATTCGATTCCCTTTTTATATTTTAATTCTAACCATTGCCTACTTAAAACTTAAAAATTATATAATATTTGTATATTTTTCTAGCTTTATGCGGTATCAGCAAGGTGAGTGGAGAGAATTAAATGAGAGAGAGTTAAATAATTCATTCGAGTAAATGGAAATCGAACCCACATGACTATGATAGTCTGTGTATTTTTTAATTTAAATAGCTTTTTTACATTTACCTTACCTTTTTCAGTTTTAATATCTATCTTTAAGATAAAATAACAACGGAATTTAAATAGAATAATTTTGTTCTGAGAAAGGTAAAAGATTAACCTCATTGGCGTAGAGTCAAACTTTTCTCAGCCACTCGTTTTCCGGTATCAAGCCTCAATAACACAACGAGATTGACGCGAGTAGAATTTAAAATTTGTGTTAGCAATATTCCTTCTATTTTCATCATATCGCTTCTCCTAGGAGCCAAAAAATATCTAAACTAAGAGGAACGAGGAGGATATACTTTGTTTATTTGATAGGATATTATTTATTCTAAATAAAAAGAAGTAAAAGGAATTCGAGGATTTTGATTTTAATTTTAATAAATGAAAAAGAAAAAAGATTTTGATTTTACAAATTCGTAAAATCAAATTAATTGTAAAATTAATTTCTTTAACTATTCACAATGAAATCTTAAATACATTATATATTTCTTCTAACCTCATATATTATATTAATTGCATTTTGTAAACAGCTACTCTAGCAACTAGCTGACGCTATTTCGATTAATAACAAAGTAAACGTATGCATCTATAAATATGACTAAAGTATGAAGGTTTTATGCATAATTTACGAGAGTGTGGTAAACCACCATTTATTTATACTGTTATCGGTTGTAAAAATTCAGTAGTGTGTTCCTAAGATAAGCCCCGGTATTGTTTCAACCTCGAGCGAATGTTTGTTCGGCATACTTACACGTTGCTTAGCTGAGATGAGACTTAAACAAGTAGAGATTTGGATTTTCTATTTTTAAGTTAGAATTTAGTTATTATTTTACATTTTAAAGTATCAGAAAATATTTAAGTAATAAATTAATATATTAAGTAAAATAAAAAAATAAATAAGTCACGCTTACAGCAGCAGGGTAGACAGAGAAAACCTAGTGTTAAGACATTTCTTTCCCCACTGTCCGCTGGATTTTTCTAGGCTTTGCGTATTGCGTAGTGGTATTTAACGGCGGACATTTATTTGTCGTTGAGCCTAAGAAATGAAAATATTAAGAACTAATAATTCATTCCCCCGAATAGGGATCGAACCCTTAACCGTCGCGTTACAGTCAAAACCCTTGTGCCTTGTGCGCCACGAAGGCCTTACTAAATTAAGTTAATCATTAAGTAAGTAAGTTAGTCTAATGTAATGTATTAAAAGTGTTCTATCAGTAATACATATGTAATATCGTATTCAAATGATATGCCTAACAGGATTTATTAAATAATTATCGGCAAAGAAGTCACAATAGGTTCTTTGACGATATGAACTAAGAGGTCCAGTTGGTCGAAAAGGCGCAGGTTCAAATCCCGCTGCGTTCAAATTTTCATATGTTTTCTTAAAAGAGTACTAATAATAAATAACAATGTCTAAAGCAATCCTGATGCGGAGTAACAGTAAGGAAACAGGTTTCGGAGCGGCCGCGAACGTGCTCGCAACTAACTACCCATAGCAATTACTTTCTTGTTACTAGATTGTTATTATACTATCGTTGCTTTTGTTGCGAAAATATTTACTTTCGAATATGTTCTATTGCTTTTTGTAAGGTATTCTTGAAAGTATTAGAATTGCTATAATTTTAAACTCTGTAGAAACTGCTATTTATATATTGCGTTTCTCAATATAATTTATTGGAGAGTCCATCGTTACTCAGCGGCACGAATGCGACGGTTGTGTGCTCGATTCCCATTCGGGGGAAAGAAATATTTAATATATTCATTTCCTCGCTCTCGTCTAGTAACTAGGCAAAGTGCGGCGCTTACTTCCGGCACTCAACTCGCCATGCCTAAAACTTCTGGTGTAAAGTGGGAAACGTAAGTGTCTTAACTAGGAACGGAGTGTCTTAACAATATGCTCCTAGGTTTTCTCTGTATACTCCTATATGTCTATTTATTTTACGACGTCCTTAAGATCTGGAAGCGAAGAGCAAATGGTATTTAAAAACTATTGAATAAAGTTAATTGTGGTGATTTCATCTTTTCCCAAATAAAATATAGTTTTTCACGTAGTCCAAAAACGTATAAGCTATTGTTTTTCTTTCTCACGGTACTTGATTATAGGCAATTTAAATTGTAAAATACTTAGATTCAATTAAAATGTTTTATCTTAAACTTCCTTGCATTGGTTTCATGCATTTTTATTACTTTACTTCCTTATCAGACCATACCTAATTATTGCTTTTAACTACTGTAGTATCAAATAATACAAATTAAATATACAAATGAATAAAATACGTACATATTAATATTATTATAAAATTCTAAAACTATATTGAGGCCAGAGCACAAGTGTGTGACTGTGGACTACTGGTTGTGGGTTCAATTCCCACTCGAAGATGAAATATTTATTTGAATTAATATTTTCATTTCTCCACCCTGGTGAAGAGTCAAAAGTGCGAACACTCAACACGGAATGCCTTCAGAATTCGGTGGAAATTAGGAAACGAAGTGTCTTAACACTAGGTTTCCTCTGCTTACCCTGCTGTATGCGGGATAAAGCGTGATTTTTTTTATTTAACACGCAATTCCTCCAGAATTCGGTTCGTTCGGTTGTGAATAAAAATCAGGATTTGCACAACTATCTAATGGATTCTTATCATTAAACAAGCCTTATCACCAAAAATAAACTACGAAAAACTCGTACGCGTTATCAAAACTAAAAGGCTGATAGTGATAACGGGATCAATTGGCTACCGTGCTCGTTAACCGCACTTTGTGGGCAACCAAGTGTGTCAAGTTTATCAAAATTCTATACAAGTTTAAAACCTATTTGGATTTTAACCTACATCGTTATCCCGACATTTTATAAATGAGGCTAATGTCTTTAAATATTAATAAAGTTGTACATCGATGTGAACATTTGCTAATTTGATATTATTTCTTTAGGTTTAATATTATTATATAAATAGAGTTGACTCAGTTATAAATCAGTTATAAATTTCGTCATCAGTGACTTCATAATGGATATAAATAAATAGAATTATTTTTTAAAAGTCTTAAATGACGGTACAGTGTTTGTTTCTGTAATAAAAACCAACACCTAGTCTAAAATAATGAATATAACTTAAATATATATTTTTCCCCAATAGCAATTCATCAATCATAGTATAAAGTTTTTTTAGTTTCACGCCGTATCCCGCAAATAGCAGCGTAGATAGAGGGAACCTGTGAACCTAATATTAAGACACTCCGTTCCTATTAAGAATAATTATCTAAAGTGTCCGTTACCCACTTTCGCCGAATTCTAGAAGCATTGAGTGTTTAGCGGCGGCGATCAACGCCGTGCGTTGCTCAAGCGAGATCATTTCCTGAGGTGGGAATCGTACCCACAATCTGTCTCGACTGGTCTCTGTGTCTGTGTGTAGTCATTTCATATAATCTCAAACTAAAATTAAATACCTAAGTATAAATTGTAAGCATATTGTATGAAACCTTAACCTGACATTGTACCTTGGCCGTGGAGGTAGAGGTACTCGTAATATAACAAATTGCTGCCTTATAAGCAAAGTACGTCATTCGATTGTTTATATGAGAAAATTAGACGCCACTCTACCGCGATTTCGTCTTTATTGCAAGAAATTATATGCCTCTGTGTCATACTTAGTACCTGCAATTGTTTATATACCTTTGATGAATGTAGCTATAAATAATTGAATTCAAATGAATAATGTAAAATGTGGCTCGTTTTATATATATATTATTCATGTTAGTGGGGTTTTCAATTAAATGAAATAAATAAAATAAAGTCTGCAAGAGAACTGAGAGGTCTTTTTTTTTTTGTTATAAGTATTATATAAAAAAACAATATCGAAGTCAGTTGTAGTGCAGGGGTACAGGTGTGTATCTGAACTATAAGACGACTGGTTGTGCGTTCGATCTCTATTCGAGGCAATGAAATATTTATTAAATTTTATATTTTCATTTCTTAGCTCTGGTGCCAAGGCACCACAGGAGAAGATCCGCCACTCACCACGCAAGGCCTCCAAGATTCAGAGGACAACGAGAAACGGAGTATCTTAACACTAGGTTCCTCCTGCCTACCTCGCTGCAGGGTACAGCGTGAAGCTGATTATTATTAACGGCAAAAGAACTAAAAATACTTTTCTATTATATAATAAAAATATAATGCTAAATCATGATAAGAAAATGATATACTGTGAAAGAATTCTAAAACAAACTTCAAATATTTGGCTGAAAAGTTTTATGTGCAAAGTGTTTCAACAAACAGGTAAAATAGGTACGTAGCAAAATTATCACCGGCCGTGACAATGGCGTCGCGGACGATCGCTAAACTATTAAAAACATCTCGTAAATTGTTAGTCGCCATTATTGTGTGGGTAATAATTTGTGATATCATGTATAGTCATTTTATTATTTTATTTGATTATTTCTTATTACATTTTCAACGAGAGTTATTTAATTAATTAATAATTAGAGGCAAGGCCAAAAAGGCCATTCAACACGCATTGGTTTCAGAATTCGGCGGAAATTGGAGTACGGAGAGTCTTAACTCTAGGTTCCCTCTACCTACCCTGTGTGCAGGACGCTTAAAAAAAATAAAATACATTAATACTAAATGACATATATTTAATAAAATATCTTTATATTTTAATAAAATATATGGAAGCACATTTCGCTCATTTATTTCTTAAAGCTGTTTGTAAATATATTTAAATACAATATTTTTTGTTTCCCTTTATCTTTTTTTATTGTTTGGATTGTCAAAATTTTATTGTTTTAAGTCATCAGCATAATAAAAATCAAATAAAATTTTACATGACGGACATACCATATGTCCGTCAAAGCGTGATGAGTGACAATGACGATACAATACGCGTGAAGAATCGTACGAATGTCACGGCATTCATATTTCTATTAAGAATTAATATTTAAATTTAAGAAGTGTCTGTTCCATAATAATATGGAATAATTTGCAAAGTCGAGGCCAGTCGTGGACAAGACAAGCGTGACTGTAAAGGCTGTAGGTTCGATTTTGACACTCAATGAATTTTGAAATATTTAGTATTTTCACTTTCTCGCTCTAGTAATAAGGCAAAGCGCTACGATGAGTTCCGCCACTCAACACACAGTGACTCCTGAATTCGGCGGAAAGTGGACAACGGCAGCGGAGTGTCTTAACACTAGGTTTCCAGATTCCCTGCCCTGCTATGTTTGAGTTACAGCGTGAAATACAGGTATTTACAGACAGACAAAGCGACACAAAATATCAATTATTTTATATATTTAAAAAATAAAGCACGTATTTTACATATTATATTCAGTGGCTATTACATACGATCGCCATTCGAGATACGTACCGCGAACAATGGAACATCTTTAAAATGAAATAAAACAATGACTTTGTAATTATTTAGAGGAACTGTGTTTTAATAGAGATGAAGCCATTCCATCATATCAGTTGGAAGCCATTTAAAATCTTAATATAGTTATTACTCTAGTATTTAGTAAATACTAATAATACTAATTAATTTTATTTTCAGCTTCAATTTGTATTCCGCATGTAGCAGGGTAGATAGTAGGAGTTTAGTGTAAAGACACTCCGCTCTCCATAGCCTGCCAAATTCTGGAAGCATTTCGTGTTGAGTGCCTCGAGACCAGGGAGAAAAAATTAAAATATTCTATTGAATATTTTAATTTTCATAATTTCATCGAATGGGAATCGAATCCACCACCTGTCGCATACAGTCACACGGTTGTGCCGCTGTGCCACTACCGGCCTCAACAGTTCGAATAGAACTTTAATAAGGAAAAATGTATATTATATGACTAAGGTTTACTTTTATTTATAACCTTGATTTAAAGTTGAACTATTTAATCATTTTCCATATAAAAGTCACGTATAATATTAGTATTATTTAGCGGAAAAAAAGCACAATCTCTTGTAATTCCGAGTAGAGACAGCTATTTGATATACAGATTAAAAAAAAAAGCCCGACAAATTGACATAATCTGTATGTAGTGTAGTCATCGGACTGAGCTTCCAAGAAAGCGTTTAACAGTTTATATTAATTTAATAGTTCTGCTCTCATTACTTGATACTTATTACGTTAGAAATACAGTCTATTTCACAGTTGAAATTAATATTATATTAAGAAATTTCCATATTCCTCAATACATAGAAAATAAGATAAAAAAACTTGGCACGTTGTGATGTTGGTACGTTTAGTTGTGCGTCATGGGTACTGCCCTATGGAGTGGAAAGTTTTATTCAAAGGAAAAAGATATAGAATAAAGATATAAATTATTCTCACATTCCTAAACACGAAAATTAAAAAAAAATATGACGCATGTCAAAATAATTTTAAAAAATATAAAGTTTAAATTATAAATTGAAAAATTATAAAAATTAATTATTAAATAAATCCTAACTATTTAATAAGTAATATAATGATTAATTATCAAATGTATGTAAAATGATTATTGTAATTACTATAAAATAAACCACTTTTACCAACATAATTATGTTACCTGCGAACCCTAGCTTGCTCTACAATTATTTCACAACACGAACGAGACAATGGGCTGTTAAGATAAACTTTAAAATGATCATCCATCAATATTACGTATTCGACACGTAATCTAACTCGGCTACCAATAACAATCGACCATCAATATTTATAGAGCCCCTAATGTGTTTAATTATAGATACACCTATAATTTCCGCAATTTCTATATGAAAATATACATTACTTTTTATAACAAGGAAAACTGTATAATAGTTTATATTTTACATTCAGTAACTAACATATATAAAGCCAGTCGTGGCGTAAGGACACAAACGTTTGGGTCCGATTCTCGCTTTAGGAAATAACTTTTTAAATTTTCATTTCTTTGCTCTGGTTTCAGGCACAGCTCGGCGTGAGTTCGACCACTCAACACGCAAAGCCTCCAGAATCCTCGGCGAAAAGTGGAGAACGAAGTGTTTCAACACTAGGCTCCCTTTGAATTCCCTACTACATATGGGCTGTGGGTGTGGGACGAACACGAATCTAAAAAAAAATACAATTTTAAAACTAAATATATATTATATGTATGTATACTTTATTTAGATTGGCCCTGTCTTTCAAGAGTTATACCAAATATAAATTACCGTTAAGCACGTGCATCAATTACGTATATAACTAAAATATCAATCTCAGAAGATTCTCGACTGTAATAAATAGAAACCAACTAAAGGATATCTAGAACAGCTTTTCAATGGGTTACAATCGTCCCACAAGAGGGCATTGGCACGGTTTTTGCGGAGCGACTCGTGAGTGCTTTTACAACTAACCCATCATTAAGTGAATGATACAAATAAATTGATATTTGAGGTTATTGACTTTCAGTATTTCATTATGCAATTTACAATAGTGTTATATAAATTATTTATTATGAATAACATTGCTGTTCTACGTGTTTCATCATAACAAGAATACGGGTCGATCACGTTTAATGTATGATATTATTAAAACTACTTGTAATTTAATTTGAATTTATTTTTGTTTCTCACTTTAAAAAAGTTTAAAAAAAATAATAAGTCTCGTCGTCCTATGAAATACGCTTGTCGTTTTTATGATTGCTATTTGAAAACAGTTTAAATAAAATCGCTAAAACTAATAAATCTTACAATAAGTTAAACACAATTGGTTAAAATTGGCGGCAACTCGCGTGGGCCCGCTGTCCGCCATTTCCTCTATTTCGAGAGGCGTGACCTAACTTGACAATTTGGATGATAGCTGGACCGAAATAGCCGGCTATTTTCATGACAACTGAAGATAAACGGATTAATACCAATTTAGTATGTGATCCTTTAATCTGGTAAATCATTGTATGGAGCGTTGTTTCTCCAACCGAAGTTTTCCATGACGTTTACTTTCTATACTCTCTATAAAGTTTTATTATCTACCATCTTCATCCTCTTTCTTAAATGTGCTACTAATTAATGTTTATTGTTAAAGATCATTAGTAGCATATTTTATAATATAAATAATTAATAGGGACTTTAGCTTTTCGAATTTCCTAAATAAATATATCCAAAAAAAGGATGGGTAATATGAAAATATTAAATAATTCTAGAGTGAAACATAATATACCTACCAAAAAAATCCTGTAAAAAACCAGTCAAGTCTCGATGGAGCTGTTTGTTTCTCAATAAAATATAATGAAACACCTAGAGAAAGCCAAGTCAAGTCTATATTATTAATATAGTTAAATTTCATGTGACCAATCGTTGAACATTCTTTCAGCACAATTACGTTGTTTATATACAAGTTAACGGCCAACTACAAAATTATTTTTTTTAGAAAACAAAAATTTAAACAAGATTTGAATATATAATATTTTTAGTCTTTTGAATGACCAAAAAAAATAAATAAATCATTAGACGTTATTACATTACAGACTCTATATATAATTAAAATTATCAGCCACTTAGGGATTTCCGCTGTTTTGTAGTTTAATTTAATAACTATAATATAGAATTTAATTGCAGACTTGGATGACTTTGTTGTGAATAACAATGTGGGATTTCATTATTTACTAATACTAATCTATCATTTACTAATATTAGGCTGGCATTAATTAATATTTCAATATTTTAATATTTTATTAGCAGTTAATAACTTGGTTTTTAATTATTGCAATGTTTGTGTAATATGTCAGACAATTAGTTAAAAATTAAATAAGACATTGAACGTATAAGGGAGATTATAAAAGCTAAGTAGGTTAAGTAAGGTAAGTTTTCATACTATTTCCACTTGGTTTAATTTAAAAAAAATGTCATTAATCATTTTAATAATTAAAAAAATTGTTCATAAATCTTTCAAGTATGTTATGGCTTTTAGTATTATTTATTATTGTAAAATCAAATATTTATATTATTATTTTTTATATAAACAAACATGACGTCACGGTATTTAAAAAACTGGGTATGCCACGGGTACCACTAGCATAAAGAATTAGTAAATCTGTTCCTGAAGACCTTGTCTCTAACCACGTACATACATAATTGATTGATTCTCCACACATTATCATAATTCAATGTTAATCCCCCTATTTGTAAAACATATAGAGACGTCCAATAATTAACGACATGTTAATAAAGTCTTTTGATATTTATTTATAGTAAGAAGTTTTAGATTTTATTAATATTAATAATGAATTTCTACATAAAAACTTTCTAGTTAAAGGTTTATAGAGCGGCTAATATATTATAACATCATGGGCGTAGGGATACGGATGGCCAGGTGGTCCCTGCCTAGATTTATAGAAACAATAGATTAAGCCTGAAAACTAAACACAATCGACCTAAAAAATATCTATAATATATTGACATGCATAACATACCATAAGCAAAGTAAGATAGAAATAAAGCATATATGTAATTATGTAGAGTCATACCATTACGTATACTAATTTCATATAGTAAGTTAACAGTTAACTGCAGTATTAATTAATAATATAATAATAATTTATACCTAGTGATAAAAATTTGTTGTTTTTATCCTTAAGAATATGAAATAACAGGATAATTGAACATATATGTATTTCATGGCATACTTACGCATTGCTATTACTAGTATAATACAAATCTTCCGTAATATTAAATTCTACTATATATTTTAAAATTTTATATACTTTTTTTTTGAGGCCATCGCGACGGTTGTGAGTTCAAGCCCTACTCGAGGTAGTGAAATATTTACTTGCGTTTATATTTCCATTTCTTCGCTCTGGTGTCGAGGCAAAGTTCTGCCACTCAACACGCAATGCCTCGAGAAAATAGAGAACTAAGTGTCATAACTCTAAGTTCGCTCTGCCTACCCTGTTGTGACCGGGATACAGCGTCAAGCTGATTTTTTTTCGATTAATGTCTAAAGTGAATTAAAACCCATGGACAAAACAACCAAAAAATATTTATAAAATAGATCTCCAGAAACCACACACACACTCATAAAAATAATAAAAACCCTTTTATTATATGTAACGTAATACTATAACTGAGATTGTATAATTAATAAATAGTGCGTCGACATCATTCCACATGAGTCGTGAATTTTAGAATGATAAAAATATTACTTACGAGTATATATTTCAAATACATTGTAAATAACGATTTAAAAACCCAAGACATAAACGAAGGCAAATTTACATTTCCCCAAAAATGCAACAATGTTAATAATATGGTGAAATATATCAGGCATTTTGTGCATAGTATATAGGACGTAACATTCCCGTCATGCAGCCTTACCAAGAGGTAGGCGCGAGGCCCTTGTAGGCGGCGCTTGGGCTTGGGGCTCCGCGTTGGGATTGCCGCTTTCTAGATCTGTAACCATATTCATAAACTTTTATATATACTGTATCATATATTATACAAAATGTTTCGATCCCTTATATGATTTACAATCATCTTCGTTAGTGTTTTTGTAGCTTGTATGTAACGTACTTAAAATAAATTCCTATATAGTTATCCTTATTATTGATTATTAGATAAAAAAAATAGCTTTTTCTATGTTCCGAATTACTGTTTTAGAATACAGTCCAAGCTTTAGTTAATTAAATTATACATTGCAAATTTCTATCTAATTTTCCTAAATAAAATTATTATTACACAAAATTTTCATACAATAGGTTTTTGTTATTATACAATAGAATAAAGATAACAGGTTGCGCAATATCTGTTTCCTTAATGATGGACCATTCAAATATAAAAACGATTCTTTCAATCAAATGCTCACTTGGAGTGGGTCTCGATCAATAATAATAATAATAATATAGAATTTAAAATTATATATCCTTTATAATATTTTTTTTGTATACTATCGATTAAAAAAAAGAACAAATAGTCTAAAATTAAATATTGTTTAAATTATACATATTCCATTACAAGCAATAAACAAGTAATATACAGCCAAAGTGTTGTTTTAATCGATTTAATAATATGTTTTTATTATTAAATCGATTAAATACAAAGAAAATATATACAAATAACATTTTATGGCGTCTGTACGCGTGTTATCCGGTAAGATATGCGCAGTTTGGACAAATCACCCGGATTTAATCGGCATACAGATGAGCCTATAGGTTTACTTTATTCATATCATGCATTATTTAGAATTACGTTCTATATATTTACATTTTAATTATATATTTGCATATATTTAGTTCGATCGTTGTACGTCTTCTAGAAAATACTATATTTATTGAATGGAGTAGGTACTAAACGTACAATAGAGATGTACGAGTATATTATAAAACGCCATCCTGGAGAATGGGCACTAGCATGTGACTGTAACGCGGTGGTAGTGGGATCAATCCCACTAGGGGAAATAAATTATTATTTATTAAAATTTTATTTTTTTCAATACAAAAGAAAAGCGCGCGTTAAGTTCCGCCAGTCACCACATAATGGCCTCGAAAATGCAGCAGAAATAAATACAGCATAGGGGAAAAGTACAAAACAAAATTAAGAATACTATATAACACATAATTGATTGTGGAAGAAGAATATAGATATGGGATGATATATATTATTCGTATTTGTTAATTTAATTTTTTCTTATAATACCTACCTATACCTACATAAATATTTTTTTTAATAAAAAGAACAGTATTCCCGATATAATTAATTTAAATATTTTAAACAGTCTTATCATTCGATTATTGGACCAAGTGTTCATAGCTGTTTAACATATAATTACGATAAAACTACATTGGAATGTCAAAGAGAAGCCAAATTGGTGCATTGCCCTCGTTTATTTGGTACCTAAAGCAAATTTACACGAATTTTCATTATTTATTTTCAGAAACAAATTAATTTATTTGTGTTAAATGTATAACAGTCGCCGCACTCAAAAACGTCTATTAGCCCCTAACTAATGTTAATACTAATCTCCCATATTACTCCTTCACAAATGTTAAAACAATAAAACGTCTTCTTTCTTCTCTTTGCCTCGACACCAAATCGAAGAAATGAAAATATTAAATATTTCCTTCCCTCGACTGGACATCGAACCTACAGCTTATCTCGCTTGCAATAACACACTCGTGCCCTACTAGTACTAGGACTAGTGTAGTAGTAGTACAATTGTATTGAAATATTAATAGCTTTTCAAGTTCTTTTTTATTTTTTTTATAATACTATTTATGTTAAATAAAAACTTCAGTAAACTTAGCACCAATATTTATTGATTAAATTTGTTTTATGTACTTTTGTTTTGCATTATTTTTAATTCTATTGTTTTAGCTACCGTGAAGAACTAGCTCTAAGCCAATGTACCTACATT
Organism: Heliconius nattereri; assembly: GCA_013403645.1. Classification (NCBI taxonomy): domain Eukaryota; kingdom Metazoa; phylum Arthropoda; class Insecta; order Lepidoptera; family Nymphalidae; genus Heliconius; species Heliconius nattereri. The sequence goes on from JAAIXI010000225.1 coordinate 2,600,894, forward strand.
TGTATTACATGTTGTATTTATAGGCGCGATAAAAGTTCATTCGTAAATTGGCGTTCGATTATACCTACAGTTGAGTAATTGAATTATTATTTCTATTCCCATATATTAGTGCAATCGAATGTAGTTTTATTTAATCGAATCGAATATAGGACCTCTTCCTTAATAAACACCTATATATTTTTTCATATAGATTATTGATATACAAATCATTATTTTTATTTGTAGGTATACAAAAGTATATTCTAGAAGTAGAGAGAGTCAATGCTCTAATTTAAGAGCATAATTGTTTTCAGCAATATGTAAAATGAAGAAAAGGCCCATATATGTCAAGAAAAAAAATTAACTCTTATAGAATCACGTTGGAGTTCGTGTGTACGTTTGTTACGATAATTTATTTCGAGATTGCATGGAGGTATCAAACTGAAATTAATATCAAATATCGTGGTCTACGGGTTTTTGGAACACAGAAAAACTGCTTCTTAATCAAGCCAATCAAAAAAAACGAGAACTTACGCATCTTTGTTGCTGCATTTTTTAAACCTAATGGTATTTTTCGTGGACATACACTTGTGAATACAAATAAATGGAAAATACGAATAATTTTAATGATAGAGAATTGCAGAGGAAAAAATTATTACAAACTTATATTTGTTGTTCATTTCATACAAAATGTGTGCATACTGAAATTTGTCAACTTTATTTGTGTAAAATTTGACGAGAACTTATAACATGCAATACAATTAAAGAAAAACATTAAAAAATGGAATTTCATTTATATATTACAGACACAAACTATTAATCTTAACATAAAACTTAATTTTAAAAATAGTACTGCTTGTTGACTTATTAGTACGGCAATAAATTAAAAGAATTATTATTTTAACTCGAAGTTCTAACAATAACTCAATATTGAGAGATTAAGTAAAAATAAAGAAAGGAAACAAGAAGGACAGCGGACTTTAATTAACTATAAAATTGGGATAAAACTATACGAAAATGTATATTTTGTTAATTTATTATAAATTGTCATATTAATAAAATAAATGAGGCATATTATAGCTGCATCATGAAATTATTTAAGTAAGTCATATTATATATTTTTATCGTACATGTTATCAAAATCAAAAATAATAAATTAAAAGCCAATTATCTGTAATTATAATGTATTATCACTAACGAAACATATAGATAATTGAAGATTAGGACAGTTGAACACGATAAGTTCAATATCTTCTTTTAAATACAAACACGATTTATGTATAGGCATAAGGAGCCTAGTGTCAAAACACTCCGTTCTCAGCATTCGGTTCGTATTTGATATGTAGGAATCAAACTCACAACCATTGCATTTACATTCAGACACTATCCCACCCACTGCTCTTAAATTACGATAGCTATGAGTAACATGTGGCGTTAAGTTGCAAATAAACACGCAGTGACCCGAATGTTGCTGGAAAACGGAGTGTCCTGATACTAGGCTCCATATGTATAAAACCCTCTCAAGCCTGAGATGGATCTTGAGACTGATTTATAATTACTATAATTTAATACATATAACGGTTATAATTTCCAAATTTTTTGTCTCCAATAACAATATTTTTAACTATTTCGGATCTATAAACTTTCGTAGTCAATTGTATGTGTGTAATGTAATTGGAAAGGAAGAGCAGGACGTTCTCGAATATTTTTATTATGTAAAATAAATATAATATTTTCCATAATATGTCTTAGCATTAGCACCTAATTCGGAGATGTCATTTGTTTAAGTCTTATCATTTAGGGCTTAGAAATATTGACGGTGAAGAATAAAAATAAAGCAGTATATATTAAGTCTATTTGCAATCTAATTTATCAGTAATGTATTGGGTATCTTATCTAAGTCCTAACTCACTGTAAGCCTAAGAAGGTATGCGCAAATGAACATGACTCGAAACTGTAAATTGTCTCGTATAAAGTTTACTCGTATATTATGATAATACTACCATGGAGTTTGATAATAACGTTTCTTTTAGATTTACTCTTAGCAAGCACCTTAAATATTGAATTTATATGTCGTTACAGTGGTTTCCTATTATTATATTATTTTTTTTTAGTTTTGAAGTTTATTAATATTTTGTCGCTATACTGAAATCTAAATATTATGCGGTTATTTAATAATTAATATGCAAAGTATATTTCCCAAGATATACATATTTAAAATTTGTTTATATCTATCATTTAGGTAAGCGAATTTACTAGCAAACAAATATTACAATTTATAGCTTATTTTTTTATTTCTGTAAATGTTTACTAATTAGCTTCATTATAATTCACATAAATATAATTTATTTGTACATTTACATGTTTATAAAATTTAAAATATTTTTATGTTTATTGTTGTTATTTCTATTCTATTATATATATTTTTTTCAATGAATAATAATTATTATTATTATTTGAAATTATGCATGTTATGCATTAGTAAAGATTTGATAACGTTAAAAGTCGATATAAGAACATATTTTATTGTCGTAATACTTCATATTAATCCTTAATTAAAATAGAGAAGTACGTGTGCGCATAAAAAAATATTTATAAATGTTCTTTAATTCAAGTCATTGTTACAACCTTTATTAGACAAAAAAATACTAAATTTTTTATTATTATTTTTTATTTAATTGAATTACTAAATTACTTATTTATTCTTTATTGTATCATCGCTATAACGTGATTTTAACGCCTAAAAATACTAATATATATATTTTTAGTAACATAAAATTAATTAATTAATTAAATTTATATAATCAACAACAAAAACTTTAATAAAAAAACTATAAAGTATCATTTTTTTTTAAAAAAACTTACTTTGCACGTTCTTGGTAGACATTGCTGGAGTATTCTTTGAAAAGTTGCTTTGAAAACAAGACGCACTCACGCGCACGCACCTCGTAGACGACCGCTACGGCGTTGTGCTACGAAACTATTATTAGCTGAATATAGCTAAAGACACTAATAATAATGCTATATATTATTATAGCACGTCCGGAGCGGGCAATGTTCTAACTAAGAATGACAATCCGCCCTGTTTCGCTTGCCTCTTGATAAAGTGCTAAATTATAGTATAAATAATCGTGAACTCCTCTTGCTTATTGGTTGGGAGAGCATTGTATGTCATTTTTATTTATATATCCTATATATTTGTCTAATATTGTATGGAAAAAAGTTTGTCTGTTTATTTTGTAAACAAAAAAATAATATTATATATATTATTTATATTGAATTCATTTTTAACCCATGACGAAAACAGAGGTGAGAACCGCAATATATTAATTTTGATCTGGATATAATATAAGTAAAAATATTGAAAATTCTGATGATATCCCTGAAACTGACATAGTATAGTAAAAGTATAAATGTAAACTATACAAAACCTAGAAAGCTAGTGTCTGTAAAGTCGTTTTGCGGACGATAGTTTTACGTTATAACGTTATGAGAAAACATTGTTGAGAAATTGCATACTTATGTAAATTAAATTGAGTTCCATCCATCCATCAGCCTTTCAACGTCCACTGCCGGACATAGGCCTCCCCTAATTCTCGCCACTCCGTCCGGTCCTGCGCCCTTTGAATCCAGCGGATTCCCGCTGTTTTTTTAAGGTCGTCGGTCCACCAGGTTGGAGGGCGGCCTGTGCTGCTTTTGCCGAGACGGGGTCGCCATACGAGGACCTTTCTTCCCCATAGGTTGTCGGCCCTCCTGACAATATGGCCTGCCCATTGCCACTTCAGCTTGCAAATTTTGAGAAATTGAAGTTTTTGTCACTGAATTATCATTATTTTGTTTATAATGAAGGAGTTAATTCAAAATTACATTTTTTTTATAAATTCACATTTATGAGGACTCGTCCATTTAAGTATTATTTTAATTAAATTATACAGATTAATTATAAGTAACAATGTGCTATAAAGAATTAAATTACATCTTATATATATTGAGTGATACATGTGATACATGAGAGAGAGAGAGAAGTAGACAAGCCGAACGTTTACTTAGGCCAAGCGCTCCACTCTATCGTTTTTTCCATGCTCTCGCTTGCACACTCATCTCAAGCGGAACGTGACAATGAGTCATCCTTTTTCGTGCGTCCACCGATTTATAAGACGGTATCATGTTAAAAAATAATATATTGGCAATATTGTGTGCCTTATAAATACTTGTTAACTAAAATCTGTCTCTCTCTCTCTCTCTGTAAAAATTATCTAAAACTTTGTTTAATATACTATTGGATATTTTTTAATAGATGCCATTGCCCGAGCAAGGTCAGTTCGAAATAAAGGACGGAAACTGTAATTAGTAATTACAGAATAGCTGTGTTAAAAACATCATAATAATTAAATGCTTTAAGTACATATATTCTAGAGCTATGATATATTATAAAGACCTAAAAATAACTAAATAAACAAAATAACTAAAAATTATAAAAAAAGTTTAACAAGAACCACTTGTAACTTGCACTATCAATTTAGTCATTGCAAAAAGTGTAACTGCACTAACATATTTTATAATTAAACTATTATTAAATGTTTTAAGTGAATTTTTAGTATAAGAAAATGGATGTATAAAATTTTAAATGTAGCATAATATCTACTGTACCCTATTCAGAAGGTCTTTATAGATGTCAGTAGGGGAACGATGCCGATGTGGAAATAAAAATAGGCCCATATTTATAAGCCGTTCTCAGACCCGAGATTGATCTCAATTTACCATTGTTCATTCGTACTTACATATCTTTGAATGAAAACAACATCTCAAGATCAATCTCAGATTTGAGACCGTTTAATAAACACGGTCCTTATAGTATATTCCTGAATAGTATTTTTTTGTATTGTATTAAAAATAATAAAGAGAAATCTTTTTATTTACATTTGAAAATAAAATACAAAGATTCAGTAAAAATGTAATTAGTATCTGCTAAGTTAAATAGTACATAATTAATGAAGGGCAACGTTTTCACGTTATCTACGCCACCGGAGCGTTGTAGAACAGGCTATTGTTTGTATAACAACAGCTGATAATGTTAATTTCACAAAATATGTGTATTACAAACAAACATGATATTTTACTACTTAAACAATGTGCTATCTATATATATTATCAGAAAAAAATCTGCTATATTAAAAATTAAGATAAATATAATTGAAATATAAATTTGGAAATTCTTTTACATATATAAAATTTATTTTATTATCTTTAAAATGTACGATAATGTAATTATATAACATTATCATTGAATTATTTTTATAGCTTAACAGTTTAGCTCTAGAACCGTAGTTAGAGATTTATTCTATTCTCCAAGTGTTATACATGTTCTCCAGAAAAGTACTCACTCGATACTCATCCGATGTTTATTAGGAATATACATATTTTTTAATATATTGTTGATATTTTTTATTCCATAATAAATCATATATAGATAAGTAAATATCAACACCGGTAATGTATTATTTAGATTTGTATTCCTTTTACTTTTTATACTTGACCTTAAAAACAAAATGGCCCCCCCCATTTATTGTTTTACTTAATTTCTTACCATTATAGCTGAACTAATCTAGTTTTATATTTACATACCTAATTTCGCTATTTAAGTTAGTTAAGCGTTTATTATAAGCCAATATTTATATATTACTAGATTATTGGTACAAAAACTAAAGACCGGTAGCAAATGAATTGTAAAAATTGTAAATCACTCATTGTTTACATTTTATTTGCTTAAAAAACAGTCAAGTAGAAAAAAACTAAAGTTATTTTCAGATACTTTCCATTTCGAGTTTTTGACCAGGCCATGAAATAATGTTTTTTATCTAAAATTAAATCGATATTGGTCGATCGATATACGAAGAATATCGTCGTTATGGAAATAAAATTTGATTATTATGTACGACTGTGCGTTAATCTGAATCATTGCTTGTATCATGATTGGAATATTTATAATGTTCATACTTTTCTTTTATATAATATAAAAATATTTTTAAAATAATCAGCTTTACGCCATATCTCGCATCCTGCAGGGTAGACAAAGGGAACCTAGTGTTAAGACACTCCGTTATTCACTTTCTTCCGAATTCGAAACATTGCGTGTTGATTGGAACTCAGCGCCGCGCTTTTACCTTGATACTAGAGCGAAGAAATAAGCATACTTTTATTATTTTAATTTATATTCAGCTTTAAAAAGGTCAAAAGTGCATCGCTGGTGGTCGGTAATTCAATTTTGTAGGATTGAGATTGAAACGTAGGAGTGCTACGAGTGCTTGCATCCGCATAGCAATGTATTATACACCTACATAATAAATTATATAATTAAAAAAAATATAATTTATTATTTATTTATTTGATTTAGTTTAGAATTCGTCTTTGATACCATGGTGGCGGATTTAGGGCGTCTTTTACTAAACATGGTGGGTGTGGGTTCATATTCATCTATGGTATACATGTACTTATATTTATTAAATATTTCTGTTGAAAAGTCTTGTAACATTTAAATCTCAGTCTCAACCTACCTACCTTAAAAAGGTAAGTACTGTCAGGTACTGTCTTTTGCTTTACAGACACCCCATGTCTTGCTGTCGACTCAGAAAAATCGCACTTCTACTACAAAAAAAAATGTTGTATAAAAACAATCTATAGTTAAAAAATTCACAATATATAAAGAAATACATTAATATATAAGTCGAAAAAATACATATTAAATATTTATATATGAAGACCCCCAGCCGTTAAAGGTGCAGGAAACAGATAATGTGATGGCATACGCAAGAAGCACTATTAGTCTTAACTAATATCTATTATCTAATAAAAATTTATATGCCTGTAAACCAAAGTGCCAACCAAGTTACGTCACTATATTTTTTACGACAGCTAAAGTGCCTTAATCTACGTTTATCTTCTAGTAAATTTTGCTAGACTTTTTTATGAATCACTTTTATTTTATTTTACGTATATATAATTGTAGGCAGGAGAGTAGTAAGGGAAACCTGGTAACCTAGTGTTAAGACACTCCCTTCCCATTAAGATACATATATCCAAAATTTCCGCCGAATCCAGGTGGAATCCCGAATCAAAGAAAATAAAAAAATAAATATTTAATTTCGAGCGGGAGTCGAACACACGGTCTATCGCGTTCACTGTCGCATGCTTGTGCCCTGCGCCGCAACAGGCTACTGATTGTATTATATCATCATCATCATCATCATGATCATCATCAGCAGCCATATTTTGACCACTGCTGGATATAGGCCTTCCCCCACTCTCGCCACCACACTCGATCCTCAGCTCCTCGATGGGCGGGGCTGTCGTAGAACTGACGGCCGCTGGAGCAGACGTGTCTAAGAGTGGAGCCCCCTTACAAAACGACCGGTGAGACGACCCTTTTGACCGACCCCTTTGACAGATGGACCGACGACATAAAGAGGTTGGCGGGAAGCTGATGGGTCCGAAGAGCTGTATTATATACCAACATAAACTTAATAATAAATATTTTCTGTTACCAAAATCCTATCTCGATTTATATAAGCAAATTATAAATAACGTCCATTTTAACTCAATTAGTTTATCATAAAAATAACATTGTGCTTGTATCATATCATCTCTATTATCAGACACTGAGGAGTGGGTGAAAGTGATAAGGCCGCCGTGATATCCTCTGATAAGGCGGCGCTATTGTAGATGTTATCTTGTATGGTGTAAATATTTTCCTTGGCGCTGGCTGAAGGTCATTTCTTTAGCGGTTTTGGTTGCTATGTTTGACTGAGTTGTGGTGATTTGCTTGTTATGTAAGAGATTAGTCATTAAATGTTAGAATGAACGTGGGAAGCGCAGTGTCTTAACACTACGCGCGGCACGCTTCCTCTGCCTACCCTGTCAACACGATAGATTTAGATTTCGTTTCGTTTCGCTTCATTTCCGGGTTCCCTCTGCTAATATTGCTATGTGCGGAACGCAGCTAGAAAAACATTTATTTAAGAACTCACATTACTAGTTTTTACCAGTCATATTTACCAGATTTATTGATATTCTTATTTGTATTATATAAATGTCTTTATAATATAATTATATGAAACTTTAATGCATAATAGGCATAAACGATGTAGTCATAGGTCACTATTAGATTAAAAAAAAAAGTCTTAGAATTCTAAGCCTCTGAGCACCATCTGTGGTCAGTGGTTAAAATAAAGTTTTCCTCATAAATCCAGGAATAATGAAGGAGAAAAACAACATTACAATCCATTCTCAGTGAATGTTGAGTCAAGCGAAGCGAACACGCAAAGTTTTTATCATTTCATTATTAAGTTAATGTTATTAATAATACATAAGATTAATTTTCCTGCTTAAGTTTGAGAAATAATGGTCGATTTTTGTTATTAATTCGACTAAGTAACATTAATAATAAACATCGACCATTTTTTACATGGAGGTAGTTTCCAGATATGTGACCGTATGTATAGTATAATATTATCTATACTTATAATAAAATCGCAAGAAGGTCGGTGTCTGTACTTGGAACATATTTAAAAAAAATGTTATTGGGAACCTTTATTAACGTAATAGAACCTAAAACAATGATTTTAATTGTTTTGTCTGTTCTCATCTCATCTCAGAATGGACTTAGCCGATTTGGATGCGGTTTTCACTATTTTCTGGGAAGCTCCCGAAAACATCTCGGGTTCATTTTATTACAATCGGTTTATATATAAAAAAGTTATATCAATATAAAGTATTTAGTTCGACAAAAGTTCGTGAAATTGGTACAGAACCCTCTGTGAGCGAGTCCGACTTACGCTTGACCGGATTTTTTTTTTTCAAATAAATACACTTAAATAGACATTTGTGTATTTCAAGCGTTTCAAGCTTAGCCACACGGGCCATAAGTATCATATTAAATATACATATATGACATACACATCATATATTATGATTTGAAATAATTATACATATATTCTTATGTGTATTCTATAATACTTCTTTATTTTATGTTAATATAGTTAATATGTGGGCCGATCCCGGCGGCACTGCAATGCCGGGCCGACCCGTGACAGGAGTGGAGCGAGCCCCGAGCATCCCGTCAGCTTACAAAAATCAGTTTAATATACTGGTCCCGCGGTGCGGGAACTTTCAGATATTAAGCTGAAAAGAACAGATACTACACTTTGATCTTAGCCAAAAGGCCGAGAAGCGATAAAAAATTCCGGAAAATTTTGATCGTCATTAAACGCTAGAACATCTTGCCAGCGCGATTCAAAATTCGGCATACTATGCACAGCGCCATCTATTTTGCACGAAATGAACTTTAAAGTTTGTAACCCTCCCGCGGGGGGAGAGGGGAAACGGTTCCAGAGCTATTTTTAAAATATTCGATCAATTATACACTTACCACCTATAATACTTTTGTTATGTTGCTATTGCCAAGAGTGAAGAGATTAATACATTCAATCATGAATACTATGTGGCTATATGATAGGCGGTCGGCGGCGGCGGGTGGGGTGCGTCCCCCGCGGGCCCAGCCTAGACCTACGGCCGTAAACAGAGCGTTGAATTATTTAAATTTTACTATTTCTCGAAAAGTATACATCCAAATTTCATGCTGTAAAAGCCGAAGATAATCTTCATTAAATTGCCTTGATAATGCAATAATTTTCACTCGTAAGTTTTAATATATATGGGAAATAAAAATCGATGAAATATCATCTAATTTTTTCGTTTTGGTATCAAAGCAAAGCGCGGCATTGAATTCCGCTACCTAATTCGCCAGAAAGTGGAGAACGGAGTGTCTTACCACTAGGTTCCTTCTGCCTGCCCTGTTGTGCGGGATACAGCGTGTAACTGAGGCTGATAAAAATTTAATTCAAACCCATCGCGCATGATCAAACACGTACCCCCTATGACACTCTTTTAATAAAATTATACGTATGTCACAAGTTTCATACAAATTTCCGAATATCTTTTCCTCATATCCAGCCGCAAAATAAAAACAAGGAAAGCTAATTAGTCAAGGGTTTTTGTGATCCGTCAATGACACACCAAATAACAAAGCAGATGAATATTGATTCTGTACAAAATATCAAGGAAAATAAAATTTATTTCCTTTTTGGTATGGTATGATACATGAATAATAGGAATAAAATGACAGCTGATACTTTTTTAGAACACGTACAGGGATTTGATTTCGACAAAAATTCTATTAAAACCCGGCCAAATGCGATGTGGATCAAGGAACCCATACCAATTTCAAGATTGTAGGTTAACGGAAAATGCAACTTATAATATTTTTAATTGACAAACTTAAATTTGCAGGTGCATGCATTCATTTGTATGAAATGAACTACAAATATAAGTATGTAATAATTTATTTTCTATAAAATATGTATAAGTTTTCACTTATCGGAAATTTTTCTTCACTTGTACTGTAAGTTATCACTTCGTGCCAAATTTCTTAACTATAGATTCATTGGTTAATAGGTTTGGGGTCACGCGGCGAATTTCATACAAAAAGCAGCAAAAACTATGCATGAATGCTCATATCTTTTGATTCCATTGACTTACAAACTTGTCTTTTTTCTGTGTTCCAAGAAACCAATAGGTAATTTATATAAAAAAGAATATCTCACACTTACAATTCTCTTATATGGTCAGGAACGATGGAATTTATTTAATTTTTTATGACATATTATCTTAGACAACGAAGAAATATAAAATAAATATGACTTTAATATACGTTGTTTATTATGAACCATGGTATTAGGACATCCTCATAATCTTTTCCCGTTAACCTTACGACTGTCAAGACTTCCGCTAAAGTGGACATATGAATAAAATAAAAAACATTATAATACGACATTATACTTTTAATGATTTGTTTATTTTGATTACCATGACCGATGGTATCTTGTATTTGCAGTTTTTATTAAAAAAAATACGTGCAATTTCATTTTAATGCGAAAATTTTCATTTTTATACTACTCAGTATATTATGTAATGAAATTTAAGAAAATATAATCTACAAATGTACAAAGTAAAAAGTTAGAAACTTAACGTACTTCATTATTTACCCTTCTTACTTTAACATAAATAAAAAAAACCGGTCAAGCGGAAGTCGGACTCGCCCACCGAGGGTTCCGTATCAATTTCGGGGTTGTATGTCAACGAGAAGTATCTACATATTATTTTCAGCTTGATACTTCCACGTGATCTAAATTTATTATATAGGTATAGGTATTTTAAGTTGGACAGACAAAGTGATTCGTTAAGTGATATGGCTACCATTTTTACTTTTCAGACACGGAATTTAAAAACAAATTTTAAGAAGATTAGGTATGGCTATTTTAGGCAGCTAAGTAGGTATGCTGCGAAACTAATTACAAAAACAGTTCTTTAGTTTTTTTTTTAATCACATTAAAATCAAAATAAATGACAGAGCCTTTAAACTTTATCAGATTTCCGAACGAAACAATCGGAAGTATCGATGACTTTGATTATAAATATTACAATGCAAGATGCGCACGCTCACGGGGACATCACTTAGCGGGACACCGCTCGCATATAAACTCTCTACACATTACCTTGCTTATGACATTGTTTTGACATTTTATAATTATGGCGAATTATAGCTATGACGCGATGTTTTACTTACAATGGACGCCATTTTTAATCTATTTTCCTGAGAGCCGGAAAGTTATGAAATAATAGGGTTGTAACTACATGAGATGCATCATATGCTATTTTTCTCTATTTATCTTTAAGCATCGATCGCATTTTACCGAGTGAAATGTTATAGAGAACCAGATAAATTAATTATATGATTATCCGTTTTCGCTATTAAAACATTTAAACTGCTGTAACTGTCAAATATCCCGTCATAATTTTTTTAGATAATGACAATTGGATGTAATCAATATGACTTGTCTTCTATAAACCTGTATTTTTTTTTGTAAAACCTGGGTAACTAATGTATGATTAATGTATTACTATATTTTAAAAATTATATTTTATTATTAATACATATGCCCTCTATTACCACGAAATGTAATTTACGTAAAATTCTTACTAAAAATAAATTAGTTGGTTGTTAGTTGTGGTTGGTAGTTATTTTTGTTCATCGTCACGCTGCATTGCGTGTGCAGCGGGGTGTTAAGACACTCCGCTCTCCACTTTCCACCGAATTCTGGAGGTATTGCGTGTTGAGTGCGCAATGAAAATATAAATTTAAATAAATATTTCATCACGTCGAGTTGGGATCGAACTCAAAACCAGTCACACCGCCCCTGCGCCACGACTGACCTCTTATTTTTCTTTGTATTAAGTTTGATCAACTACATACTATAAAATGTTTTAAGCAAGAAATTCATTTTGTAAACAAGACAATTAGTTTCACTAGGAGATGTTCCGTGGTAATCCTAAGAAATATTTTTATTCTGACATTTATGATTCATAGCATTTATCTCGTAATGCGTTGTTCTTGAATGCAATTTGTAAACAAGCTGGTTTTATTAGCTTTACTTGCTATGTAAATAATATAAACGTATAATAAAAAAATTTTTTACATTAAAACAGCGCGTAAGAAATATTTAATTTAAAAACGCATGGGCAAATGGTCCATTAAGTATATCTATTATCTATGGACACGTGCCTTCTATTTAGCTGTTTCTTTCAGTTTTGTTATTAACTATACGCTGTATCCCGGACATAGCAGGGTAGGCAGAAATAACCTGTGAAAATAGTTTTAAGACACTCGTTTCCCATTAAGACACTTCCATTCTCATAGTTGCTCTGTTTATGATATTTCATTGTCTATCCATTATTTGTGGAAATATTATTATTTGTAAATAATTTTTGTTTTTTCTATAATTATAAAAATACAAACAAACCAACCTTTCCTTGGTGAATTGTGATATGTCTGGGTAAGCTTTATAAGTAATGATCGCGGAAAAAAAATATTTTTATATGTTTTTTAAGTAAATAAAGAATTCTCATATTCTTCCCGCTTCCGCAAGCTTAACTGATTTCTTCACATTATTATTAAATAGCCCATCGTAGCTTTGTCTCAACCTGAACTTTATTTGTTAAATCTAGTCTTCAAGGTTAATTTCAATAAAATTCCAAAATTGTTTGTTTTTTTTTACTAGGTGCTCTACGTTACTGAACTAGTAAAATAGCCTTTTTCAATAAATGAAAATGGAATATCTAACACAAAGATTGCCATTTAAAAAAAGTTACCTAGTTAGTTATACTGTATGTTCTTTAGATATATGTATATTATAATAGTAGGTACCTACTATACTTTTATTACAGCAAATTAGTTAATTTTATATTTAAAAAAAAATCATTTTTTTTCTTACACTAACAACTTTGCTGTATTGTTTAATAGATTACAAAGATGAATTAACGTTTACATTTTTTCCCACATATCAATCGCAGAGTATTTAAATTTTACGCAATTATCTTAACACATTTTACAAAGATACATCTTACTAAAGTAGTATTTATGATTTTATCAAATAATTCACGAAGCTATTATGAGTAACACCTGAACGACAAACCACATAGCTTTAAACCAGACATAAAAACTTCAAAACATAACATCCCTTATAACACTTATAATAAGATTTAAAATGGTTTGGACTATTTATGCTGTAGAAAATTATTTCTAAAGCGTACATCACGACTTTGGGAAAACTCTAGTCCATCTAGCATGGTGCTCACGTCGCGGATGGCCACAAATAAACATTAAACGCATTCCGGAGTAGCTTCATTATAATCGTTAGTCGTGGATAGATTTGATCTATCTAATACAACAGGTATTAGTATTCAGAGCCCGTTGTGGAGCAGCGGCACAAGGGTGTGCCAGCAACGCGACGGCTGTGGGTTGATTCCACTCGGGGTAATAAATAAATAAGTATTTATTAATATTTTTATTTTTTCGATCTGGTAACAAGACAAACACGCAATGCCTTGAAAATTCGGCGGAAAGTGAGGAAACTGAGTATCTTAACACTAAATTCGCTCTGCCTATCCTGTATTCTGTGGTATACGCGGTGGAGTGTGGAGTGAAGCTGAAAACAGGAAAAAATATATTACATAAAATAATAAATAGCATAATGTAATTACATACTTACTTACATATACAGTCACAATAAACAGGTAGCCTCTCTCATAATTAGAGCACCGAAAAAATTTCATCCTCGCATGAATGACGCATGCATAACTACGTACAAACCATGATATTTGACACCAATAGTTGGCCAATGAAATGGTATGTAAGTTAAGTATATTACATGAAATAAAGGAAATATGCAGAGTAGGTATTCATTGTAATCATTATCACATCACATGGCCACAGCCGTGACTGTAAACGTTACAGGTTGTGTGTCTTAACACTAGGTTCCCTCTGCCTACCCTGCTGTGTCCGGGATACAACTAAAGCTGATGTATTTTTAAAAATTTAACCGAGCCATTCTAATTAGCTTTAAAAACTAAATTACATATTAATTTCTGACGTTTTTGGGTTTTCCTTTGAAATAAAAAAGGCAAGTGAGTCAAAGTGCTTAGATAATTCTGGAACTGATATACGACAAAAAATTATTGTTACAAAAATGCATCGAGCGAGTCCGAAGCGGTCAGCTACCTAAGCAAGCAATTGCGTGCGCAGAATTTTTTTATTACATGATTCTTAGAATTTTTAGGGACACCATACGTTTCAATAAATTTTTAGATATATTTTTACATTTTTAATAAGAAAAATAAATTAAATATGCCTTTACTTGTCAACTCTAATAAACGATTAATTATTCTAGCATGCTCTCAAAGCTGGCTCAGAAAAGTAAATGATCGGAAAGGAGATGTACAGAGACCGTAGCGTAAACACTACCGCAGCGTAGGCCGGAAAAAGAGGAATGTTAAAACACTCCTTCCACTCTAGCTAGATATACCCTGCCGATCTGGATAGGAAGCTCGATAAAGCGTGAAGCTAAACCATTTTTTATTTACTATACGAAGTTATTTAAATAACCTTTTGATTTATGTATCTTATTAAAGCATATTTTTAAAAAGTATGGTGCTTTTAATATCTGGCTTTGTTTTCCAAAGGATTCACGGATGGAGGACTGTGACCTTCACGAGGCTGTGTTCGAGAAGCTCTACACAGTAATTAAAAATAAAATAGAAAATTGGGTTTTTAGATCTTTCGTTATATTATGTAAACAAGTTTTTATACTGTATTTTTTTCATACCTAAAAACTTATATGGGTCTAGTATTATTCATTTATTATGTTAATTTTATTATATAGGAGATAAACTAAGATAATATGGTGAATGAAGCTTGTTTTTCAGTGATATATGAATATTAGACATGTATAGGCAACGGATGACATGACAGGTGTACCCAGAGGTATCCTGGGCTGTCATCGAATGATGATGAGAAAAAAATGTGAATGTTTATTACAAGAAGAACTTAGTCAGTGAAATTATTTGCAATTTCCATGTAAATAACGTCACTCCAAAGATAAAAAATGTAATGAGCTTACTTTACTGAAGGTTTTTTAAAAAAAAACGGTCTAGTGTGAGTCAGATTCCCCCACAGAGGGTTCCGTAGTAAGTTCAGGATTGTAGCTCAACGGGTAGAACAATATATAACAAACAAACTTAACCCATTTTATACGAAATGAACTGCAAATATATGTAGAGTTGGCAATTATTTTTTTCTATGAAATACATACATTTCATTCTTTTGATTGCGATGACTTAGACGCCTGATTTCAGTCTTTAATATCCTCAAACCTGTACCTAAATTGTTACGATCATATTCTTATCCAATGCATTATGAATACATTTCAATATTCTCAATTCGAATATATAAAGCGTGAAAAATAGTATTCATATACTGAATAAATGTTTATAATTTAGCATAATATTAAACGTAGAATAGAAAAAGGGTTTTATATTAACATCAATGAATATCATATTGTTAATTTATTAGATTTCCAAGAACGCATGGTGTGTTTAGCCAATACTTTTCCATAATATAATACGATAATAATATTCTTATAATAATGATCATATTTATTAGAATACGTATACAAATATGTGAATGTAAACGCGCCTAGTTGTGGGTTCGATTCCCACTTGAGGAAGTGAAATATTTATTTAAATTTATAGTCCCATTTCGCTCTGGTGTCCAGGCAAAGCGCGGCGTTGAGATCCGCCACTCATCATCAGTGCCTCCAAAGTTCAACGGAAAGTGGGGAACGGAGTGTCTTAACACTAGGTTCCCTTCCCTATCCTGCTGTATGCGGGATACAACGTGAAGCTATTTTTTATTTGGATATGTTACTATTTATATAAGTAGGTAAGTATATAAGTAGGTAACTATCTATATAAGTAGGTAAGTATAGCTTATAATATAAATTACATAGTCCCTATGTGTTTTTTAGTTATTATTGCTGGAATTAAATGAAGAAATTAATTTGAAGTGATATTATTTACATAGGTATGATACATATCAAATATCACTTATACTTTTACTATTGTAATAGTTCTTTCTTTTAACTCTACAAGTCTTAATATCAAATAGGACCCGTACACGTATAAGTAATAGGTAGGTATCTAATACTGTTTAATAAAAAAATCAGCTTCCCGCTGTATCCCGCACACAGCAGGGTAGGCAGAGGGAACCTAGTGTTAAACACTCCTTTCCCCACCAATAATAATACTGTTTAATTATCACATTGTTCACTACTTCATATTAAAGTGACTCGTTTTTAATTTAAATTTTAAAACACGGAGAAACTACGCCGTGAACTTCGTACTGAAGCGATCTGCAGACGAATGCTCTAAATATAAAAATAGACATACTAAACACTCGTCGTCACGCCGCCGGCTTTCTAAATCCACCGTGATTAACCTTAAAATTATTCTTCATTCAAAGTCTAAAACTTTAAAAAAAATCTGCTTTAATAAATACATAATAAAAACTACCAATGGCTCAAGAAAGTGAAGGTTTCTTCAAGACGTTCCACGAAAAAATAAACAGCGCAATAGACGATGTGACGAGAAATAATTTCACCAATCTAGAATCGAATTCCAAACGTGTGTCCTATTTATGCAGCTTGCCTTTTGTTAAAAAATATGATCTTTCAAATGATGTTGGGAAGTTCCCTGTTGGGGGAGATTTTCCAGTTAAAAAAGATTTAGATGTAGCGCGAAAACTGAAAGATGAAGGTAACAAGGCCGTACAAAAAGGTGATTGGGCTCGATCCTTACAATTTTATAGCGAAAGTATGATGCATATGCCTGGAAACGAGAGTAAGTAAATTTTGGTTTTAAAATCTATAATTAATTATTTTTTGTATTCAAAGACTCACAACGTATTATGTTACTTACATTACTAGTTTTTAGGGCTGCTACTTGTATAATAAATTAAATTAGGTTAAAAATAATCGCTTTACGTACATTAAAAAAAAGATTCCGACAAATCGAAAACCTGCTAATGTAACTACTAATTATAGTCGTCATTTTAGAATATAAATTATTGTCAGAATAGTACAAAATTCATAATTGATATTTTTCATGGAAAATTTATGATCAACTCAACACTCAACGTCGCGCTTCTTTCTCCTCGATATCAGACCGAACAAGCTAAAATATTATATATTTCATTTTCTCAAGTGGGAATCGAACCCACCACTTGTCACGTTTACAGTCACACATCAACGAAGTTAAGAATAAAAACTGTAATTTCACCTAATGTTACCTACAGCTGAAGAACTGTCCATTGTCATTGCAAATCGTTCGGCGGCTCTTAATCACTTGGAACAATATGAAGACGCTCTTGCTGATATCCGCCGGTGTCTATCTTTGGACTATCCTCGTAATCTAAGATATAAAGTTTACGAAAGAAGAGCCCGTAGTCTGTTAGTATTAAAACGAAATAAAGAAGCCATAAAAGCTTTTCAGTAAGTATTTAATATATGTCTTAAATGAAAGTTTAAGAAATATACCCTTGTGTAATTATTATAATAACACTGTTAAAAAACTCAGAGACACCATAACCGCTCTGGATGAGGCCAGTAACCTCAACAAGGATAAAAGGCAAAAAATGAGAACTGATGCAAAAGTAATGCTCGAAGTCCTGAATAAAGGATTGGTATTAGCAGGAAATCCAAAAGATCCGGAACCACTGAAAAAAGCTCCTCCAAAGCCAAAACTACCTGGAAAGTCTAACGCTACCTATCCAGCTGCTTCGGAAGCTGTTCAGATAGAATCTGATAATGTTAGGGGCAGATTTGCAACAGCCACCAGAGATATTGCTACCGGTGAAGTTCTACTCATTGAAAAACCACACAGCGGAGTTTTATTGGGCGAATATAGCAAAACTCATTGCCATAATTGTTTTGTGAAGTAAGTTTATCTTCAGCACTGATATAGTAATGACAATGACATTTTTTTTTTTAATTTAAGAGCATTTTAAATTTGTGTATATTGCAGGTCCCCAATACCATTGGCTTGTCCAAAATGTCCGAACGTTATTTTCTGCAGTGACCAGTGTCTAGAAGTCGCACAAAGCTCGTACCACGGTTACGAATGCCAAATTTTACCACTATTATGGAAATCAGGATGTTCTGTAACATGCCACATAGCATTGAGAATGATAACGCAAAATAATAAAGAATATTTTACAAAAAATTACAATGATTTAGACAATAAATTGACTGGAGTGTACAAAACAAACGACTACAAAAATATATACCACCTTGTATCACATGAAGATAAAAGAACTAAACAAGATTTATTACACAGATCACAAATGACAATTTTCTTGCTAAAACTGTTAGAATTAAGCGGCTATTTCGATGGTAAGCCACGGGAAAAGCCTATAGATATAAAAGAAATATGCACAATGAGCGTAAATGAAAATTATGCGAAAGATATTGAATTGTTTGGAAATCTTATATTAAAGAACCTTCAAGTATTGCAATTTAATGCTCATGAAGTATTTGAATTGCAATGCCCAAAACCAAGAGTTGGCCAGTATGTTATAAAGCACGATGGGAAATCAGTCTTTTTAGCAGGTGCCGTCTTTCCCACACTGGCTTTGTTCAATCACTCATGTGACCCAAGTATTGTAAGGTAACTTCATATATGTACATAAAAGGACAACTCAAAATATATAATTCTAAATATTATATTTAAATAGAAAAAAACTGTAAAATAATAAAAGTAAGATATTCTTTACCAATTACAAACAATAGTTGCTACGTTCACTTGTTTCAGATACTTTTGTGGTCCCTACGTCGTTGTACGTGCTGTAAAGAACATAAAGAAAGGAGAAGAGGTGGCAGAAAATTATGGACCAATTTTTACTACGGTACCAAAACTAGAACGCCAGGACCAACTAAAAGATCAGTACTGGTTCAATTGCACTTGTTTGGCGTGCGAACAAAATTGGCCCACATATGAAGAGATGACCGAAAATTATATGCGTTTCAAGTATGTTATTGTTTTTTTAAGTAATTAGTGTTTTTCTTAGGTTGATGTACATTATATCTACTTATGAAAGGGAAAATTCTATAATTTGTCTATTGACAATAAATAACCTACAATATATAAAAACATTTCAACCATCTCTCAACACACAGCGTCGAACTGGGATGGGGTGGGGAACGGAGCTCGTATCGACACTGATTTCTCTTTGTGTCCTCTATCCTCCCTTGAGGGAATGGCTTTTAATTATAATAAAGTAATTCTAGTCCTAGTTAATAAATGTTTACTAAGACTAGAATTAAATATTTACAATCTATAAAATCAAAACATGTTTCAGATGTGACTCTGACCGTCCATGCCCGAATGTGATTCCAGTTACCTATGATTGTAATGAATTCATGGTAAAGTGCGGTTTGTGCCAGCAATACACAAACATTTTGAAAGGATTGAAGTCGTTACAGGTAAGTTTATCTAAATGTCTAACAAATATATAATTACGTATCTTAGGCCGGCAACGCACCTGTAGCTCCTCTAGTACTGCACGGGGTCGTGGGCGAACCCGTGACCCGAACGCTCGTTTGCCTTGTCCTTTTTCCATAAAAAAAATCTAAGTACCTACCTATATATATATATAGATATATGGACAACGTATAGCACTGGATTTAGCCAAGTTGGATTTCAGTCACACTGGATTTTTTTTCGTATCGAGGTATACATACATACGTACTGTTCTTCGTCAAAAATTATATACAATCTTACAAGAATTATAAGAACTGTCATACATTTAAAATAACGTAAATATATATTTATTAAAATTTTATACAATTTAAAATGTTCCTGTGTTCAATAATATTTTCAACAAGTAAAATACGCAGTAGATAGTTACTCACATTTTTTTTTTCTAGAAAATTATATCATATCTTATAACTAGTAGTTATATCCGCATACAAAAACTGAATTATTATATATATGAAAATTTCTGAAGCAAACAACAGCGCGACGTTGGAAATGTATCGGTCAAACTAAATTGACAATATTATTAGCAACTATAACCAAATTGTATGATAATTTTTCAGGCACACGTAAGTACCTATGAGATAAATTTTTCCGCAATTGCTTGTGTAAAATCTAATAATCTAAATCACGCAATAAAGATAGGTATATTTATTAGTCCATATCATTATATATTTATAAATGAACATCTTATGGTATATGGTAATTTAAATAATCGTAATGATATGTAATTTTAAGCAATAGTCAACATTATAGTTTTTATTGGGAATATGATATTATAGTAAAAATGATGAAGCCAGTCATGGCGTAGAGACGCAAACGCGACTGGTTATGGGTTCGATTCGAAGAAATGAAGTACATATTTAATCTTTTCATTTCTTCCCTCTGGTAACAAGGCAATGCGATTTACTTATTTTATTTTATTCACACTATGTTCCAAGGTTCCCTTTGCCTAGGCCTAGGCTATGTGCGGGCTACAGAGTGTATATCTAAATTTAATAAAAGCTACTGTTATAATATGTAATAACATCATTTGTGATTATATTTTTTTATAAAATAAAAAAATTAAAATGTAAGTCAATGGGGGAAACTACAAAATAATCTTAATTATTTATCTTTTACTATTTTACTTTATTAAAAGTAGAAAAAATAAATTTTGTTTACACATTAGAACTATCAAGTTACTTCATTGTAATTTTAATGTCACATTAAGAATATACAAATTACATTATAAATAGGAGCATAGAATATTCTGATAAAAAAAGTTTATTCCTTAAAAATAGGTGACATAATTAAATATTGTATTGAACAATAAAAACATTTTTTGAAATAAATTAGTACATATAGACACCAAAAACTGCGGTGTGACAGAGAATAGTGTCACTTCTAAATAAATCCTCTGCATAATCATCCGTTTCGGGATCCCATATACATCGCATTCCCGTGATTATTCCTGCTCCTTTCATTTCTAATATTGTAGTTTGTACTAGTATTTTGTACCTGCAATGAGTAAGTACAATTTTTTGTTTACAACATTTTACATTTAACAGAGATGCTAATGTTAAAGCTACATGGGAAAATGGCACCAATTACAATATCATTTCATGACAAATATAATATAATAATTTTGGAACCAAAATTCTTAATATTACAAATGAATGACTAGGTTCCCACTAGCCTAGTCTGCTTTGTGGGATACACCGTGGAAAAATAATATTGAACAGAATCCTCAGCGGCACAAGGGTGTGACTGTAACGCGACGGTTGTTAATGATAATAAAGTAAAAATGGCGCGTCTGTACATTGAATATATTTGCAAAATAATAATTGAGGTAATTTTGTGAACGGTAATAGAAAGCAATGACATGTCCCAAATCCACAAAAAAAAATTGTCGGTCTGTTTGTACGCCCTAATATTCAGAACTAATGGACGGATTTGAATGAAATGAACTATTAATAGTTACAACTTATATAATAAGGAAGCTTATAAAAGGAAAGGTACAAAATATTTTATACTATTTCAAATGCAAATGACATACTTATTACACAGTATGAGAAATAAAACATTGGTACAAAAACTCTGCAAATAATTAATTAATGTAGTATTTAAAAGTGCACTTTTTCGAACTCTACTATTAAAATACATACAATGGTGTATATTTGTATATACCTATATATTTCCTTTTAATTTTATTTACAGTTTGTGTATTTATATCTATTTAAATTAACAATTTTTATCTCCACACCTACACCTTTGTTTCCCACATGGCAAGGTTGGTTAGTAGAGAAAGCTTTTTAGCATTAAGCCCACCTTTTTTTAAATAAAAAAAATTAAGGATTTAAAATAAAATAAATTAACAAATAAAATATTTTACCTCTTCATATCAAGGCCCTGAACTTTGTGTCTAATCGCATTTGATATAACTTTAGCCCATCGGGGTGCTTGATCTGCTTTGTATGGTCTTCCTAATAGCTGCTCTTGCATTGATGATATTATTATCTCACGCACATTTTCTGTTTGGAACCTGTAATAATTGGTATATTTTTTAATTGCTAATATTTTATTACATTGATATTTATGATCTATGATTGTTGATATCTTTTTAGATATACTATAATTACAAGCTAAATTGTGTAATAGTGGTGTAAATCAAAATTTACAAATTTACATCAAAATTTACACAATATATGCAAAAAAAATTTGAGACTATTGAAAGTACTAAGCCAAAGTTTCTATATTTTTTTTATTTTTTATTTATTTGATTGAAAAAGATATTTTATTTTTGAGTATAGATATTTTTAAAAATTGAAAAAAAAAAATTATGTTATTTATTTTTCTATTTTAGAAATTTTTCTGCATTTACATATGTCAACATCCAAACTACTTTATACTATCAACTATTTCATATCTTCAAACCTCTGTAGTGTAGTGGGACAGCATGTGAATGTTAATGTGATGGTTGTGGGTCTGAAACCCAATCGGGGAATGAATAAATACACACATACAATACGAGTATCTCTACACTAGGTTATCTCTGCCTACTATGCGGGAAAAGTGTGAAGCTGCTGATGTTTTAAAGAACTTGATTTTTTCTCATACATACTTTTCTCCAAGTCCTGGTCGAATTTCAAATTTTGATGGAGCAAGAGGTTTTTCCGCTTCTACTGGACTGATGCCACTCTCACATACTGCACTAGTAATTTGCAATACTTCTTGTTCTTCCTCTACTACTTCAAAAAATATTAAATCAAGACAACTACAAAGTTTCATATACACATTTTAATTATATATTTTTTTATTGTTATATATGTAATTTTATCAAAATTCAAATGTAATTTTTTCAATTGCATCCATTGTGACACTGTCGGACGTCATTGACTTGATGGATGGTTATATTTAGGTGGATTTTCATTTCTTTGCTATGGTAACAAAACAAAGCAGTGTTTAGTTATGTATCTCCACATGGAATGTCTAGAAAATTGAGTGGTGTGTGTGCAATGAAGTATCTTAAAACTTAATTCTTTCTGTCTATGTGTAAAGCTAAAATATAAAATATTTATAAACATTTATATAGTCATACCTTCTTCTTCATCTGCCATATTAATAACAGAGTAGACATTGACTTATCTGAAAATAAAGTCAAAGTAATGTTTAAAGCAATATACTTTAATATATTTAGGACACAGAAATTATGTACAAGCTCGGGCGTGCAGCAATGGAAGAAGGAAAATATGGGGAAGCTATGAAAAAATTCATTGAAATGCTGAAACTGTATGACGCTACACTAGCTCCACCGTATCGCTCGTATTACGAATGTGTCCAAGATTTGCGTCGCTGCATGTTAGCCCTGGGAAACTATAATATTTCTTAATAATATTTAGTTTGTTTTTCGTGTTACTATTTTTATTTAATAAAAATAATAAAATGTGACCGCTGTTTTATTCTGTCTAGTTCTAGAATTTTGTATCAATAGAAAATTAATGATTTCAGTGTCTATGTATTACATAAACGAATAACTAAATCGAAGAAAATATTAAAATATAAAAATGAGGTTTTGCATTTTTTATGTATGAAATGATAGCATTTATCCTAGAAATGTAGAAACCAAAGGGAATTTACTACTAGAATGTTAAAGATTATAATTAAATAATTATAATTAAATTTACCTACAAGAAGCTAAAATATCAGACCCGAAAAGCTACTGTTGCTATGGTAACTATTATTTTGACAATTTTGACAATCATGAGTACAGAACGCACTTACTTGATCATGAGCGTCATTTGATTCATATCAAATATATAAATCTTATAGGAAGTTATGTAATTAAGTAAGTTAAAGATATATAATATTTTATTTTACTATTAAATTATATACATAGATGACATAATAATATACGATATTTTATTTTAAAAAAACTACGTGTATTGGAACCTTATCTTAAACAGATAATATAATATTGTTTGGAACGAAAATCGTTTTGACATTTGTCCTCATGAGTGTCACGCTTAATTTTTGGATTGAAAAACATAAAAATTACAAATAAATATAAACCAGCAAGGTAATAATGGCAACGTACGACAACAAAGCGTGGCTCCTGAAAAATGTACGCGATGCCTTCATTGCTACAGACGATACCGGTCTTTGCGAGATTGTTATGGCAGGTGAAGATTTCTCAAAAATATTTCAAAACAAAGTTATGGAAGAGAAAAAAAGGGAACGGGATAAGACATTTTATCTGCCCAGCACTAGTAAAGGAAAGGAATCTGGTACAGATGACGAAGAAGAGAAGGAAGTTGTGACACAATTCGATGCATATCCAGATATGGAGGACAGTGACGAGGATGAACCATGCCCTAGTTATCCACGTTTTCCCGACGATATGGCTCATAGGTCAGTTAATGCTATCATTATGATCATTTTACTATACTAATATCCAACTTTAATCATATTTTTTTAATTTTTGTCAATGTTTATAGTGATAATAATAATTAATATACATTATTTTTAAAACTTTATTTATCTAATATTATTAAGCAGAAATTTATACACTAACAAAATATATGCAGGCAGACACAATATACATGTTGTGTTTGCCAGAAATGCTAGATACCTTGTAACATTCTTTCATTATTTGTTTAAATTGTGATGTATTTACATATAATGTTAGTATAGCTTATAAATAAACAATTTGGCACTTAAATTAAAGAATTCCACATTATAACAATATCATGCATGTCATTAAAAAAGAGAAATTGTTGTGTTTTGAAATTGAATCACAATTATTTTCATTAAATGAGTATATGAATACAACTATTAATATTTTAATATAATCTATCTCAATATCTAGGCAAAGGTCAAACACAGCTCAGTGGCTAGATAAAAAAGAATTAGCTTTAAAAAAGGCAGCTAAAATTAAAGTTATAAAATGGGAAGACCCTACAACACAGCTTACGCCTGAACAAATGGCTGAAGCATTTGCAAAAGTTGATGTAAAGAAACCAGAAAAGAAAAAATCTCTATTAACAGAACAGATGGAAAAATGCCCAGATCTTCCTCATCGTCAGTATCTGGAGTATGCAAAGTTTGATGGGACAGCACAATTGGGACTTCCTACTAAGTCATTTAAGATATTTATGACAATGCTCTCAGAGAAACACCAAAATTATCCGTTAATTGTGTGCGTCATTGCCAATGCCAAGATAAAAGATCTTATAGGTTTTACATGCTATAAATACAGGTATTCTCTTTTTTATCTTTATTCTGTACTACATATACTAGGGCATGCAGAGGGTATTTATTATTAAATAGCTCTAATCCCCACATTGCATTTTGAATGACAATACTTTATACCACACTTTGACACACACTCATAAATAAAAGAATTTATTTAAATGTTATCATTTTCCTTCTGAATCACACATCACTCACATCTCACACTTCATTTCCCAGAGTAGTGATTGAACACAAGTATAAAAACCATCTAAAGCTAAATAAACCATCACTTTATGATGGTTTATTAAGCAACATTATTTATTATGATCCTGTTGGGCAAGGTCTGATTTTTAACATAATATAATCATATTGTTAATAAAAAACAATTGTCAATAAAAAACATAGTTGTTGTCACAATCTCCAAACAAGCATTAACTGCAAATGTGACTGGCTGTGGGTTTGATTTCCACCCAAGGAAATGATAATTATATTGATTTAAATTTCCATTCTCATTTCTTCACTCTGAAGTCTATCTCACATCGGATGAAGCAAAGTGTGGCATTGAGTTCCACCAATTAACAAGCAAAGTCTCCAAAATTAGGTAGAAAATGGTATGGAGTCTTCTCACTAGGTTTCCTCTTTTTTCATCTTCATTCTGGTGTGGTCAGGATATGCCATAAAATAGAAGCTCAAGGCCTTAGAGGTCAATTTATAAATTATTTTACTATTCTTATCTCACGAAATTTCAGCATAGATCACCCAGATGTGTCTCTAGGATCAGTGCATGAATATGGACTTTGTATAGCAGAAGATGATGGTGAAGTTGACTGGGCGTTCCCTTGTCTCGACAACAACGAACCTTGCTCAAAATTTGGCTTCACTTGCCTCGGGTTAATAGATTTGAAGAAGAAAGATAATATTATAGTGTCCACACCAATACCTGACTTTGAAATGAGCACAGCATTCCAATGTTTTCCTAAAGCGTCGGTGTCGGGACAGAGCCATGTCAACACGTCGAGACAGCACACTGGGAACAGTGATACGTCGGAAATTATTAGAGCAATGAACACTGTCAATGAAGGTAAGGTTAAAAACGAAATTATTTAATTGGATTATACATTTTTGGAAAACCGACGGTTTGAAATTTGAACACTTTACCGTAGTCTACCCTTACTGTAATGTGTCAGTAGAAATATACGCTATTAATCTGGTTTCCGTTATTTAGTAGTATATGATATCCGGTAAATAGTTTAATTTAAAATTGTATAATCGTGAATGTTGAAATGAATACAATATTTCGATATTAAAACCACATCTAATAAAATATTATTTTTACAGTTTTTTCAATATAGTGTAGATAGAGATTAGAGAGAAATATTTATCATTTATTGCATAATCAATTTCATTGCTATAATGGAAGAAAAATGAAGCTTGCGTGTCACTGTAAACGTGTTTGAGTTCCGCGCGCAAAGCCGCCGAATTGTATAAATTCGGCGAAATATGAGGAACGGAGTATCTTAACGCTAGGTTTCCTCTACCTAACCTACTGCAAGATCCCTGTCGCAGCGTAAACCTTAAAAAATAAAAAAAATCGCCACTTACTAACTAAACTTCTAAACAGGTAACAAGAGCTTCGGCCTCCAATCCAGCGCAGTGACGGATGCGTCTCAAGAGAAATTATACAGAGTGCAATTATTACACAAAGTGCGCGCCAACACGCCGGTGCAGCTGTGCGTGACACTAGACACTATAGAGGTAGTGCCGCTAGTGACCAATAAACATGCTTTTTGGGTGAGTTTATTAATTAATTTATTTTTTATCCGTCGTCGTGGCGTACTGGCCTAAGCGTGTGACTGTACAAGTGACGGTTCGATTGCGGGAAAATTAATTATTATTTATTAATATTTTTGTTTCTTGGTTCTGGGTAACAAGAACTAAGCATAAAAATTTGGGCAACGGGGATGTCTTAGCATTAGGTTCCCTCTGCCTACCCTGATGTGTGCGGGATACAGCATGAAACTGACAAAACAACAAAGGGAAGAATTGATGAACTCGTATTCTATAGTACCTTAATATGTTTGTATTCTCTTTCCGCAGGCGCGGCCGAAATACTTCTTGCACAGTATGAACTCAGTGGCGTGGTGTCAGATATTAGAGGCAAAAAGCAATAAGACCACTTTCAGAATAGTCTACTCTCCCAACCATGATGGTACATTTGGCGATAGAAATGCTTCTGGTAACTTTTATTAAATATGTATTTTTTTATTTTATTTTAGTGTGCCATCTAAGCTGTTAAATATCGAGAATATAATATTTACAACATTTTGAGTTAATACATCAATAACCGAAGACGTAGCTAGTAATTTGTCATTGTATTAATAATTATAAAAACAGTAATTTTCACTAATAATAAATGTATATCTTTCAGCAAACGTCAATTTATACTACCCAAACCTAGTGTATAAGAAACACGATTTTGAAACTGAGCACGACACGGCTAGGAAAATAGTAGAGAAAGTGAATACTATATTAGATTTACGGAATAGTCCGTGCCGGCGAGAATACAAGACTGCTAAGGAGAAAAAACTTCAGACCCGAAGAAGTTTCCATACAAGACACTTAAGTTGAGTGGCAATGTCCTTTTTGTGTATAATAAGCTGAAAGTTCCTGAACATTCGTTTTTTTTTATGACTGATATAATATGAGGTACATATAAAGTTGAGTTCTGGTAAGTTAAGTGTTTTGTAAAAACATTGTTTCAAATCTCAGGCTGTAGGTTGATTGGTTTTTGTATGTGATACTTTTTGTGTGGAAAAAGGTGCTATAAGTTTATAGAATTATGTATAAATATTGAGTTTCCTTATTTCATTATAATTTATAAATTAATACCTTTTTGTATTAAAGCAACAATGTTTTGTAAATTTTGTGTTAAATTTACAAATATATTGCAATTCCTTTTTGACAAGAAAGTATCACATATTTTTTGACTCTGGAATTAGTCCACCGCCGCAGTAAAATGAGTACGACTGAATAATGTTGCTATGGAAGTTTGTCTTCATCCTATAGTATCAAATTAAAAAAACAATGCCTATTAAATGATGGCGGTGGACAAATTCCCTAACATAAAAAGTATTGAAAAAGTTATTTAACTCAAAATTATTCTATTAGAACAATTGATCAGTATCACTCAAAGCAAACTAGTCAAGAAATTATAATTAAGTAAACATACTTAACGTATCTCCAACTAAGCCGTACCTCTAGTTAGCTATGTTAGTGATGTATAGTATAGTATCATTGCTGCCAGAAAGAAATTAGTAACTGCCATAAACTTGTGTGCGCTCTATCACATAATTTAAAAAATATATGTTATTATTTATAATATATTCAATGTATCATGAATTTTGTTTTACTATGCAGATTATAAAGATGTGTAAATTGTCTTTTTTTTAGTTTTAAATTGTAATTTATTTTTATTATAATACAACTGATATGTATTATGGTATATGGAATAGTAGACGCACACAATTGAGTCCAAATATAAGGAATGGTCCATATTGGTGCCTCAACTAGATAAACAGTGCATTTTAGTGTGGAAGGAGCCTTATGTCGATGTAAAAACAATGAAACCTAATGCAATTAACTAAGTAATTGTTTTACTACAAGCTTTATGGAGACCACCATTATTGTGTTCATGCCGAAATGTGATATTTAACAAGAATCGTTTATTGTAATTTACTACTAAATGTATAGAAAAACAGTTTATTCTGATCTAAATGATATTTTTGTTCTTGTATAACTTTTGTCTTCCGAAAGCATGTAGTAAAATATTTTTTACACAAATGTTATTATGTTAGAATATAATAATAACTTTTATAATTTTGTAATAATTGATGTGTAATGCAAATGTAATGTGTGGGTTATGTTGTTGCCTACGTTGTCGTAACTTATTTATTTTTAAGCTTCTTGTTTTTGAACAAAGTTCAAAATGCTTAGCTATTTAAGATCCAATGAAGTTTATATATTGTTTTCTTTTACAGGTAAAAATATTTGACATATAATTGTGTTGTCAATGTATTTGAATTTT
Organism: Heliconius nattereri; assembly: GCA_013403645.1. Lineage (NCBI taxonomy): Eukaryota > Metazoa > Arthropoda > Insecta > Lepidoptera > Nymphalidae > Heliconius > Heliconius nattereri. The sequence continues at coordinate 2,630,706 of JAAIXI010000225.1, forward strand.
ATAATTCAATGATTTTAAAGTGAATGAAATTATATTGTGTATAATGAATTCCAAAATTTTAATGATTATGTCTATATAATACATGTATATGAAATTTAATTTTTAAAGAATTTTAACAGAATACATAATAATAGGCAAAGACATCTAATGATATTTTTTTCCTAATGTCTGGTGGTGTCCATATTATAACCAAATATAAAATACTATTTTGCCATTGTATGTTAATTTAAAATGTATGAATCTTATGTATTAAATTGAGATATTGAATAAAATTGTTATGAATGATTACCTATAACTTATTTAAATAATTAACAACCCTATTTTGCCAGGCTAGACAGGGAGAACATATGCACTGTATACCTTTTTCGTCTTAAGACTCATTCTTGCATTATATATTGTTTTTAACATTTTTAAAGTGTTATTCCATACTTAAAATAGAACTATTTTTACTATTTTCAGCTTCACACTACCCTGCATACAGCATAGTAAGTTTAGAGTAGACCTAGCATGTGGCAGAACCTAATGCTGCACTTTGTCTTACTACTAAGAAAGATACAAGGAAGTAAAAATATTTCATTCCCCTGAATATGACTAGCACTCCTCACTATAGCCATTACAGTCAGATGCTGCACTACGCCTTAACTCCATCAATAACATATTTTTTTCAGCTTCGCACTGTATTCCGCACACAGCATTGTAGGCAGAGGGAACCTAGTGTTAAGACACTCCGTTCCCCACTATGTCGAATTCTGGGGGTATTGCACGTTGAGTGGCAGAACTCAACGCCGCACTTTGCCTCGACACCAGAGCGAAGAAATGGGAATATATATGAAAATAAATATTTCACTTCCTCTAGTGGGGATGGAACCCACAACCGTCGCATTACAGTCACACCCTTGTCCCACTGCACGACAGCCTATATGGTCAATAACATTATTTTTCAATATTTACACATTCAGGTGAGCCATTATTACAACTAGAAAATACTAGGTAAATAACCTGTACACTGATAAACTATTTACATATATTTATTTATTTGGTATATATCATCTGATTCAGAAGTACTGTGTCTTATACTATGCAAACAAAGTTTAAATTAATTATAAATTAATAAGACATTCTATAAAATAAAGAATTCTATGAAAGTGTTTTATAAATGCAATAGTGTAATTTTTTGTGTGAATATTATGTAAATGGTTTTTTTTGTTTTCAAGTAAATAATAATAATCTTTATTGTACATCCATTAAGGACATATAAATAAAATAGGTAACAAAAAAAATAAGTAAACTTTATTTACTTTAATAAAATTTATTCCATAGGAAGATTTCATAAAGCCATTTTACATAATTAGTTCTACTCTCCACAATCTTTAAATATTATTATATAAATGACATATTTGTTCTATAATTGAATTAGAAATATACAAGATTCATTTAATGGCACTCAAATTAAATATATTATTAACAGAAACATTTAAAATGTACAATAAAATACACTCACTCACTCTATTGTACTATTTTCTAGCAGATAATCTGTGACTTCATTTACCTTTTGTTCACAGTGGCTTAATATTACATCATCAAGTTCCATTGCCCTTCTATATAACTCTTGAGTCTTTTTTACACTGTTATGTAAATTTTGCTGCCTAACTACAATCGTGGAAATGTTTACTTTTCCTTTTAAGAATTCAATATCTTCATTTGATAGTGATGAGTATGGCAAACTTGATTGGCTTGGTTCCTTTATAGCCATTTGAAACTGTCTACAGAAAATTAATCATGTTTTCTCTATGTCAAATCATATTAGTGTAAAACATTTAAAATATACTTACAGTCTCAGATCATGGTATTTATCTCGTCTGTTTTTAACTTCAGTTTTCCATTGATTTTTTTCAGATAAAAGTTTGTCATGATACCTAAAATTATAAATATATCAATTACAATGCTTATTTATTTACTCTTTAACATAATAATTATCGAGTAACATGCTTAACATACTTTAAAAGTTCTTCGTTGCACTTGTCATCAACGTCGCCTATTTTCTTGCCAACATTGGGATCAGTATTTTTAAAGGGCTGAGGAACTAAAACCGAAACAAAAATATTTTTAATTAATTACGATTATAATTTGTAAAGAGTAAAAAACAATTTTCTGTTTAATATTTAATAAAATTATAATAGGATTACATTTAAATAGAATAAAATACCTAAAGAATCTCGTGTTTCGAAAAATGTGGAACGCCTTCGTCTTGGAGGCGACTGTTGAGCATCATTTTCCGTGGAAGTATCTTCCATTTTAATGTTTTGACAACCGCTTTTAATCACGATGATAAAATTAATTAAAAATGCATGCATAAGTTTCCAACAATTTTAAATTACACAAACAAACTGACGTTGTTAAACGGGCGCTATGTTTGACGCAGACGTTAGCCATAGATAATACATTACTTATTAAGAAAACAATCATCGGATATGCGCATATAGAAGAATATAGAAATATAGTATACTAGTGGACCGTCGCGGCTTCACCCGCTTGAATCATACGACGAGCGAGTGTGTCAGGTCGTACTGTTGTTAATATATTTCATCATGCATTTTCATCTGTTTATTATATACTAAATACTAGCGACCCTCTTGCGGCTTCGCCCGCTTTAACTACTGGATTATTCATATAATGTATGTTTGCAAAGCACTTAAGATATTGTGAAAATTTATTAAACCCTAATGCAACCCGCATTTTCGTAGTTTCAATAAGGATGTTCCAATTGTTATACACAGCAAGGATTTTTTTGTAGGTACCTTAATTTTAAATCTGTGCTACTAATCTTTTCAAGTACTTATTAAAATATATTTAAATGACTATTTTTAGATAGTTAAATGACTATTTTTAAACGAAACAAATTATAAACAAAAAACTACCTACTAATAACTACTACAAAAAATATGAAACCAAATATATCGCGCTGAAATAATACATTCAACTCCAATTATCCAATACGTGCAAACGCATCTAAATCTTCGTTGCTATAGAGGCAGGCGGGTTTTTTTTTCGAGCTTGTGGTTAATGCTGAAGAGGGTATTCTGTCCCTGATGAAAAGCAAGCACTACGTGGCTGCCTGTGAGGAAAATTAAATAGAATGCATCGGCCGGGAATCGAACCCGGGCCGCCCGCGTGGCAGGCGAGCATTCTACCACTGAACCACCGATGCGTGTAAGGCAGGCGGGCGCGGCGGACGCGCTTGTATAAGCAAAACGTCGCGGGACGCATGGCGAGTGGCGAGCCGTTTCGCAGCAAGGATTTTTTGATATTGTAACAACTTCTAAAGTACTTATTAAAATGAAAAACAGTAAAAGACAGTTTTGATCTACATTAAATGGCCAACGTAACTAATATACTTATTTATATGCTGAGAGCAAGGGATAAGTGAAACATAGCTGATGTGTCAACGGCGTGATGTGTCAACAATTAATTGCGTTTTTCTCTAAAACTATTCGCAGCTTCGAAATAGTGTAAAAAGCAAATTGTATCTTCGTTTAACGTTAAAAAATAATAAAGTATTTTAAAGGATAAAGATTAATACCATTATGGAAAAATATCCCTCACATTAAAAAATATATTGAAATTATTATTTTTTAGACAGAAATATGATCACTACACGTTATCCTTAAAAGATACGAATATGCTGTCGCGGACTTTTTTGTAGATCTTATTAAGAGAAATAATACTCCAGTACATTATTTTCATGTAGTACTTACCATTAAAGCAGCGCATGCGTGAAAGTGTCTCAACGGGTAGGACTTTATATACATTTATCTTCTTTATGTTAATTTACATAAGAATGTACATATAATAAACTATATATAAACCTTCCCTGAGAAATACTCGACTTAATGGTGAAAACCGCATCAAAATTCGTTGGGTGGTTTAGAAGAGGAAGAGTTAGAAAGTTCAGACAGACACGAAATCCGACTTTGTTTTATAAGATATAGGATAGGATAACATTGAAAATATACTTGCCAAATATAGCGATCATTTTTATATATCCTTTCGTGACCCTATTTTTGTTTACCTGATTTGCTTGAATAACAATTTTTTGCTCGTATTGTTCTACACCCAAGAAGTGGGGGAAACAGGATTTACAAATGTTAATGTTAAGAAATGTACCTGCGAAGTTTCATAATAGCCAGTCTGGTGTAACTTAAACTAGATCTTGGGCTACGTATTATTTAAGTAAGTAAAGGAAGTTACATATTTTATTTTATATAGTTTTATTTGTTATAAATTTATAATTAAGCTTAATATGAAAAATTCTTCGTGAAAAGGAATTTTCATACAATTTGACATTCTTTGACGTTTCTTTGCATCGAGTGTAAAATACCAACAGTGATCACTATTTCATCGGTAAATATAAGTACATCTATCTACCGCATTGAGTTTTAATCGTGTTTTTTTTTGCTTTTGATAAAATTTTTCATTGTTAAAATGTTTTGTTCTCGTAAGAGAACCTAAATATCGATGGGTAAGGAAAAACTATGTTTTAGATAGTATAGTATAGGTTTTCTTTACTTATACATTATACGTTAGTGTTTGTAATTTGTCGGTGGTGTTTTTCAACAGAATACAGTGATGGAGTTCAATGGATGTCATATAAATGAGGTTTCGGACCCGGTAGACATTGAGATTTTTTCTGATCGATCCCAGACCCCGAGCCCTACACCTGTTCTATCAACAAATGTGTGTTGCGACTTAGAAGACATATTGAGCGACGTACGTACAAGAGCAAACATTTCTCACACAGCTTTTAGTGGTCTCTATAGACATTAAAAAGACCTTGAGCTTGTTCTTTACCTCAGTATCAATGCAGATTTTTTTAAATGCATGGTATTTTTCTATAAGTATCATTAAATATCATCACTACTATAATAATTCAATTATATTATATATCATATTATATTTTTCTTAAATAATGAAACCTTCTATTACTAATGTCGATAAAGCTACATTATTTTGTAACATTTCTATAGCAATCACTTTATCACTGATGATTTTGTCATAAAATTGTAATAAAAGAGTGATGTGTAATGGCACTACAATAATGTGCCTTGAAATTATCATATAATTAATGTTTTTCAGGCTATTGCTGAAACTCTTCAAAATTCTCTAAAAATAAGTCGCAGCCAGCTTATTAACCAAGAGCTTACCATACACCCTGAGGCTAATATTGAATCCAATATACCTGAAGGCCTAGATCTATATAAAGTTATATTTGAGGTTGAAAGTGATACAGATTTACGAGTAGGTGAAATGGAGGGTACTAGTCAAAACAACACTGCTAAAAATGAGGTAAGCATTTTGTGGTTAACTGAACAACTACTGGTCTGAAATACTTTGAAATTTTCTATTTTGTTTGTGCCATATTTGTATTATTATAATACTTTGTCCATCTAATATGCATGCTTTGGACAAGTGCAAGATATTGGATAACAAATTATTTTTTCTGCTTAAATATAAGAATGTATGACTTATCGTAGGATAATAGTAGACCAGTAGATTGAAATTTAATATTTTTTACGCATCATTTATATACAGTATGATATTGGATTGGATTTAATTTCCTTGTAGATAAATGTGTATGGCTGAAAATATTTGGAATAGAGACAGACTATTACTACTATGACAGACTACCTCAAAATTGATATTAATGATAGAATAGACATGGAAATAATTTATTTAATAGGTTTTAGAACATTTGCACTAGCCTGTATCGCCACCTTTGCACACTCTGGATTTATTTTCAGATTGTCCTTTATTGTCCTCTATCAGCTTTGTGTGCAATAAAGTTTTTCTATCTATCTGTCTATCTATCTACTATTTTCAAACAAAATTAGGGCTAACAACTGAGCAATCGCTATTGATTTCCTAATTTATTCACAGAACATTTTATTGTATTGTATAGCATGATATTATGAAAATGCAATATTTGAAATATTTTAAAACATTGCTTTAAAAATGAGGTGTTGACAAAATTTCAAACATTTCTTTAATGTTTAGAAACATATAAAAATTATGTAGCTATCCAAGAGCTCAAGCCAATTATTCAAGTTCAATATAATTTTGCTACAACCAATTTTTTGCGACCAGCCTTTCTCTAAGGGGAATTTTACACTTTTCTGCTACTGAAATATTATTCCTAAGACTGATTGTTTGGTCGTCAATTTCTGTTGACATTCTCACAAAAGGTCTCTCTCTTCAAAGGTTCTCCTTTAGATGGTTTATATGTGTCTTAAATATATATATAAAAAAAAGAACATATTGCAATAAACACTTTTATGTGTTATTATGGCACAGCTGAGAAGTGAACTGAACATTTGTATGTTCAATTCACTGGTGGCATGGTGCTTTGATTTTTACTGACAAAAACACAATATATAAAAAAATGGTCCATTTCTTTAAGCTGGTTAGTTAAAGCTGCAGTAGTAGGATTCACAATTTGGCACCTGATGTTTGTAAAATTGGCAGAGACTGGAGAAGAAACTAAGTAATAGCTAGACTCTCTTTATCTATACCCCATATACAGTGTGATTGACAAGTTGTGGCTGCTTGAATTGCAAGCTGTAGCGGATTACACCATTAAGATTTTAGATTTTTTTGTGACATTCTGTACGGGAGATTGAGGAAAAGACTATTAAATTATGCAAAAAGTTTCTATTCAATATATTTTAGATTTTTAAAGAGTTATTCCACACTTAAAAAAGGCATATAAGGTTTGACTTAATTGAAGGCATATAAAAATTTGAAAGTAGCGGGATTTGAACCCGCGCCGAGCACAGAAGGATATGTGGCATATACAGGCACTAACCATGATAGCAATATAGAACTATCAACCAAGTTAAATGCCAAAAATCGTGTAATGAAGAGCGTAACGCTAAAACGTATATTGTCACCATTTGTGTTAATTTGCCCGTAAACTGGGACGCCAATTCCCGCGGCAAATTAGCAAATTATGGCATTTTTGGATGAGAGGATGATGCTTTGACTTCTTTGTTAGTACTAACATATTATATAATAGTTATTAATACCTGAAACTTAAATTTCTTACAACATTATAATTAAAACGTATTCATAAAAAAGTTAATCTATGTGTTAAAAAATAATATAGTTTGATTTATCGCAGATTGCAAGCAAAGTCTTAGTATCAGTCAAGCAATAACATAGTAAAGTATGGCATATAAGTAAGCAGATATAAAGGGAAAAACAAACAAAATATATTATGTCAACATACATTACATAAACATATATTCAGGTCAGACAAAATGAATGAACTAATTAATTAAGTACAGTACTAAATGAATGTCAATAATATTTTTTTAGTTCTGGCTCTGTCGGAGGGACCAACCTAGTGTTAAAGACTGTTTAACCCATTAATGAAATATGAATGAGTTAATGAATATATTAAATATTTTATTTCCTCGAGTGGGAATCAGAACCACAAGTTGTCTTGTTTCCTGAAGCACACGTGTTTCCCTGCGCCACGAGTGGTTTAAAAATAATATCATTAGCAAATTTCATTAGCAAAATATTGAAGATTATGAGTGTAAACTCTTTATTTCTTATTTGCAAATAGTACCATGACTAAATTGACCTTCATATATTAATATGTAAATTTTACGCTACACTGATAACAACATTTCAAATAATAAATCTTTATCGGCACTGTGGATATTTATGTCCAATAAGACATACAAATGGTTGCTTGTACCATAGCATAAGCGATATGATTGTTTTTATACTGTTATATAATTATATTTCTTTAGTAAATAATTATAAATCAAATAATATAAATCAAATAATATATATAAAAGGACTGACTGAGGTAAGACGCACGCACAGCCGTAACCGCTGTGCGTAGAAACGTGAAATTTAGACAGATGTTTACTTTCGTAATCTGGACATCCATTAAGAAGGGATTTTGAAAATTTTTTACCTTAAAGCGGTGAAATAAGGGTTGAAAGTTTGTATGGGAAAAAAATTAAATCGGCACCATTTTTTATAAAATTTGAAATTAAGATTTTTAAAAGTATTTAATTGAACACGTGTTTCATCGTTTTCTAGAATTCTCCCCCTAAGGGTGCAAATATGGGATTGAAAGTTTGTATAGTTTTTTTTAAATCGGCACCAATTTTTATAAAATTTGAAATTCAGACTCTTAAAAGTATTTAATTGAACACTTGTTTCATGGTTTTCTAGAACTCTTCCCCTAAGGGTGCAAATAAGGGGTTGAAAGTTTGTATGGAAAAATCTTTACAACGCCACAGATCATTATAAAATTTGAAATTTAGACTCTTACAAACATTTAATTGAACATGTGTTTCATGGTTTTCTAGAATTCACCCCTAAAAAAGCAAGCGAAGCTGCGCGCGTCCGCTAGGTATACTATAAATCCAATTTTGCACTTAAAATCTTTCCAAAGAAAATAAAAATTAAACATTTGACACGTGTATTAGATTTGCAGGTATCAAAATGATATTTGTGGTGGGATAAGTTTCCTTATCGTGGGATTTTCATGGTGTTTAGTATTATGTATTTTTTATTGCAAATTTAGTTTTGTAGAATTCAGTAACCCAATGGCAAAAAACGAAGTGATGTCCATCCGTATGTCACAGTCATTTTGCTCGGAAACTATGGTTACTGTATGATTTTTTTTTTTTATAATAAAGAACCAGTGAACCAGTGATCCCCCTGGCTTGACCAGGGCCATTTTATATTTTAGATTTTTATTTAAACAAATACTGTATGATTGAAAGTTATAACGGATAGCACTTCGTATATGTAACTGAGGGGTGAAACAAATAGACCGAGTAGGCCGTGCGCGATGTCATTGGATAAGTGTTCTAAATGTTATGAAGGTTTCTAAGATTTTTATTTGATTGTGCCAACACCTTTACTAATTGACTTCATCGTTTAAAATATATGGGACATTGAATTTGCGGTCGAATTGAGAGCCTCCTCCTTTTTGAAATCATTTGGAAATAGCAAATCAAATATAATATAATGTTGGTCGTGTTGATAACATACATCTTTATTTGCTGCTACGGAACTCTGCACGGTGAGCTCGACTCGCTCGTAGCGTGTTTTTTTTGTAACGGACTAATTCAAAATATAATACAAATGGCATATGTTACGCAAAGTGGAGTTAAAGAATTTTATAATGACTTATCAAGTCTAATAATTTTAAGGTCGTATGACTAAGCTGGCTTAATTGTACATACTATGAATTTCCAACTGGGTTAAAATTTTATTATATCATATTTGTGCACAGTTTACAGTGTCTATTCTCTCGCATACAAGAGAAAATATGTGTTTAGTGTCACACATAGAAACTGGAAATAGTTGAGGCCAGGCGCGGGAGTACAAGCGGGGGCACAAGCGGCGCAAATATTTAATACTAGCGGACGCGCACAGCTTCGCTTGCTTATTTAGAGGTGAATTTCTAATAAACCACGAAACATGTGTTCAATTAAATATTTTTAAGTCTTAATTTCAAATTTTATAATAATCCCTGGCGTTTTAAAGATTTTTCCATAAAAACTTTCAATCCCTTATTTGCACTCTTGGGGGAAGAATTCTAGAAGACCATGAAACATGTGTTCAATTAAATACTTTTAAGAGTCTGAATTTCAAATTTTATAAAAATTGGTGCCGATTTAAAAAAAAATCTATACAAATCTTCAACCCCTTATTTGCACTCTTAGGGGGAGAATTCTAGAAAACGATGAAACACGTGTCCAATTAAATACTTTTAAAAATCTAAATTTCAAATTTTATAAAAATCGGTGCCGATTTAATTTTTTTTCCATACAAACTTTGAACCCCTATTTTACCCCTTTAGGGTTAAAATTTTTCAAAATCCCTTCTTAGTGGATGTCCAGATTATGAAAGTAAACATCTGTCCAAATTTCATGTTTCTACCATCAGCGGTTACGGCTGTGCGTGCGTCTTACCTCAGTCAGTGAGGACAAGTCCTTTTATATATATAGATATATATATATAATATAGATTTGCATTTCTTCGCTAAGGTGTAGAGGCCAAACGCGGCATTGAGTTCCATGACTCAACAAGCACCTTCAGAATTCGACGGAAAGTGGCAAACGGAGTGTCTTAACACTAGGTTCCTAACTTGGTGTATGTATCGTGAAGTTCATTTGATATATTTTTACATAGCATATTTGCTCTACAATTATAAACGCTAGTGAAATGAGTGTAAATCAACTCATTTAATTAAAAACACAATGTAAAATTAAATGGATTGTTATTTTTGGTTTGTGATATACAACGATAAAGGTTTTAATTGGCCGTAAATATTGGAAACGTATTAAAAGTATTTTATGCTATACCTAGAGGCGCAGTGGGGATATGTGGCACTAAAAACAATTGTTATGGCTTCAAATCTCACTCGAGGAAGAATTTTTATATGTAGGTAGATATATTGTAAATAATATAATGTACCTAAGGTCTGGCAAATAAAAACCCTTAACTACCGACACGCATTGTCCTGAAAATGGAGAATGTAACATACTTACATGTAGAGGAAATAAATATATACAAAAATTAATATAAACGTATAATTAATAACATCTTTATTTTTTACTTTACACATCTTTAGCATTTTGTTTCGGAACACTCGGTCCGCCATCTTTTCGCCACATTTATAAGGCATTAAGTGTCAAGTGGCGGAACTGAACGCCGCGCTATGTAAATAAAAACGCGGCCAGACAAAGTAAATGGTGGAAATTTTAATACACTAATTATGCAAAAATCCATAAATATCGTCATCATTCCCCCGAGGACTACTTAACTGGTTCATGACATTAATGAAACATCTTTTATCGACCTATATTTCGTTTGACATTTCCCAAAAGCGTAGTCTTTGTGGTCTATGTGGAACATGTCTTTTTAAGTCTTTTGTGGGGTAGTTCATTGTTTTTATATATATACGATAAGCTTACAAAAGCATAATATATTACATGCGAAGGAAAAGTTTATTATTCAAATAATATTGGTTAAAATTATTTTTAATAATGTTTTCTATTGCTATACAATTACTAGTAGTGTTTATGTGTAGTTAATGTATTAGTCGGACTTTTATGTTAATTTGAGAATTAAACTTCAGAAACTAAAGCTCGTTTTCTAAAAAAAAAAGTCGTGAAACAGGAGCACAAATGTGTGACTGGATTCGTTCTCCACTCGAAGAAATTAAATATTTATTTAGAATTAATATTTTAATTTCTTCGCTCTGGTTTCGAGGAAAGCGCAGCGTAAAGTTTCGCCACTAAACACGCAATACCTCCAGAATTCGGCGGAAAACGGGGAACGGGGTGTTTTAACATAAGTTTCCCTCTGCCTACCCTGTTGTATGTGTATATTAAATTACAAAGTTTTTTTTTAATATAATTTAAAAATAAAAATCTATATTAATGTGTAATAAACACAACATTAAGATAATAAAGTGAACCTTACGTCACCGTACTCGTATCAGTAATGATACGAGTACGAATGTAGATATACGAAATTCATCAAGACAACGCCCGGCCCGGTGTTGAAGAAACCCAAGCCTTGCTTTATGAACTAATTGCCAGAGTTGTTTTGGTTCCGTCCATTGTGCGCGCATTCAGCTCGTCAGCGAGGCGAGGCGTGTTCGGTCCACCTTGTTAGTTAAGTTATGTTGGAAATCTTTAATTGTATATGATGTTTTTTATTATTTTGAAGTGATAAGTGTTTTTTTTTTAAGTTTTAATTGTCTGATTGGAGGGTTTGTGTTGTGATTCAAAGAAAAAAAAAAACAAATTTTATTTATTAAAAAAAATAAGTCACATGCAGTTAGTGCTACAAAAAATGTTATTATTTTTTTTTATAAAAAAAAAATATAAATTAGCTTCATGCAGCACTCACCAGGGTAGACAGATGGAACCTAGGGTTAAGACATTTCGTTCCCCACTTTCCGCCTAATTTTTTGTGGTATTGTGTGTCGAGAGACGGAACTCAACGCCGGGCTTTTGCCTTGGTGCTAGAGCGAACAAATGAAATTATTAATAAATAATAATTCATTTAATTGAATGGGAATCGAACCCACAAGCGTCGCGCCACACAACCCTGCGCCACGATGGCCTCGTATAAAAAATCTGTCTTATTTCCGAGATACAGCGTGAAACTGATTTTTTTTTTTTATATCACTCACTGCATTTATATACATATAATATACAGACATACAATCATTTATATATTATCGTAAGTCATGTTAATGACCTTCCGGTTGGTGAATGCAGGTGGTGTTCAGTAATTAGTGACGAGCATGAAGGTTGTGAAGGTGGGTTTTAGTTGTTATTTGATAAGGTGTTTGTAAGAAGATATGGTCCTATTACAATTCGTTTAAAAAAACATATCAACTGTCCACTCAGAAAAAAGTGTTACTCTTTATCTCTTCCTGTTTCTTAGTTAGTTAGTTAATATTTTTAAGGTAGACATGGCGCAGCGGCACAAGGGGTATAACTGTAACGCGACAGTTGTGGGTTCTATTCCCATTCGAGGAAGTGAAATATTTATTTACATTTATATTTCCATTTGTTCGCTCTGGTGTCGAGGCAAAGTGCGGCTTTGAGGTCTGCCACTCAACAGGCAATCCTCCAGAATTCGGCAGAATGTGAGGAATGGAGTGCCTTAAGAGTAGGTTCCTGTGTGAGTAGGCGGCTGTGTGCGGGATACAGCGTAAGGCTGATTTTAATTTTTTACGTCTAAATTAGGTTAAAATAAAATCGTTTAGAAATTATCCGAACGATTTTTACCGAAATTAGTATTATACACTTATTTTTATAACTACCTATTTACAAGGCGTGTACGCATTGAAAAGAGACTTTTTAAATGCGTACACGCCTTCGCTCTGATACTAAGACAAAAAGTGCGGCATTGGGTGGCGCCGGTCAACACACAATGCCTGGAAGAGTTCTCACCCAAGGAACCTACATGACTTTCTACATTTTACGCTGCGTAATTTCACATCTATAAAAATAATATTTTAATGATATGAATAAATGCGTAACGCATCCTTAAAGTCATATAATGATAACTATCCTATATTATTGTCGCCAGTGGGCCGACGTGAATCATAGTATGTGGTGCCACCGACTGTGTACTGTGCCTGCTTAGTATTCAATTGGCGTTCAGAGTGTAATGTGAATAAATTAAATTAAACCTACAAGTTTAAATTAACGTTTTAACAAAAGATTAATACGTTTAAATTAAATAATTTAATATATTTTTGTAGTTTTATCTTTTTTTTTTTACGGTGTTGTATTTACAATTGATAATGACTTACGGGAAAACTTCGCATGTAATATATAAGGTGCAGATTTTGTCTTATAATTTTGTATTTTAGTTATAAGTAAATTTATATTTAGAAGCTATACATTTAATAATGCAAAATGATGTAAACGTTGACTATGTGTTCGATTCCTACTTGGTGACATTTTCATATAGAAAATATATCGAAACATCGATAAACTTACTTTGTATAGTTACTATATGTTATTTATATAATAATTATAATAAGTAAGTTTATTTTATTTGTTTTAGTAGGTATAAATAAATACCACTTGGGTTTTCCGGGTAAGAATAAATTACGTATGGTCAATCATTAATTTATAAATAATTTCTGGTGTAATATTTACTTTTATTTTAATTTATTTAGGCAAATTATAATTTTATAAAATATTTGAATAAAACCGTACCCATATAGATGCTAATATGTATACGCATAAGAATTTTAACGTAGCTTGATAACTACATATGGCTCATTTGGCTAGAGCGCTTGGACGGTTTCCAACAGACGTGGGTTCGGGTTCATTTTAAACAGTTTAAATGCTTACACGTTTCTAAATATAAGGAATTCCTTGCAGTGTGAATAGTACTATAAAAAATGTTAAATATTTTTTATTTACCTACATAGGTAAATAAAAAATATTACATAGGTAAATAAATAGATATTGGAGGAGGTCTTTGCCGACTGGCAAACTGACCTGCATAAGACAAGTAAATACCAAATACTTGATTAGTTATAATTTAGGTTTATTAGTTTTAGTTCATTTAAGCTTGAATTGTCAACTAAAGTTGTAATAGATGATAAGCAGTTCAGAATAAAAGGCTTTATTATTTATTATATTATTATACATAGCTATAACACAATGATTTTAATCACTAACCTCATAGCACTTTTCTAAGCTGTATATCCTTATAAGAGAATTTACTTATATAGTTTTTTTCACATTAGTTATCTCATTATTATAATATGCAAAAAATAAATAAAATATTTAATATTTTCATTTTCTCGCTCTGGTAACAAAGTGCTCGCTCGTTGAGTTGAGTTCCGCCACTCAATGCGTAATGCCTAAAAAATTCGGCGGAAAGTAGCGAATGGGATATCTTAACACTAGGCTAAAAAATAGAAAATAAAAGGGAAATAATAATAAAAGAAAAAACTATAATTAATGTCATTTCATTTATTTATGCAAATTTCTTATTTATGTATTAATGTTTTAAATTAAAACATTATGTGATTTAATGTTAAGTGACTACCATTTTGTAAATAAATAAATAAATATTTATTTTATTATAGGAATCATGCAGACACGTCGGCGGTTCGAAGTTCTACGAAGCGGTGGATGGGTCCACGGCGGGGACCTCGACACCATCACCCACAGAAAAACAAGATCACATGAAACCTATAGAAAGTGATGATGAAGGTGATTGATATACTAAATTATTATTTTATTGTATTTGTTGTTAAGTGATTTTTAACTATAAGCTATGGCTATGGATTATTAGCTTTTTATGGTTTAATAAAAAATGTGTTAATTGAGAATTCCTTATAATTATGTTCAAATCAAATAGGAAGTAAATCGGAAATAGGTGAATATATTTTGGGAAAATATAGCCAAGGAAGGCGAAACAATAATGGCCAAAGATTCATAGATTTCTGTTTCGAACATAACTTGAGAATAATGAACACTTTTTTCCTAAAAAGCAGAAAAATAAATGGACTTGGATCTCCCCTAATGGTAAAGATAAACACGAGATAGACTTCATCACTACTAATGTACCCAAGATTTTTAACAATGTTGGTGTGGTGCCCAAATTTAACTTTAATTCCGACCATAGACTGGTGAGAGGTGCTATTGCGTGTAAGAAACTGAAACTACCAAGAAGAAAATTCCACGGAACGAAAGGAGGGGCCCTACCACTTTTAACAGAACAAAACTAACACGAATTAAAAGGTTCATTAGACAAAATAGAGAAGCAAAGTAACGGACAAGACAAGTACAACTCTTTAGAAGAAGCGCTGTCAAAATTAAAGAACTGTTCGTGGGAAGGTACAAAAGACAAGCTTGGAAATACAGCCAGATTGAAGATTATGGAGAGAGAAGATTTGATTAGTAATAGAACAGAAAACCGTGAAAAAATAACAAACATTAGCAAAGAAATCACAAAAGCAATAAGGGACCATAGAAAAGCAAGGCGGCTTCACATAATAAGAGAACAAATAAGCAAAACAGGAGGCATTAAAAGGGCTTCGAAACAACTAAAAGAATATTCTACATGGATATTGAAAACGACAAAAAAAGACAAAAAAAACAACATTCATACTACAACCAAACGACAACACATCTTGAAAACAGCAACAGATTTTTACAAAGAATTATACACAGACAATCTAAAGGAACAAACAGACGATACAACATTTAAGGACAATATAAACCAAGAACCAATCCCACAGATTCTGCAAAGCGAAGTAAGAAGGGCTATTCAAACACAAAAGATAGGAAAATCACCTGGCGATGATAAGATAACTAATGAACTACTAAAAGCAACCATTGAACAAATAATAAAACCTTTTGCTCATATATGTAACCAAATTTTAGACACAGAACAAATACCCTGTCAATGGACATCTTCAACAATCATACTTTTGCATAAAAAGGGAGACAAGAGTAATATAAACAATTATAGACCTATCAGCTTAATCCCAAACTTGTATAAAATATTCATAAAAATAATACTAGAACGCCTGACCAAACAGCTAGACGGTAATCAGCCTATAGAGCAAGCTGGATTCCGATCCGATTTCTCAACAATTGATCATATACACACTGTCAAGCAAGTAATAGAGAAATGCAACGAATACAACCGCCCGTATTACTTATCCTTCGTCGACTATAATAAAGCATTTGACTCCCTGAAGCATAGCTACATATGGGACTCATTGAGAAACCAAGGGGTTGAGCAAAAATATATAAGAATAATAAAGCAAATATATGAGAAAAGCACAGCAAAAATACTACTAGAAAAAACAGGAAATCTATTCCAAANTCATATATTGTGTAAAATGTTAGTTATAAGTAAAACAAACTAGGTAAACAGGTCAGAGAAAATAAAGGCTCTTTTTATTTTTTATTTATTTTTATTTTATTTTTATAATTATGTTCGTTTATACGTTATTGCACAAAAATAATAATAATAAAAAAATACAAATAGCACAGAAAGAAATACATAAAAACAAGTATGCAAAGGATTAATATTGCCTCAAGCAATCTCTTTGACAAAAACGAAGGGCTTAAAATATAACAAGAGAAGAGTGGAATAACGTTACGTGCACGTAAAAAAAGACAATACTAAGTAAACATATAATATAATTATGATATATACGAACAGGTTATAGGTTCGATTAACCCCTCGAGGAAATGAAACATGTAATATTTCCATACCAGAGCGATATTCTGGTGACCAGTTACTCAACACGCAATATCTCCAGAATTCGGCGGAGAGTGTGGAACGAAAGTGTCTTACTGGGAACGGAGTATCTTAACATTAGATTCTCTCTGAGATAAATACTCTTCTAAAGCCTTTTCTATCTTAATGATAGGATTTAATATAGCTTTGTAGTATCAATGAAAATAATATATCAATCATATTCTTTTGTAGTGTCAGATGTCGATCAAGAATGTACAGTGTTCTGCGGAGTCAGCTACCTGGGAGCTCAGAACATCGCCGATCCAAAGTCTGAAACTGATATACAGCGTATAATGAAGGAGCTGAGTTCCATGCCGGAGAACAGAGATGGCATTGCCGTATCTATATCTATACCAGTTTGCTCTCAAGGACTCGTTGTGTGAGTGTTTATTTATTATTTTTATCACGATCAGGCCACGACTGGCCAAACGCGAATAAAAATAAACGCGACAGGTTGTGGGTTCGATTACCACTCGAGGAAATGAAATGTTTTATACATTAATTTCTTCGTTCTGATACCAAGGCAAAAGCTCAGCTTTTAATAATCCTGTCATTCTTAGAAATATGTTAAAAAAAAAATCAATTAATTTATATTGTTCCACATTGTGGTCGCATTAATATTGTTTATGCCATTGTTATGCCTTGTGGTAAAGATAGAAGGTAACCAAATCACCGTATTCGTCAACATCGAAGGATTATTTGCAAAGGTTTCGTAAAACCTTAGACATAAAATGTAGGAACGTGGCCAATAGTCACGTAATAGTTTGAGGGTTGAATTTTATTTGGGGAGATGTTTATAAGTATTTCGAATGTTTTCATTATACTTGTTCTATTAGACTAAGTGCGGCTTTAAATTCTGCAATTACTATATTAACACGCAATGCTAGAAAATGATATTACTAAACTTTTTCTGCCTGTAGGAAAAGTTAACAAGCAGTATGTAAAAATTGTGAGTTGTGAGTTACAGACACATTACTTTTGAGGAAATGAAATGTTTAATATTTTCATTTCTTCGCACTGGCGTCAAGGTAAAGCGCGTCGTTGAGTTCCGCTACTTAACACGCAATGCCTATAGAATACGGCGGAAAGTGGGGAACGCCAATCCTTACTTATACTAGGGTTGTTCTGCCTACCCTGCTACATGCGGGATAAAGCGTGAAGTGAAGTTAAAGAAAAAAAAAGAAAGAACCTCGACTAATACCACTATCGTTTACAGGCTATATCAAGCGGACACAAACAGCGTGATGACCCGCTACGCCGTTAACCGCATATCGTTCTACGCGCGCGGCGCGGCCGGCTCGCCCGTCGCCTCGTGCTTTGCCTTCACGTGGTCCCACGGGGAGACCAAGGAGTCCGCGGTGTACAGGTGCCACGTGTTCCGGTGTCATATCGCTGAAGCTGTTAATCAGGTTTCCAGTGAGTATTTTTTTTAACATAGTTTTAAGAGACTCTGTCATCGTATCGTTTAATTTTTAGCGTGTCGAGGAACTAGTGCCAGGTTGATTCAAATTATCGTAGCGTAATTTATCTTTTTTTTTATATAAAATTATGAAAATATATTGCATAAGTCAGGCCACTCGTGGCGCGGGGGCAGCATGTGACTCTGACAACAACTCTAAATTAAATATTTAATATTTTCATTTCTTCTCTCTGATGTCGAGGCGAAATGCATGCAGCTTTGAGTTCTGTCACTCAACACGCAATGCTTCCAGGATTCGGCGGAAAGTGGGAAGCGGAGTGTAACCCTAGGCCCCCTCTGCCTACCCTATTATAAGCGGGATACGGCGTGAAGCTAACATTACGTCAATTTAATTAGACTCATATTATTATAATATTTGAAATTTTGAGAATATTTTAACATGCGACATTATTAGAGCTTCATTTTTCAATGCTCCTGGCATTTCTTACCTTTATTTTACCAATATCGCTAACATTCATTTAAATTGAGTTAAAAAACAGCTTGATGCGATTTCTACTGATTCGTATTTTGTGGAATAGGGAAGGACATCCGTGAAAAGTATCTTTATGCAACAATTTCCGCTAATTTTAGACATTGTGCATTAGTCACCGGATATAAACGTCGTACATTGTCGAAAATAATACGAAAAAATCTATATCATATAAAGTTGTTTCGTAATTTATTAGTTGAATTCCGCCATTACGCAATACGTACCTATATAGAATTTAAATTATACAATGGAATTTTGACACTAGTCTCTCTCTATCATATGTGGACCAAAATGTGAAGCTGAAAAATATATGCTAACAACTGCATAGTTTTCTGTGTATTTTTTTTAAATTCCGAAATACTATGACCTATTCCTTAATAGTTCAGCCAGTTATAATTTTTAATTCTGAATATAAAAAAATAATAATTATAAAACGTATTTATATCACTGGCAGGAACATGGCAGAAATCGTACAGTATGACTGTTATTTGCACAATCATTTATAATAAATGATTGAAATCATCTCAATTTAAACATGATGAGTTGACCAAATAATCAGGTCAGTTGTTGTGCGTTCGTTTCATTTAGCACATTTAATTCTTATTTGCCTATTGTTTTAGGTGAGTACTGGAAAAAAAACCATTTTTTTTGGGCTTTTATTAATTGTTATACAAAAATAATTTCTGCATTGTGTGTGGGTGTTTATTTTATAATATGCGTATGCAACTAAAATACAGGAAATGTAAAAAATGTTCACTCTATTATGTAGAGCATATGTTAAAACATTATTTGACATGGCCTTACGTAATATTCGATAAATCGTTTGATTTCCAGGCACGGCATACTTCTATTATGGCAGATAGTGTGACTTATTGTGTAGCCGCGTCCATATTCTGAGTTTATACTTTTTTATTTTTCATGGCCGAATTATATAATTATATGTAGAATATATTGTTGTCATACATGTGAATTACATTATATTATATTTATTACAGAATTCAGCAGGAATTGTCTTAACACTTGACTCACTCGGATTACAAATCTTGCGTAATACAGCGTGAAGCTTTAACAAAAAAAAAATAAGAAAAGATATAACATAAAACTAATTTAAATAAAAAAATCGATGAGATAACTAATTTATTATAGTAATTTTATACATTTTTTGTAACTAAACACTGTTTATTAGCATTACCTGTTGTTCGTATATAATCATTGTTCTAATAACACTCATTACTTTTTTATAAAATCTCAAGCGTAATTACATTCGGCGATCTAAAATTGAAATTGCCGGATTATGAACCAGAATAGGGTCGTTAAACTCTTATCTAGATATTGAAGTGTTTGTTTCATAAAGTTCGAAGCGTTTGTATAGAACGGTTGTTGGTGTTCTTTTTATAGTCGTTTTTCTTTATTGTTTTTGTCTAGAAATGAATATAATTTTGTGTTTTTTTTTATAAAATAATAAAATAATAATAATAAATATAAAATATCTTTTTATAATTATACATTTTAATATACCTATGTGTAATTAAGTGTAAGAATCAATAAATTGTAATTAACCATCGCGTGAAAGGTAAATAAATATGACTTATTTTCAAAAATAAATCATAGCATCGGAAAGACCCGACTAAATATTTAAACTTAAATTAAATTTTGCATTCATTTTGTTTTGTTGATTCGCTTCGTTTTAATAATAGGAACAAAAATCAATTCTCATTTCATAAATTGGTTGTATATAAAGACGCTGTGTAGTGCTTTTTTAAGGTTTCATTCTATATATGAATATATTTTTATATTTGCGTAGAATATAAGAAATATTAGAAAAATAATATTATAAAATTACCTATAACATATTCGTATGACCTTTATTCGAGTATCGTTTACGCCCACTGTACATTAGGCATGCCTATCATTATAATCCATATTTAGAAAAAGCATTGGAATTTCATACTGTTAGCTTTAGTTTCATATAAGTTTTATTGTTTTGTTTATAACGCCGTCTTTATTGCTTTATAAATTTAATATAAAACGATAGTTGAATATGTAATAAGAATGTAAGAATAATTAAATACTTTGCTATGCGTTTGAGCATATATATATATATATATGTCGGCGTGGGTGATAATTTACTTAAATATTGAGAATAAATTCATAATTAGTTATTTAATTACAAAAGATATTTTAAGGAGTAAAATTAGAAATAACATTTAGAGTTAATAAAATGCTGTAAATATTGAATTGATGGTTTTGTATTTGTCAGTTTCCGGTGGCGCCACTTTGGGCTCGTCACCGTTGTCAACGTCATTGTTACTTTATAAAAGGCCACGCGGGCGGTGTACGCTCAGTCGAGGCTCTGCCACGGCTCGGAGCACTACTCGTGCTCCACCGCTGGTTAACCTCGACTATTTAAATTATTAATGTTGTTAAGACCTATTTGTAATTATACTGGACTGGAGCAGTGAAAGGCGAGTGTTGATATATCGGAAAGGGATCCCTTAAGCCTACTCCTGGGGTCACAAGTCCCAGGCACTGCTCCAAGCCATCATTTAAAGAATAAGATAATGTTGTTATTATTTTCCTTGTAATTTACTATGTTTCCAGTTATTGTTTGGTTTATTTATTTGTTTTAGATTTACCTATTTATTTAATTTAGTATTTCGAGTAGAACCCAAGGCCAGGACATGGTCGGAGGTTCTACTCGTTTATTTTTAATATCTATTACGCCCTTTTAAATCCGACATATATATATATATATATATATATATATATATT